>JAILYA010000008.1:600000-1195000 GCA_021437795.1 Rhodamnia rubescens
TTTTTATGGTCATGGAAGTCTCTTGACCGATTGGGTAAGTCGCGGTTTTGATTCACGTTGTTACTTTGGTTGACATGCGCGGGCGGGCACTCTCCATAGGAATTTTTCCAGCAAATCTGGTTCAAGGCTATGATTAAATAAGGGGAAAAGTAATAAAAAAAAAGTCATTAATATCGATGCCAATTTAGTTCTCAACCTTTCAATTAAACCGATCTAGTCCTAAACCTTTTTAACATTAATATCAATTCAATCCATCCGATTAATGTAGACTGGAAACAGCTAACGTGAACGCTCAACCGATCCACGTGGCACCATCCGGCAGTTTCCTCGGTGTCTTGCTATGGACTGTTTTTTCTACCTAAGGTCGTGTGCCATGACCGTTGCTAAACTTGTGGTGAGTTTCAAAAGCATTCTGGGTAGCCGTAGGTTTATGTTATATTTAGGTTAAGCAGCTGATTAAGACAAACTTCATACCGCAGGCATCCCCGTCATTGAACTCCACGGCGGAGTTGTTCGGTCGAATGATTATCACGTGTGAGCCCGATCATATTCAATCTCCGTGAAAAGCGCGCAGGGTTCGACTCAGAATAAGCTAATAACCCACTTCAAGGTCAGAAAACTCCCATTGGAGTGTAGATATGATTTGTATAATAGCAAAGAAGTCAACACAGCTCCAACTAGAGACATCAAAATTACACTTGCAGGCCCACTATAAAAGATGAAGCTCAGTAAAACTGATCCCTTCTAGGCAAATTTTTTTTCCATTACTTGTGAATGTCATCAACTATGAGTTCCAAACCCGATCGAATCTCGTCAATGGATGATGAGCGTTACGATGAACCTGCCACATCCCTTGTAAATGCCATTTTCCGGCAGTTACAATCGTCTAGGCCCTGAAGATTATCAATTCTGGACTGTAGATCCAACGGCGTTAAAAGTATGAGATGATTAATTCTGCTTTATCTCTTGAAGCATTTCCACGACCATCTTCATTTTCGGGCGCTTTGCTGGGATGCTGTCGGTGCAGAGCAATGCAATCTTCAAAGCTGCCAGCATCTCCTTTCTCCACGTAAAACTGACTGTGCTGAGCCTCGCGTCGAGAATTTGCTCCGGGGTCTCCCCTCTTGCAGGAGCACTGTGAACCCATTTCACCAAATCCACCCCTTCTTCGAAGACCTCATCCACCGGCATCCTTGTTGTAAGGATCTCGAGCAAAATGACACCGTAACTATACACATTTCCAGGTGCAGTGACTTGCATCGTATATGCATACTCTGAGCATTGTAGTGAACGGTCAGCAGATAAAACTTAGAGATAGTTCAAAAAGGGGGGTAAACAATACATGCCTCGCAAGCAAGAACAACTTATTCAGAAGGGAACACCAGACATCATTAATGTATTCAGGGAAACATACCTGGAGGAATATACCCAAAGGATCCTGCAACTGCGCTAATACTTGCAGTGCCTCTAGATGGATCTAAGAGCTTCGATATCTCAACCTCCCCAACCACGGCACTGAAGTTTGCATCTAAGAAAACATTCCCTGAAGATATATCGAGGTGAATCACCGCAACATGATGAAGGAAAGCCAGACCCTCAGCCACACCTATAGCAATTGATAGTCTTTGAGGCCAATCAGGTTCGTACTCGGGTTTCTTGGTATATTCGTGCAGTAACTGCGCTAAAGTCCCATTTGGTAAGTAGTGATGCAGCAAAAGGGCAACATCTTCGTAAATCACAAACCCAATGGGCTGCATTAGGTTATCATGACAGAGTCTGCTAAGCCGTTCTAGCTCTCTAATCATCTTGTTTTGATGATGAATTATGGATCGATCAACAGATTTCAGTCTCTTCACCAACAGAATCAGCCCTGAAGGCATAACTGCCTTATAAACTGTGCTGAAAGTACCGCTGCTGAGCTTATTGGCATCTTTCATTGTGGCTTTGACGACAGCATCAAGATCTACGGCTTGTTTGAGGTTATCAATAAAGACATTCCCCGCCACTATTGCTGGGAGATCACTGGTTTCATTCTCTGGAACCCCTGCAGCTTTAGACACCTTTTCTTGCCTCTCCCTCATCATAAATAAAAGAACAACCACAGTAACGGACACGAACACTGCCAAACCAGAGCCTATAACGGCTAAGATGACTCTGTAAGAAACCCTGTGATGATAACCCCCATGGTCAGGCCCACCGGAGCTTCCACATGAGAAGGTCAATGGCTCTCCACAAAGCCCTTTGTTTCCAAGAAAGCTTGAATTGGAACTCTTCTGGAAAGGCGCGAAATTAGGTACCGGGCCAGTGAGAAAATTGTTTGAGAAATTTACCTCTATTAAGCTCAGCATTCCCCTAAAATCAGGCGGGATCACGCCAGAGAGCTGATTGTTGGAGACATCTAGAGAGACAAGCTTGTCCAGTTTCCCCAACTCAGGCGGAAGTGGCCCATGGAGATGATTAAAGCTTAAATTCAGAGATATCTGTAAGTTCTTGAGGTGACCTATCTCAGGAGGAATGCTGCCGGTCAAATAATTGCTCCCGATATGCAACTGAAGCAGCTTCACGCAATTTCCAATCTCATGAGGTATCTCTCCCTTTATAGAATTCTGACCTAGAAGTAAGTACTGCAACCTTGACACGTTGCAAATTTCCTTAGGAATGGAGCCGTTAAATCTATTGTTACTAAGATCGAGCTTGTTGAGATTCTTGCCTGCAAGAATCGACAAGGGAATATCACCGAAGAGATTGTTACTGGAAAGAATCAATTCCTGCAAATTCCCAAGAATCCCAAGCTGCACGGGCACTGATCCTGTAAAAACATTAGAGGCTAAATTTAGGAGGGTAAGATTTTTGCATTGAGCAAAGTCGGAAACAATCTCGCCAGATAAATTGTTGTTGTCTGCTTCAAAATAGGTAAGGCTGCTAGCATTTCCGATCGCCCATGGAATGGGTCCTATGAGATTGTTATTCCCAATCCGAACATTCGACAAACTTTTGCAGTTACCAATCTCTTCAGGAATTACCTCACCCAACTGGTTTTGGGTAAGAACTAAAACTTCCAACTTCCCCATCACGAATATGCTTTTGGGAATTGCTCCTTCAAGCTGGTTCGAGTGAAGGTTCAGCCATTGAAGTTCACAAACCGCGCCAAGATTATCCGGAATCTTTCCTCCTAATTCGTTCTCATAAGCCGAGAAAATCCTCAAACTGCTCAAGTTACCCACCCAAGATGGTATCGAACCATTCAACTGATTAGTAGACACCTGGAGATCCTCGAGCTTCACCAAGCTCTCTAGTTCATCAGGTATTACCCCAGTGAGCAAGTTACTGGAGAGGTTTAGTGCTCTAAGATTCCTGAGACCACCCAACTCCTTCGGAATCGACCCACCGAACTTATTCATGGACAAATCAAGAAATTCAAGCTCAGACAAGTTACCGAAACCCGGAGGGACCAAACCATGGAAGTTATTACCGGAAAGGTCAAGCCTTTTGAGTGCTCTCAGATCAGAGATGAGAGTGGCATTACCTCTGAGGAATCGATGAGAGAGGTCAAGCTCTTCCACAGTGGAATTGCTCAGGTCACAGCCAATGCCAGGCCAAGAGCAGAAATCAGAGCCGTTGAAGCCCCATCCTGGTATTCCAAGCTCCTCATTGATGGCCAACAGTGTAGCTTCATCCCTGAGCCGAGCACATCCCACAGGCTCCAGATTTGACAAAACCCCTGCTATTAAAAGAGTGAAAAGGCACAGCGTTGCCATTTTAGCCTATCGCCCCCTCTGCACTTGCATTTCCTCCAAAGAAGTAACCTTTATATTATCAGAGACGAGACCCACTTCTGCTATAGACTGATTTTTCTTTTTTGGGCTTTCTCTCACACTCTTCCCTTCTGCACAAGAACACTCACATTCTCATAAACCTACCGGAAACGACGAAACCCATTGCAAGATTTCTTCCCTAGGAGTGACCATGTCCCCCTAAAGCCCCTCCCGATTAGTACTCGATTTCAACTCTGTCGAGACTGGACCATTCAAGAGGGGAAACGTTGCCGACGACAAGATTCGAACTTGATGTGAAATCGACGGCCCCATTTAGATGCAGAACAACAATAATACGAGCGCTAGAGAACAAGGCGCGAGCTAACGAAGAACGGGGGTGCGACCAAAAGCAGCAGAGCAGAGCTCACGGAACGTGGGTTGTGGGCAGAGGAGGTGTGCCCATCCTGCTCCTCGCTCAAATCAGCGCACAGAATCGGACGAGAAAACGACTTCGAGACTGAGACTCGCCCATCAGAGCGCGAACGTGGAAGAGGTGAGGGGAAGTAAAAGGCGAGAAGAGCACCGAGGACAGAGGACAATGGCTTCACGGGCCAGGTGTTTCTCTGTCTCGGAGAGAGAGAGAGAGAGAGAAAGAGAGAGTTTGGTGCTGTGCTTACGTCCTGTCACGAGAAATGCGGAGTCCGCGTGACTCTCTTGCTTTTGTTTTTGACAAAGGGGGGCACGAGAAGAAAGCCCAGCAAATTTAACTTGGGATGGAGGAAGGTACAACGTCAGGGGGTGGGTACTCTGCTTTCGCTGTTCCAAGACAGGGGATTTCATGTTTGATTAATGTTTCGTCCTTTTGCTTTGTTTTATCAATCGTTCTGTTCTCCACATTGAGCACGGGCAATGGGTTTTACCAGTTCTTTTCTCACAAAGATAACATTCTTAAGTCTTCTCAAGTGCTGCCCAGATGTACCAATGTCTGTCGACATCAAGGAGTTTAATGCGATGGGCCTGGTATTTTCGATTGACCTCACGCTTCGATTCGATTCAAAGATAACATTAAATTATAATTGCCGAGATTAGAAGATTCGTAATGAATGACTCGTCTCGTCTGTGCCTCGCTTTCAAACGAATTCCTGATGCCTTTTGAGAAGCAAAGATGCCTTAACAAGCTCTTGATTAACTCCCGATTTTTGACTTTCTATACATTAAAAAAAATATACTCTTATTTCTTAATATCTGAAAGCCTCGCATCGTTGTGCCGCATAGGCATGGGACGTTTATGGCCTCAATCATCGAGCTGGGCATGAACAGAGGAAGACAGGACTCGCATGCAGCGTCAAGGGCTATGCAACGAGGCCATGACCAGGAGCGACGAGCCCTGTCCCGTCCCGCTGACGTGCGCCACCTAAAAAGTAAGAAAACAACAAAACGCAAAATGAGACGATGTCCGGATCATCAACTCGATGACTAGGAACACCGTTACGAGCGATCGCAATCAAATGTAAAATTAATAGATGATAGTAGCTAAGCAAAAATCAGATGTTGTACTTAGTATTGCAATCTCTAGCTCTCCCAAAAGTAGTATTAACTTTGGGTAATCATGCCGAAAGTTCATATCAAATCTTTTTAAATCACAAGGGAACTCTAAAATCTATATATATAAAGAAAATAATTTGTCATGAAAAGGCTAGCCTTTCTTCTTCCCTCGGGCTAGTTATTTTTTTTTTTTTTTTTGGTGATCAGAGAAGCCTTGGGCTACTTAAAAAGTAATTAAATGGACAAGCTACTAACCCAAAAAAAAAAAAATAAAAACAAACAAACAAACATGTCCATGCAAAAACAATAACGCAAACCTAGGATTCTCTCAGGTGGGTCTTGGGTCTGCCATGTTCATTATTCCCCTAGTGGACTCTTGCCTTTGCCGTCTTTGAATAAACACGGAATAGCTCTGCCCTAGATTTTCACCCTCGTAAATAATTACTGAATAAGATTTTTTTTTGCCTTCATTAATGCCTCCTCGTAAATAAATACCCATAAAAATTTGTAGGGCCATTTTAGTATTTTTGTCACTTCATGCAAATTAATTAATGCCGCATCCGACCAAAAAATAATTAATTAATTAATGCCACAAATTAACTGCTATTCGTACAAAAATCGATTTCAATATGATTTTAAAATATTGGACAATCACGAGACGTAGTCCCCTCTCTGTAATGCAATTATGAAAATTTTTTAAATAAAGACATAAAGTATCTTCATTTTTCTCAAATAAAAGCTTAAAATGGAGCGATCTAATTAAAGGCGTTTTCATCATTTCTTATTTTCATTTGCTTTTCTTTTTTTTTTTCTTCTTTTTTCTCATTTTTTTTTCCCCCTTCCTAGCCGGCCACCGACAAGAAGGAACGGAAAAAAGAAAGAAAAAAAGGAGAAAAAATAACAATAAAAAAAGTATAAAAATGCTATTGATCAAACCCTTTTTTGAAATAATGATGATACTGAGCTCTTATTTGAAATAAACTCCTCTATAGATTCTTATTCGAGGATATGAGGATTCTTTATGCTCTCATTTGAAATTTTCCCGGCAACTAATAACTCAAATAGTTCATACAAATTTTCCTCCTGAAAAAAAGTATATTAGGCGCTCATGACGGGTGGAAACACAACCAAGAAAGAGGCCGCACGACATAAAACGAATCATCAATTGGCTTTTTCTTTTTTCTTTTTCTTTCTTATTTTGTCTTTTGAAGTCTGAATATTCTCCGTTGACATAGTTTCCTTTTTTTTTCTAATTTTTCTCCTTTTGCGTGCATTTTTAATAGGAATATTATAAATTTTTCTTTGTACATTTTTAATGGAGAATATTATTAAATTTTTCTCTGTATACATATATATAAAAATCTTCACCGAAAGACGAAATCACCCCATGATAAAGATAATTGTACACATAATTGCTGTGAATCATTTCATGTGGAGCATGGGCCCCTTTTGCCCCAATTTTTTTTGTTACCTTAGTTACCATATTCAATAAAGATAGATTGATTTTTTTGACTAATACGCAAAACTTTAGTACCAAAAAAAAAAGTGCATGGACAACATCATTGTGCCCAATAGATGCCCTAGCAACTTTTTGCTTATGATGAGCGGATGTGGCAGCGTCAATATACTGCCATTTTATTTGACCCCAAATATATATATATATATACTGCCATTTTCCACGTGGGGCCGATCTCAAGTCCCACAAATGATTATCGGACCGGTGCCTAATGTCCGAAATTTTTTCAACCAATGTTTCCTAAGTTTATAGTATTGTACGGTAATGATAACTTTTTAATTGTGTTTTATTTTGGTGTGACGTTAATGATTAATGTTTGAATGAGCAATCGAGACTTTAAACTCGTAAAGTTCCAATGCAATGACAATGGTCGTGGTTAAGGGGGGGGGAGGGATTTCGCAGCTATAATGGATTTTTGGCTCGCGTGCCTAGACCAACATTGAGCAATTTCTAACATTTTTTTCTGATGGTTGCACTACTAATGGTGGGGCCCCCTGTCGAAACCCTCTTTTTATTGTATGGTAAATGCATTTTGTTAGGATGCTAATTAGTCCGATGTGACATGTACATTTGAAAATGGGGGTAAAGCTTTGGAAGGAGGCCAAGTAAATAAGGGAGAGTCAAGATTTGGCTAAAGCACGAATGTCATGTCCCGCGTTAGCCTCACGCTTTGCATGAAGTTACGCGTCCACGGGAACCCTAGTCCCAACCTTTCTCTCTCTCCTCTCCGTGCTCGCGGCGCTACTGCGGCGGCAACACGGAGGTGTGGCGACAATGTGCCGCCGGTAAAGGAATCAGAGGTTTTGTCACTGAGGCTAGAGCCTTTGTTGTCCCATCTCTATATGCCGTGGCTGAGCAAGCGAGAGTCGGGGAGATGAGAGGAGAAGGGAAGCAATGCCGACAAAGATGGCCACGACGGTCGAAGCAATTGTCGTGGCAGGAAGCGATGATTGGATATTTAGGATGCGTTTGTTTTGCATGAAAATGAATAATTTGATAAACGTTTTAAAAAAATGATTGTTGGTATCTCCGACAAAAATAGAATGAACAAAAAATATTTTCACCGTCCATGAAAATATTTGGATGTGTGCCGTTGTTAATAATGAAAATATCTTTATTAACTACTTATTTCAAGCGATGCAAGCCATTATTTTAAGGAAAATATTTTTCAAATCATTTATTTTTCGCATAACGAGCGGAACCTTGATTGTGAATTAGGGTTTTTGTTGCTTTAGGAGGGAGGGTTTACTATGAAATTGGTAAAGTTGGATTATTTGTGATCATTATTGGAGTGTGACTCATACTACCCAACAACAGGGAAAGTACAAGGGTATCCCTCCACGCTAAGCGGCGGGGGTCCGGGGAGCCGGCCCGATAGGGGTCACGCTCGCTCCCCTGGACACCAGAGAGCTTTTACAACTTAAGCCCAAAATTTTTCATTGATTATTGATAGTTTGGGTGTAGGCTAATGAATAGCTACTATTGTATATATTTGCTTATAATTGAATGATGTAATAAGAGATGCAAAGTGCTAATTATAATGGAATCTTCGTAGGAAGTAACCCCGGTTTAAGTGTGAACCGGAATAAAATCTCGTGTCTCGATTTCTATTTCTCGCTTTTATGTTTTATTTCGTTGCGATTATGCGGTGAATCCTAACATCGGATAAACTAGAATATATTAACTGCTCAACAATATATCAATTCTCCGATGTGGAACTTTTCTAATATAACTCACATGTGCATCCAAACAACTACCGATCTTGAAAAAAAACAATCATCTCTCATTTAAATAGTCTAATCCAGAATTAGAAATGACTATATATTTTACCCTCTGAAAGTCATCAACTTATAGATGTTGTCGGATTAAACTTCGCAAGCAACATATCTATTGCATTAGGGTGAAATAAACGACGCTCAAAGTTAGGAATTTCTTTCTTTTTTGGTTCAATAAGTTAGGATGTTGATTTTATACATAGATATACATTGAGTTATAGTATTATCTAATATGACCAAACAACAGAAGATGTGTTCCTCAGCAACAGAGAATTGAATTGAGAATTTAGGATAGAGGCGTCAAAGAAATCGTTAATGAATGGTAGCTGAACTAAACCACAAGGCCAAGGTTCGGTTTGGGAAAGTAATGGACCAAAATTGATGTCGTAAAGTCTATTTTAGATAAGTAAATATCGAGCTCGTACTGAAAATACAAATACTAATTTCATGGACAAAATAAGGCGGCAGGATCCAAAGTTCGGACAAGTGGCCCAATCGCGGAATTATTTTTCACTTTGTGTGGTGTAGAAAATCAAACATTTTGACGTGGGTTGGGAAAAGAATGGTATCGGTGCTAAAAGTTGTGTACGGAGATCACTTCAGTCTTAAAAACTTCATTCGAATCACTTAAGTGCCAATTTTTTTAAAAGCGATTATTTGAGTGCCAATTTCGATATGCATTGCCGTAAATCTAACGTGGCATAATTTTACTAAAATTTGAAGCTAACGTGGCTCCGGTGAGGTCCAATCAAGAATAAAAAAGATAAAAACTTAAAAAATTATTAAAAATAAAATACAAGCTTAATTAGTCTAAAAAAAGTTAAAATTTGGAGAAAATACAAAAAAGATACAAAATTTATTTAAGATAAATTGAAAAATTAGGTTAAAATTAAAAAAAAAAAAAGCGAAAAACTCAAAAAGAAAAAAGAAAACGTAAATGTAGAACGGGCGGCGAGGACCGTGAGCCCTCGCCGCGCGTTGCCCCACCTGTCGTGAGGCCGATGACTCTCGTCGATCGGGGAGGGCCGCGACCCTCACTTGCCACCGGTGAGGGTCGCCAACCCCTTGCCGGGGCTCAACAACCCCGGCTAGCCATGCCCCACCACCGTCGGCCATTGTTGGTGATGCTAGAAACGGCGGTAGCGAGGGCTTTTATAAGCCCTTGCCACCTAGTTCTCTACCATGAATTTTTTTAAAATTTTTTTAAAGGTTTTTTGTTAAAATTTTAAATTTATTTTAAATTTTATTTTAAATAAAGTTTGTATTTTAAACGAATTTAATTTTTAGCTAATTTCTTTAATTTGTATATTTATTATTTTAATTTATTTTAAAGTGTATAAGTGCACATTGACTTTTTTTAAATATCATTTCACATTAAAATTTTAATTATTAATACATGTGGCAACTTTGGTTGGAATGTTTAGTCGAAGGCACTTAAGTGATCATTTTTTCTCTAATTTGACACATACGTTATCCGGTGAAAGCTTTTGGCACCAAAGTAATTTCTTTATAACTTTTGGCACTTATATTGTCTTTTCCCGCATCAATTTAATCATATTCTTGTTTTCAACAAAAAAATCATATTCATGTTGTTAAATACGTGCCCGACACCTAGTTCTTAATTTGATTTGACAAATACGGAATTAATGGCTATCAAATTATCATGACTACTTCAAGAAAGGGGAGAGCTTTAAATCTCTTTTTGCGTTTTGCAAATTGTTCACTTAGTCGAAATGGATGCCTACCATCTTGCGTTAGACTATCAATGCCGACGTGAATAATTTTAATAATATTTAAATATCTCGCCGACCACAATAAGGAAAAAAACAAAGAAATTAAAAAAAGAAACGAAAAGAAAATAAGAAAAGGAAAAAGAAATTAAAAAATAATAAAAAAATATTAAAAAATCATAGAAATTATCCACATTATCGCCAAGTCACGCCACGTAGGACAGTAGGTGTCATATCGACGATTTGTGGCTAAAATTGACCTAGCGAAATCAATTGAAAAAATTCGAAAATATTTAAGACTCAATTGGCAACATTAAAAGATTTTAGATTGAATCGATGAAAGTGCAATAGGTTTAGAATTTTTTGGATAATTTTTTTAGAATACTTTGCCCGCGGATAATGCATATTGGATTCGTTTTTAAGAAAGTATTTTTCAAATCATTCGTTTTTTTCGAAGCACAAACGGATTGTAAATGACATTATTTTGTAAATGCATTATTTTCAGTGAATATTTTAGTTTTTTGAGTTTTTGGAAATTTTTAGTAATTTTTTTTTAAAATTTTGTAATTGTGCTGTGCGGTACGCGTGCGCGGCCCGCGCCGGCCAGTGGTGGCGCGCCGGGCGCGCGCTGCGGGTGTTCGCCGGGCCTCGGTCGGCAGGGCGTTTTTAAAAGAAATTTTTTTAGTTTTAACACTTTCGTAGTCTTTTATGTGTTTTAAATTTTTGTTTGAGGTGCATTCGGCTCCATAGACTCCCTCCTCCCCTATCCACTGTTAAATCATATACAGGCTGATAATTTTCATTGGATGCATGTTTGCTTTTGTCCAGTAAATCCTCCCGGCCTATGCATGCTTCATGCCAAACTTAGTGCACCCTCAAGAGCTTTAATTGAACTCAAATGGGTTAAGTCCACACAACCGATTAAAGTTACAAATCTCACCAATCACACCTTGGGGTTAAAAAGACTAATCAAAAGTTAAAAAGTAATTAAACTAAACAAAACGAAAAGGAGCTCATTCTCTGTGCCAAGAACAGCTAAAAAAAAGGGACAAAGTACTCCCCACCTCCCCAACCAAAACCTTTTCCCTTTCACTTTTCTGAGAGACATGACTCCACTGTCCACCCCCCACCTTGTACCAATGGCATGTGCTTGAGTGATGGGGTGTGGGGAAAGCCACTTTTGGATTGGTTGTCCTCCCATATGAACCTCCCAAAATCAGAAAAGAGATAGAAAAATAAAAAATAAAATAAAAACAAAGCAAAAAACAAAAACAAAAAAGGTGAAAATGGTGATTGGACCTGCTGAGAAATGTTGGATCTTGATTGATTGAGATTGGGCTCTCCCTTTAGTAGACATGCATCATGACCCCCCTTTGCATCATGGCCTGTCTCTCCTGTCCATGGCACCAAAGGAGGTCCCCCTTCTCCCTCTCTTTATCTCATATGATGTCTTGGGCAGTTTTGAGATGTCCCCACTCCGAAAAATCCTTACAAATTTAGGTCGGGATTAAGCTCCACTTAGCGGGGTCCTCAAAACCTAATCCGACTCGACAAGGTATGGGCGATAGTGGCTGATCGTGACTTATGGCCAGTTACTAATTATAGACAAAGAACAGACGCTCTAGCCAAAGTTTCCATCATGACTGCTAATTTGTGTGATTTACCTTGTTTCACCTCTCTTCCCAATTACATTTGCTAGCTTTTTCGGTCAAATGTCCCCAATTTTTTTTTTTTTTGCCCATCTGTCTAAAGTTAGCCGATTTCGTCATCTTTCCTTTTTCGATATTTAGTTTGAAAATCACTCGTAAATCCAACTTCTTCATTCTAATTAAGAACATAGAAAAGGCCATCTAATTTATTAAAAGAAAAAAATTTTGCTTCCTGTTGTCAGTTAAATGATAAGCGGGGGAGCGTGCCCATTTATAGTACTCAATCTTTTGTTTGCTTTTTGTCCACTGAAATAGGAATAATTAAATTTTCCTTCAATGAATGTTCCGGCTTGCCCTATGGTTGCTCCAATGCTAGGCCCATGGACCAGGCCCAAGTGAGGGAAATGCCATTGAAAATGTGGGCTTTTGTATTTCTTCTCTTGAATTTGATTGGGCCAGTTTCATATTGGGCCAATGTAACGGCAAGCAAGCAAATCAATGCATCAGCTATAAGAGGAGCCGAACAATTTCGGGTCCATTTGGGAACTCTTAACGACGTGTTCCCGCGCCGTTCTATAACAGCTTAAACTTTTTAGAGCAAGCAAATCGAGGCTAAATCTCAACTTGACCTCGAACACGCCCTCTTTCGCCCATTTATCGGTTCCCTTCTTTGCATGCCCTGGGCCTTCATAGTTCTTGCCCTCTTGCCTTACGCATTAGAATCTATCCTTTTGGCATTCGTCGTCAAAATGACCTTTGTGAGAGAGAAGTATTAAGATATAAAATTTGTTTTGCTCCGTGCTCTAACGGTTTGAGGTTTTGGAGTAAATGGCTCTCTACTCGATCTTAATTGATTAAAAGAAAGTATTAGTTGGATGAGTTTTTGATTGAGGAAAGCCCGTGCGTCTCTTCACCTTGATTAATATAATCTCCTAAGATTATGGGACAATATGACTTTAGAATACTGGTAATGATGTGCTTAGTACCTTTTAAGTTATCAAAATTGTATGTTTTGCGTGTGTTGAGTTCTTATGGTGTGTCAGAACACTCCACTTGACTCTTTAAATGTCTTAAAAACGTCGACCATCCTATATATACCATGTAACACATATTTAATTAATGTCCCAAAACAATCCACAAATCATGAGCCAAACCTCTCTCTCATCCACCATTCTATCATACCTCATCGCTGATCAGTTGCCAACTCTCGGCCCAGCCCTCCGCCGTCCTTGACCATGCCAATTTGGGATGGCTACCCCCTTAGAAGTGGATCGGATCATGATCTGGCCTCCTGCGGGCATACTACCGCAACCTCCGCGGAGCTTGTTGGGCTCACGGGAGCCTTGTCTCGTTGAGTTGAGCTCGAGTACTCATGGTTGAGAGCCACAAGCTTCGTTGGGGGGCGGTGGAGGGCAGCAGCAATGGTGTGGATGCCGGCAAGGGCAACGGTAAGGGAGAGAGAGAGAGACAGCGCGCTTTGATTTGATGTAAAGGTCAAGAATTTTTTCCAATTAATTTTGTGGCTAACAAAAAGAAATAAAAAAAAAACGTGAAACTTTATACGTCAACCCGACACCAATACATGGTCAAATAAAGTTATTGCCGGATCCCTCCGTTTCCATCGCATATTTTTCCTTTTCATAGATCTCCATTTGAATTTTCTTTTCTATTTGTTGGATTAGATTAATCATCACCTCTAAGCAAAAGGGTGGTTTTAAAATGAAAAGGAAAATAAATGACAAATCGTCAATTTTTGTACAAAAGATCTACTTAACAAAATTTTTGAAAGAATTTTGTCGATGAGTGCGGCAAAACCCTAAAGGCACTTGATATGCAATTAATTAAGGAAACCTCGTGGTCTTTAGTAAATAAAAACTCCCTATTGCATTTTTGTCAATTCATTATAAACCTTTTAAGCTGTGTAAATTGAGTCATAAACGTTTCACGTTTTGTCAATTGAGTTTATCCGGTCAATTTTGGCTGAAAAATCGCTAAAATGGAACGTTTTGACTTTCTTGACGTTGATGTGAATAATTTTTAATGATACTTTAATAATTTTCTTTTATTTTCCTTCTCTTGTGCTTCCTTCTTCCTCTGTCGGTCCTCAAGCCTCGACAATGGCCGACAATTGGCCAAAGACAACTATCGGTGAGGTCGCCCTCATGCAAAGTCAACACTCCCCGGGCTTTGGTGAGGGTGATCTTGTGTTGCCCATCGCTAGCTATGGCCGAGGCCCGGCAACCGATGGAGGAAAAAAGAAAAGAAAAAGAAAAATAACAATTCAGTAAAAATTTGAAGATATACTAAAACATTATCAAAGAATTGTTCACATCGGGCGCCGGCCGAGCCACGTAGGACTCGGCCGGCGTCTACGTTAGTGATTTCGCGAAAAAAAAAGTAGCCATTCGTACTCAATTGGTAAAACATGCAAACATTTAGTATTCAATCCGCACAATTCAAAATTTTAGGATCGAACCGTCCAAAGTGCAATAAATTTATGATTTTTTGGACAATTTTTCCTATAAAGTACTCGCTGGCATGATGACCTAAACTCCTGTAAGGGAAACTGCAGTGGCTCTTCACTTTTTATATTTCCTCATAAAAAGGCAATGAATACTTGAGACTAAACAGTTCGTCGATCAAACTTTCCACGACTTATTTTCCGTTTCCCCGCTTTACAGATCTCTCGCCAGTTTGATAATTCAGCCGTCCATCACTTTCCTCATCGTCTGTTCTCCCGACGCAAAGAAAAAGGCCATGGCCCCATGTCTTTTTTCTTTTTTGGGTCCATATTTGGCGAAGCAAGCAATGTGCACAGTCGATGCCACGATCCAGCAGTTCACATGTTGTGTCCATCTAGCCATTCGTTAGGCTTGCAGACACTACAATGTGCGCAAAGACAGAAAGGCACGGAGAAAATTATCCGGAAAGTTTTAAATTTATTGTACTTTTATCGGTTCGATCTTAAATATTTTAACATTTTGTCAATTAAATCAATTTTGGCCGAAAATCATTCACGTGAATAATTTTTAATAATATTTTAATATTTTTTTGAATTATTTATTTTTCCGTTTCTTCTGTTTTCCTTCTTTATTTTTTTTTTCTTTACCCCTTTTTCTCTCTGCCAGCCATCTCTGGGCTTCATTGATGGCCTATTGAGGTCGTCGGCCTCGGGCGAGGGACACCTGGACTACGGTTGGCGGGGTCGACATGGGCGGGCTTCTCCGCAGGTGGGCGAGGGAAACTCCTGTCCGATCCGGCGGACGGTGCCCCTCTCCCCGATCCGGCAAGTGTGGCCCTCGCCCGAGGCTAGCCATCGATGAGGCCCATAAGAGGGTAAAAGGCAAAAAGTAATGAAGGAAAGAAGAACAAAAGAAAAACAAGAAAGAATCCAAAATATATATTAAAATATTATTAAAAATTACTCACAGGAGCGCCGTTCGTACAACGTAAGAAGGCCGGATTCACGTTAGCAATTTCCGATCGAAATCTGCCGAATAAACTCGACTGGCAAAGCGTGAAAATATTTAGACCCTAGCTGACAAAATTAAGAAGTTTGGGATTGAATTGGCGGAAGTACAATAAAAAACTCACCAACAAAATTAAGAAGTTTTTAATTTCTCCGAAAGACTGGTGAGTAGTGACCATGATGAGAAAAGACTAAAATCTGAATACGAGGAAGAAGCTTCTGAGTTGGAGCGTTGGTGGGTCATCGCCTCTCCCAATCAATGGAGAGAGAGGGTGTTTGTTAGAACGTCACGCAGTTCACTTCCGAGACTCAACCTTGGATGTCTGCGATTCGAAAGTTCTTCTTCTTCTCCCTTTTTTTTTTTTTTAAGGTGGGTTTGATGTGTCTTAGAAGCAGGGTTTTGCTCTGTTTTGGTTGGTTGCTGAGGATGGGGGAAGAACAGAGAGATTTACTAAGTAGGGAAGCAAACTGTGAAGGAAACAAAACCCATTTTGCTGCATCAGAACAAAAGCATCTGCAACGCCATTTCTTGCGAATTCTCCTTCTTCTTGTCTCTCTAGTTTTGGCCCGGGGTCGATATTCACCTCGCGACGCCTGCGGAATGCTGTATCGACCCGTCCTACCGTCGTCGACGGTAGAGGGAAAAAAGCCGATATTATATGCATGAAGCATGTGGAGTCTGTGTTCTTTTAAGCGGGGTTCGTGGCGATCCCACTCGACCTCAAACTTGTGATGGACTCGATATTTCCAGCAAATGTTATGTACACGGACATGTATGATGTGCGCTAAACTATTCAAGTTTGAGGATTAGTTGGTCGTTCAAGTAGTACTAAAAATTAACGACGAAGCTGTCATGAAAGATTATCTTTCTCGTGTTCATCCTACCGGATCGAGCCGATGGCGTATCAAGAGATAGCGAACCAGGTAATGGACCTCACAGAAGAATCTTACTCTAATGTGACTCTTATGTGATTGATTATGCTTGTTATATCTAAGCTTGGTGTCCTGTCCACCCCATGCATCCAAAAACTGAAGCATCCTTAAGATTTTCATGATTCTTATAACAACCAAAGGTAGACTAAAAATCCCATTCATTTGAATGGTTTGTTTAGTGGGTAGTTAATCCACAAAATCACTTTGTTTGCATCGTCACATCCGTGGAAATCGCTAATCCGAAAGCAACCGTCCTATACAACACGATCGTCGCACCGATGTGGATGACTTTTTGTAAAAAAAAAAAAACTAAAAAAATTCTGATTTTTTAAAATAAAATTTTAAATTCTTCTCTTTTTGTTATTTTTTTTCATTGTGGCTGGTGAGGGTCGTGGACGAGGAGGGCCTACAAGTCCTCGCTAGCGAATGCCGTTGCCAAGGCTTCAGCAACCCTTGCCGGCTACAATGAAAAAATACATAGAAAATAAAAAAGAAATAAATTATGTAAATTTTAGAAATTTTTCCTCGCTATTGCAAAATCCAGGTCTGCTCGGTTATACCACGTAGGACGGCGATCGTTTACGTCGGTGATTTTTCGAGCAAAATTGATCGGGTAGACTATATTGGCGTAACATCAAAAAATTTAGGATTAAATCGATAAAATTAAAAATTTTAGGACTGAATTTGCATCCATTCAATAAATTTAGGATTTTTTGTGTGTGTTAATTATCCCTCAATCTCTATGCACACTCCTCGGCCCAATAAATTGAATTCATTCCATGTATTCTCTCCATTACGCTGGATACAACCTAACAAATGTGAGATTTGCACATCAGTTAGTTAGGCACGAAATATGACCAAAACATTGATCTTGCTTAGTGGCTAAAATAGCAAATGAAGGATTTCATATACGCAAAACATCTATAGGGAACTACGATGACAAACAAATTTAGGAAGCAAATTATACAAATAACAAACCCTAAAACATTTGTATCATCTTCCTCTTAACTCAAGGTGGTAATGAATTGCAAAGTTTGAGGTTGAAAACGCACGAAAAAAAATGTTTATGCTGGAAAAAAAAATTTAAGTTCCGTTTATTTTGCAAAAAATAAATAATTTTAAAAAATTATTTTATTAAAAATGATCACTTACATCGCTTGAAATAATTATAAAAATAGTTTCCATTTTCGATAATAATTCATGTCTCGATTTTTTCGTACATGGTATTTTTCGTTCGTTAGCGATCATTTTGAAGAGAAAATTTTTTTAATTATTTATTTTTAGTGAAATAAATAGAGCCTTGGCAGTAAAATGTCGGTAACGGTAGGAGTAATTACTGGCCTAAAATCATCACCGCCTGTGTATGCATACAAATGAACAAAAAATTAAAATAAATGAAAAAGCCCCAAAAAACGACGTGGAAAAGACTTTTCTCGTGGGCCACGCTGGAAAATGAAATCCATTGAACGGCAGCCCGTCTAAGGCAAGGCAAACCCGACGACTCGCCGGTGCCACGTCACCGGGTCCTTGCCTTGACACGACACGACGACTCGGTGTCTGGCTCGGGCCCACGCGCTCCCCGCAGGCGTTCTCTCTCTCCCTCTCTCCTCAAATTTCTCCCCTTTTTTCCCTTTATTTTGCGCTTTTAAATTTGATCACGAAATTCATATTAAAAAAGTCTCGACAGCCAAAAAAAAAAAAAAAAAGGAAAAAGAAGAAATCTTGGCGCACTGTGCCCTGCAACGGCAATAATTCACTTTTATTTCCAGCTAGTCTCTCCATCTTCTCTGTCCATTCCAGCCCCCACCCCTCTCTCTCCTCCTTCATTTGCCAGCTCTCTCTCTCTCTCTCTCTTCATCGTCGTGATCATCATACGGGGAGATCCGTCAGGTACGTCCAGCTTCTGCGATCAATCCCCTCGCCTTCTTTGCGTTCTGATCAGCTCGAGGATTTCGGAGTGTGTACGGTTGACGGAATAGATCTTCGCCGGTGTTTTGATCCGCTGTTTTTCCTTCGTGATCCCGGAGCTTGGCGATTTGTGTTAGTGTTGCGTGGTTGCTGATTGCGCTCTCTCGCTCTCGCTTTGAGTGTCTTCGGATTCTGTCTTGGTTGGTCGAGGTGGCGATCTAATCCTCGTGCGTGTCATGTGCATGTGTCAGCGGAGGATGTTGCCATGTCCTCGGATGGATTGCGTGAACTAAGATCGCGAAACGATTTGGGTTCGTGTTCGTGGATTGGAGTGACGTCTTCTTTTTATTGCCCGATCGGACTGATTGATCGGGATCATTAATTGCGGTGCTAGTGTTAGCTTCCTGCTTGGAGTTTCAGCTTGAATAAGAACTTCTGTCCGCTCGGGTCACAGCTATAGTCATTCGCTGGTATCAGGGAATGTATCTGGAATTTTCTTTATTTCATTGGGTTAGTTTTGATGGCGATGTGCTGAAGAGCTTGGCTTCTTTTGCCAGCCATGCTTTTGACACTAGTGGACAAGTAACTGCTAATTGAGTTTTATATATTAGGATGAGTGATTCTGATACATTTTCAAAACCTTATTGGGAGGGAATGTGTGTGGTGAACTGGGTGCAGTTGTGAGGCAAGAAACTCCGTGACTTTGATGGAAAAAGAATGGTTGGGCCAAAAGTTTGAAATGCTACATATTTAAATTGATTATATGTGTTGGGCAGCACAAATTTAGACATAGTAAAGATTGCCAGTCTGGAGAAACGATGGCTGCTGAGATGAAATATCGAACCACATGCTCTCAAGAATATCTTCTGTAGTCGGATAATTCTTAGGTGACAACATTAGTAACAAGATTTACTCTTCTGATGTTCAAATGTTTATAAATTGAAGCTTAAGTCGGCGAACGTGATTCTTAAAGCAGGAAATGATCTGGCTGTTGAATGAGGAATTGTGGAACTCTTAACGTGCTCAGTCTCTCCATATTTGGACCAATAACTGCATAACATTCCTAAGAGAGAGCCATAATAGGAACTAGAATAAAAATGTTCATGTTAAAGTCCCTGTTTTGAGAAGACTGATGCCATCAAGATGAAAAGCAAGGTTAATTAGATTCTAAAGATAGATATACATAAGTATGTCATTATTTTTTGGGAGGGGACATCCTGTGACATGTAAATTAACTTTGGTGAAAGAGTTAGTTTGAGAAATTTGGGGAGCGAAAGCCAAAAAAAGAAAATCTCCATAAAGAAGAGAAAAAGAGAGGCAGTAGCTTTGGAGAATCCAATTAGACATAGGCATTAATCTGTCAGAAGCTAACTGCCAAAATACATGTCTAGACGGAGAGAAGCAATTGTTGGTTGTGACTTAAATTTGTTTCCTACACTGGCTAGTGGGTTTAGTTGTTGTTAGGACTATTGCATGTTTATGCCCTTTCTCGCCGTGGGGGGTTTGTATTGGGGTGTACTGGTTTGGAGTTTGGAAATGCTCTATGTTCTTGTGTACTCATATTGGTTATAACGAATTTCTCTTCTCCTTTTTTAATGCATCTTTACTCTTCTATAATAGTGTTCATTTTTCATAGCTTTTGATCGAAGCGGTAGTTAACATTTGAAATGGGAACTACTAAAGCTTGCATTAAAATCGATCTTAGAAGGTAGTTATTGAAGTTGAAAGCAACAAACATGCTAAAATTACCAAAGAGGTTCGATAAAGGCAGCAGGTGGAGAAGTACCACATGAGTCATTCACTCCAAGGCTGATAAAACATACTCTTCATTGCATCCTATTGAAGCACTCGCATCAGTAGCATAGATCATTTATCATCAAGCCTTTGCTTGAGATACATTGTCAACGTGTTTTAACTGTTCTTCAATATGATATTGGAGCTTCAAGTCAAGGTTCAATCCTTGACACTCCTATTTTTGCCATTTTGTCTGTTATTCATATTCTCCTTTCAATTTTTGTTTGATTTAGTTAAGTCCACATCCTATGTTTTACATGTAAGGCCCAATTCACGCTCAAGGAGGTTACAGTCGTTCAAAATTTATCAAACGCTTTGCAGGAGCCTCTCTTTTTACCATTTTTTTTGGGGGGGTAGGTCGGTAGTTCAAATTAAGATATTGATTTATAGGAGGTTTGCTCCGATATGGATATTTCAATGACAATGACATACGTATTCCTACAAATGTATAATTTGGTATGTTGAACAATTTATATACATGTGTACATGTGTATAAACTTTTGAAGTGAAAAAATGCGACAAAAAAGTTGTGATTATGCTTTAGCTTATCTACTTGATAAGGTTAGTGGGTGATGCAGTTATTTGATGTAGGTGGGGTGGGTAACTCATGTTCTTTCACAGGCTTGACTGGCTAGAATTTGTGAAGCTCTGAAATGGTTTAACAACACCTAGGATCCATTAAGTTTGACCGTTTTTGCAGTTTTTTCCTTGACCTTTAAAGTCTCAGGTTTTTATTCCTTGAATGTCCTTTTGAGCAGTTTTGGTCCCTGACCATCATTTGCATAGAATCTGGATCAGACTTGTTAAACGTGATCTAGTTGACTCACACATAATTACAAATTCAACAAAGAGAATCCATAAACGACCAAGAAGAGCCTTGGAAGTTTAAGCGTGTGATAGAATCACGACCCAACATCAAAGCAAATGACAGTCAGATATCACAATATTTACTGTTTTCCTTTAGATTGCATTTTTAGCAGCTTCTGTACAAGATCATTTTCTGCTTCTGCAGTGGATTCTTGCTGAATTATTAGACGCCAGAATTTGGCGCTTGAAGGATATCTACCATCCAGAAGAAAGTAAGAACATAAATTTCAGGTGATGTCTAGCACTGCAAAGGTTTTGGATCCTGCGTTTCAGGGTGCCGGTCAGAGGATGTATCCTGGATATAAGAAATAACTTGCTTTTGATTTAGTGCATTACCATTGCTTAATTTCTTAATTATCTATTATTCCCTAGTTCGTGGATGTTTGTGAATGTATACCTAGAGGAAAGATTTTATATTAGTATTATATAAAGTATTAGTCTCCATGCCGCTACTTTTAATCTTAAGCATGTTTGAGCTTAACAGCTCGTAGTGGGACTGAAATTTGGCGTATTGAGAATTTTCAGCCAGTTCCACTGCCTAAGTCCGAACATGGGAAATTCTACATGGGCGATTCCTACATTGTATTACAGGTGAAAATAATTCTTGTTCCTCTATATAACAGTAAACCTTCAAGGCAAGTACTTATGTTGATATATGTAATAAAAATATTGCAGACTATCATCAATTTTTCTTTATTTTGCAGTAGCCAAGTATTTGGTAGTGACAAATCATCCCTTTAGATCTGTGGTTCTAGTTTATAGCCTCTTTGGTGTTACTTATGCTTTTAGATCACCATTCCATTTACGGGCAATTGCATTTTATAGTACGATGGGCATGACTGATCATGCTGTTTGTACTTTTGGTTTGTCATCCACCGTGAATTTGAGTAATGCTAAATTAACTTCATTCACAATTTTCGAGATATTACTGGATTTAATTTGAATGTCTGATGCATTGTCCTTTTTCTTGAATGGAACAGTGCTGACAGGTTCTACTATTACGATCCTTGTATAATCAAATGCTGTATTGACTTGTACGCAACTGTTTCTAAAACCGGGATTTTAGTAGAAGGTGGCATCCCCTCTTAGTTTTGAGTAGGTGGAACCATTCTGTTTTCGTTCTTCTCCACATTCTTACCGGCAGGAATTTGCCTATGATTTTATCAACTGATATTTCAATATAGAAAGGTCTCCTTATTTCTTCACTGCGGATTCTCGCGTCATTTTCTTGAAAAGATATGAGATCACTGTGGGACACTTTCAAATGAGTAATGCTTACTATTCCATTATTCACACAAAGCCTTCGATGACTTATCTTTGGTATTTCATCTTTTAGGTGTACAAAGGATATTCAGTGTTGATATGTCTAGGGTATACTATTGTAAAAAAATTGTCGATTCTTAAATTATGATGGTCAATTTGTAGTCAAATTAATATCAATGGAGTTTGTGATTATTCATTAAGAGTAAAATGCTAAATAAACTGAATAAAACATGTACATTGATGGTTTCAAAGAGCAACGTATAAAGATAAAAAATAGAACTCTTTTATTGATATAAAGTGTATGAAATATAAGGCTATCTGTCCTCTATGAGTTTATGTTTATTTATGTTTATCTACACTGATTAATATTCAATTAAACTTATGTAGACGACGCCTGGCAAGGGAGGTGCTTATTTGTATGACATACACTTTTGGATTGGAAAAGACACAAGTCAGGTATTCTTTGATGGATATGTTCTATCTTTGAGATATTGAAGTTGCCTTACCCATGACTTGAGTCGTGGCATGGTCTCACCCCAACATATGCCTTTTTTCATAGGATGAAGCTGGGACAGCAGCAATTAAGACCGTTGAACTTGATGCGGCCCTTGGAGGACGTGCCGTGCAGCACAGGGAACTTCAAGGCCATGAGTCTGACAAATTCTTATCCTACTTCAAACCATGTATAATACCGTTGGAAGGTGGTGTAGCATCTGGATTCAAAAAACCAGAAGAAGAGGAGTTTGAGACGCGTCTATATGTCTGTCGTGGAAAAAGAGTTGTTAGGTTGAAGCAGGTACTGGAGATTTTTGTGTTGACTGTTATTGTTTGGCATGTCAGTCTTCTGCTAGTCATGTAAGACAATTTTTTCTTTTGAACTCTTGCAGGTCCCTTTTGCTCGGTCTTCATTGAATCATGATGATGTATTTATCCTAGACACTCGGGAGAAAATCTATCAGTTCAATGGTGCAAATTCAAATATCCAGGAAAGGGCCAAGGCTTTGGAGGTCATTCAGTTTTTGAAAGAGCAGTATCATGAAGGAAAGTGTAATGTTGCAATTGTTGGTAGGCTCTTCCCTCATGCTTTAATGTTTTGCATAAATACTTAGTATCATTTACTCTTTTTAAATCATTTATGCTGCTAGCTCTGCTTATTCATGCATACGTGGCTGTTCATGCCAGATGATGGGAAATTAGATACTGAGTCAGACTCGGGTGAGTTCTGGGTCCTCCTTGGTGGTTTTGCTCCCATTGGCAAGAAAGTTTCAAGTGAGGATGATGCAATTCCAGAAGCAACTCCTGCCAAGCTCTATAGGTACCATTACTCTATAGGAGGTTGGGTTTCTACTATTTTAAACTAATGGAGGAGTACCAGTGCTTCTGGTCTGCAGTGTGCATCTTGTACATATTGAAATTTGGTAGCTTCTGTCATGTTCTGATCAAAAAACAACTTTGGCCTGGAAAGAATAGCTTTCTTTTTTAATGAAGAGAAATTAGCACACATGACACTTCAAGATTGGAAAAGAGGGCAAAGAGAATTGCATGCTAACTCCTAGCAGACTTCTTAGAAGGAAACGTACATTTGATTCTACAAAAAATTTGTCAGCAGCTTGAGACATGCTTATTTTTTATTGGCCTTGAAGTATTTTTAGTCTTTTTCTCATAATATGAACAATTAATATATATGAAAGAGGAATATGTGTACAGGGAGAACTACCTGAATATTCCAAAAGATCAGTCAAATTTTTAAAAAATGGACTCGACTTGTATTTGACTTTCCCATATCATTTAAAGTTGCTATTGTCATGGCAATAAATAGTATAGAAACTATGTTGAGTTGTTGGAATGCATGTAGCGGTTGCAACCTCAGAGAATTGCTTTGGCAAGCATTTCTACCTGACTCTTAATTTTCCTATTTTCCCTAAAAGTTAAATATTTATTTGTGTAGAGGTACTCCTAGCCTAAGATATGACCCTATAATTCCTGGAACAGCCGCTAGTGGTTATTTGCTTATGTCTGTCCTTATCGTCTTCGCACTTGCCATTTCTTGTGAATTATAATACTTCTGGGGCTTATACAATCTTACCTTTATTGGTAAATTTCTTTCCTTTATTAAGCTATAGGATAAACATAGGTGATGGACACTGCTGTTATGAGGTATCATCACTGTTCAAGAAGACGGGCCTTTATGTGTTCTAGGTGCTTATTCAAGTTGCTTCTCTTTGTAGCATTGTTGATGGTGAGCTGAAGGTTGTGGAAGGTGAATTATCCAAGGGCATGCTAGAAAACAATACCTGTTACTTGCTGGATTGTGGCGCTGAGGTCTTTGTTTGGGTTGGCCGAGTTACACAAGTGGATGAAAGAAAAGTGGCCATCCAAGCAGCTGAGGTAGAGTATAGAGGTTCATCTTTCTGTGTCATAACTGAATGAACTATATCTAAAATCTAACTTGTCTGCAGGACTTTATCAGTAGCCAGAACAGACCAAAATCAACACGCATAACCAGAGTTATCCAGGGTTATGAGACTCACGCATTTAAAACCAAATTTGACACTTGGCCATCTGGTTCTGCAACTCCTGCTTCTGAGGAAGGGAGAGGAAAAGTAGCAGGTGATGTTTCACATTCTCATTTGTACTCTGACTAGGTGGAGTTTTTCACTTAGCATTAATACTATTGATCATTGGTTTGTACTTTTTGCCAGCTTTACTTAAGCAACAAGGAATGGGTGTAAAGGGAATGGCAAAAGGTCCTTCTGTGAACGAAGAAGTCCCACCTTTACTGGAAGGAGGTGGAAAATTGGAGGTCCAGCTTTTATTTCCATCTCATATGTCCTCTTTTAAGGATAACTGCGCCTCTATTTCTCTGAGCACTAATTGAATTGGATTTTAGGTGTGGCGCATTAATGGCAGTGCCAAGACTCCGTTGTCCAAAGAGGATATTGGTAAGTTTTATAGTGGAGATTGCTACATCATTCTTTACACTTACCACTCTGGTGAAAGGAAAGAAGATTATTTCCTGAGCTGCTGGATTGGAAAGGATAGCGTTGAGGTAAATTATCTCTCAAGTGCGCAGGATGTTTTGAATGAGTGCGGAATGACTTTGTTGCATATTTCCTAGTTTGAATTCAGGTTAAAGCTAGATATTGTATAGCATAGGAATACAGTTGAATTGGTTATTCTTAGGAGACATTGACTATTGCCACATATGCCTTCTTGATTATAGAGCATTTCCTCGTGGCCCAAAAATGTGTCTAAGGATCTTGCCCCGTAGTTGCCCTTAGTTTCTCATCGAAATAATGTTAAAGGAAGAGAAAGGAGAAAATGAGGAAGTGGATGACCGAAAGAGTTCAAAATCCTTAGTTTCTCTTCCAGACTATAGTAGATAAACATCTGTTTATTGTTAGCCAATGTGCGGGAAAGTGGACTGCCCTGGCTGATTCAACAGGTTGGACCCGGAATTAGTCTGTTGTCTGGTTTGGTCAGCCCTCTGAAACTGGACTTGTCTAAAACTGGATTGGATTTGTGTTGATCACGGTTGAACAACATAAAACATTGGACTGCTCCCATTGCGCTGAGAAAATGCATGAGGAGACATATGCATTGTGTTTTGAATCTGGCTCTTTCAGGCACTAGTATGCATGCAACACCATTCCACCACAATGCTTCATTTGTCATTATTGACCAAACTATATATCTTGAAAGTGCTAGAAGCTTTGGCTCTAAACAAAGCAATGAGACACCAGCCAAGTAATCCATGCTAGACTTCACATGCATGTAAATAGAGTTTAATCACTACTGCCATTATGTAGATGCAATATTCTTTGAAAAATAAGTTACAAGCCTGGCGAGATTGTGATCTGAACATGGAATTCTCGATTACAACAAAATGATAAAACACCAAGCCAAAATTTTCAATATACGAGGCAATATCAGTAACCATACTTAACATAATCTGAACAGGGTCCCATCGATTAAACTGGTTGAACCAAGAACCTGTCAGTTAGCTGGTTTATTAACTGGTTCGGTCAATAAAGCACTGTGATTACCAGATTAAAATAGAAGAGAAGACTTGCAACTTGAATATATTCTTCTTTTCAGGAAGAACAAAAGATGGCTGCTCGGTTGGCTAACACAATTTTCAATTCGTTAAAGGGGAGACCTGTTCAGGTATGGTTTTTTGGGTCTTCTCCAGTTGGGCAATGGAGATGAGACATATCGCATATTTTTTTATCGATTTTCCTTTTAGGGTCGTATTTTTCAAGGGAAAGAGCCAGCGCAATTCATTGCACTTTTTCAGCCTATGGTCATCCTCAAGGTATCTTCTTTGCTTCTTCAAGATGATGCAATGGTTCAAAATGCAGCACGATTGGAACATGTGGTTTGGATTCTGAGGCACATTTGCTATCTGAAATGTCCCCTAGGGAGGTTTAAGCTCAGGTTACAAGAAGTTAATTGAGGAAAAAGGTTTAACGGATGATACTTACACGCAAGAATCTGTGGCACTTATACGTATATCTGGGACGTCCATTCACAATAATAAGGCGGTCCAAGTAGATGCGGTATGTGCTATTGAGTTTCATCTTGTTTTGCTGGCTACTAATATATAAGTGGCTTGCTAACTTTTGCCGCTGGATGGATATCTGATGTTTGGTCTGTTTTTGAACATGTGCCTTTAACTTTTGTGGTACTAACATGCCTGAATCAATTGGAAAAATATGGAGCAACTGTTCATGGTTGGACAAGAGCGTTTGTTGTACCTCTTCTGTTCTTAAGTTGCCATTTAGATTTTCACAATACCTCTCTCCTTGTTTTGATAGGTTCCACAACTTGTTTGAGCTGCGATTGGCGATGGTTTGATCAGTATGAAACTTAAACATATGTTTGTTTTTTGTTTAGGTCAAGATTTTCAGAAGTGAATTGTGTATTTGCAAATGAGAGGATCTCATACCTGTAATGCTTCTTATTTGTGAATAACAGAGATCATCTTCGTAGTTTTGCATGAAGAATGTTGCCGAAGCATTAATTGTTGAATCTTCACTATAAAACAGTTAAATTTGTAGTTTAGCCATTTGAGCAATGAAGTGTGTTGTCATTTGTGTATTTTGATGATAGGGGAGGGTTGAAAACTTTAACATTCTTAAGGAAAACTGTAAGCATAGAACCTGATACTCTTAGGAATAATTCATTTAAACGTTTCTGATCCTTAAAATGGAACAAGATCGAGTTTCAGGTTTTGACATAGCTTGTTGGGCGAAAATTCAGCTAGGAATGAAAAGTTTATTTAGAGTATATTGAATTTGGAAAGCCAAAATGCAAAGCAATGCCCATATTGAAGATTTAATGAGCCAAAACAATTAAAAGGGATTATTGTCCCACCCATGCTAGAGATTTAATGAGCCAAAACAATTGAAAGGCATTATTGTCCCCCAAAATGCTAGTGAGCTTGTGTCTGCTATCTTATCATTTGGACTTTGTCTTTTTGCAATTGGGTATGTGACATAGTTCTATCACAGTAATAAAAGTGAGAACAACATAAGATTTGATTTTATCTTATCATTTGGACTTCGTCTTTTTGCAATTGGGTATGTGACATAGTTCAATAACAGTAATTGCTTCTAAAAGTGAGAACAACATAAGATATGATTGTATCTATGGTTTATTCAATGTCCCATTTGCGCCTCCAAGTTTGGGGTGTCAACATTTGCGCGGCGTCGTCTTGTTCTTGTTTTTGTAGAAAATCTGATTGTCATTCTACTTCCCCCAATTTTTGCTTATTGATTCGTCGTATGGGTGCTTCTGTTGTCTTATTAACCACTAAGTTCTATTGCTGATGAGGGTTGTGGACGTAGTTGTCACAGAAAAGAAGTAGAGTTTGAACATAAATGATTTTAAATCGATTATTAATTTATTATGCATACTGAAGAAGTCTGTGTTTGCTATTGACATTGGGCCGCACATACAGTTTGTCACTGAAATTCTCTGGGAATAATATTGATAAAAAATGAGGATAGTTTACTCTTGAGAATATTTCGGAAATTGCTATGGGTGACCTTTATCTGGAATGGATGGTCCATATTGTGGATCTCTGGCAATCTAGAACGCCAAATCAGGTGCTCCAAGTGATCGACAAAAATCAAGTCAGAATGGAAGAAATTTGACACTCCATTAAATTCATTATGTTTGATCAAGCCTATTGACTTACCAAATATCAATTGCTTAAAACCATTTTTCTGAATATGAAAATATGTGGAAGTTTTTTCAATCTATTAAACCTGTCAAATGGCTGAAGCATGTGCAAAATGCAATTATCTTGATCTTTCAGTTGAAAACGCAGTGTTCATCTAATGTAACAACTAATTTCATGTAAAGAAAATAAAAAGATGGAATTATGCACGTGATCAACAACAGAGTCCTGTTTATAAGCAAAGATGGTGTCATTGTTATTACCTATGATGACAAGAGTACATCCTCAATAATCAGTAGCCACATTGAAGATGATGCAAAAGCAGCACCTATACTCAATAATCCTCCCTCGGCTTACATGGCCGGATGAGAGAAGAGTCCCACTTAAATAAGATATCATTTTGGGACTCCCTTCTTTAGAAAGGAACCAACCCTCTGTTCTTTTTTGAGTAAATTGATTGGTAAGTCCTAATCTCCCGGACTGCAAAGTTCTGTCTCAGTTAAGATTAGGTTGCAAAAATCTCTAGGGAATTATATGGGATACACCAAGCTTCTGTCTCCGTTAAGAGTAGGTTGCCAAAATCTCTAGGGAATTATATGGGATACACCTAAAGCAGACTATGAACAAATGATGAGTAGCCCAGTTTACTCTATTGTGGGGAGCACCGGAATTGTTATCTTAGAAAATGGCTTTTGCATACTTCACTAGAGCCAGCGGTCCAGGCAAAGGCCTTTTGTTTAGGTGCAGTCAAACTAGCAAGAACAGAAGATTACCACTCAACAGGAGGCCACTGCTAGTTTCCCAGTATACCAAAATAGGAGGCTGATAAACAAAGAGTGTAGTTACGTGATATAGTTCTTGTGTTGTCTGACTGTTACTGAATCTCGTTCATTCCTGTCTACATAATCTCCAGTTAGCTTAATGGTAAAATAAATCTGCAATTGCTTTAGTTTTGCCTCATCCTCAGATCTTCTGTATATATGCCAATATATTTTAACTAATGGTAATCCGGTGATAGTTTGTTACTAAATAATGCCTTCGCCAGTCATTATTTAAATCTTGCCAATACGGGTTAACTCTTTATTGTTCAGGTGGCAACTTCTCTGAATTCTGCGGAGTGTTTCCTTCTGCAATCTGGAGCTTCTGTTTTCACATGGCATGGAAACCTGAGCACCTTTGAGCAGCAACAGCAGGCTGCAAAAGTTGCCGAGTTTTTGAAGGTGTGATGTGGCCTGTTTGAAATTACACCAAGATCAAATTTATCCATGATGACAGCATAATTATGACTTCTAGCTTCTCATAGTTATCTGTGATAACTAAACTAAGCTCGGGCCTTTAAAGTTCAGAAGTAAATCTTCCTTATTAACAACTGTAATTAGATGTACCTCGGTGGTTAGTCGAATCCAAATATGTATAATGATGATTTTGGTATGTTTTCCTGTGAAGAGCACCATCATTTAGTCAGATGATCAATATGTGCATGTCATTGTCATTACAACACCAAGACCACGATAACGAGTATTGAAAGGAAAAGGTGGATAAAATAAACTCACATTCTTTTTGGTTAAATATGCAAAATTTCCGTCATTGTCACTGATTGAACTGCACATTTCTGATTTTACTCGGTCCATGGTATATGATAAGCTAATAGAGGCAAGTTAGTCCCAGTGCTAGTTGTCTTCTGTGCACGTTTTAGGTACATGCAGTAGTTCACCAAGAATGGTACTTGTGATTACTTAAAAGCAGGCTGCTCTCGATGACAGCTGTTTGTTCAGTTGATGCAGCATTGTCACTGCTTCTAGTACAGTAACATCATATATATTCTGAGTGTAGTTTACTTACAAATGCATATGCATTATCCTTCCAATAAATGTGGAAGCTTGGAACCTAATTTACTTAAAGTGCATCCTGTTGTCTTAGCTACTTAACATTGTGAGCTGCTTGGACTATACTTGAAATTGGTTAGTACTGGGACAAATTGTGCTGTGCCTTGTCATTGCAGCCTGGAGTAGCTTTAAAACATGCTAAAGAAGGAACTGAAAGCTCAAGTTTCTGGTTTGCACTGGGAGGAAAACAAAGCTACACCAGCAAAAAAGTTTCTTCCGAAACTGCCAGAGATCCACACTTGTTTACATTTTCATTCAATAAAGGTTAAACTTCATATTTAGTTCTGCAGAAGCTAAAATTTTTCTTGTATTTTGTTCTCGTGCTTTGTGAATCTTCTATGTTATTCTGGTGGCCATGAGTTTTGACGTTATTTCTTTTTTCTTCTTACCATGTGTATGATGCAGGAAAGTTTGAGGTACGTTGCATCCATGAATTCTGGCATTTCTTGACATGTTTTAACATTAGCATGCTATATCTAACAACAAGTACTCGTTGTAGGTCGAGGAGGTATATAACTTCTCACAAGATGATCTTTTGACTGAGGATATCTTAGTACTTGATACACAAGCAGAGGTGTTTGTTTGGGTTGGTCAGTCTGTAGACTCAAAAGAAAAGCAAAATGCTTTTGAAATTGGTCAGGTACGGCTTCAATTTGTTTTTTCATGTTGGTTCCTTTGTCAAATGACTATATTATTCACTGGAAAAAGTGTTGGCAGAATTACATAGAAATGGCGGCATCTCTTGAAAATCTGGCCCCTACTGTTCCACTTTACAGAGTCACTGAAGGAAATGAACCATGCTTCTTCACCACTTATTTCTCATGGGATCCTGCAAAAGCCAATGTACGTCCTGGGGTGACAGGCACTGCCTTTTCTGCCTTGGTGTAAATCCCTATTTCTGTTAGAAACTGAATAAATCTTTTGCATGGCTAGTTATCCTAAGTGAAATATACCTCTATCTATCACTTCAAAGACATGCAGAAATCTATTTAGGACACTATCTGTTGAACATGTTTGTGTGAAGAAGTAATGTTGCATCCTGTCTTGACCCATGAAATTTTTGTGATGGCGGATGTCTGTAGTGATTAAGTATAGTCAAATGCACTAGTAAGATTATGGAGTGAAAAAGTCGATCTCTCGTAACGTAGTGTGTGTATTTTGTTATCTGCCACCTTCCTATCTTCTTCATTAATGCTTATCTTGGATTGCAAGGCCACTTAAACTTCCTGCAGCCTTTTTATGGATTGTCCATAGATATTGTCACTCTGCTTCTGTGTGACGGAATTGTGCTCCAATTTTGTCAATCAATGTCTTTGGAAGCTTTAAGTGGGTCCTCTGTTTAGGGCACTGGACATGCATATGATACCATTCTCACCATTTATTTATTCATTTTGTTGAATTTCTTTGACATTCATTTTATTGAATACTCAGAAAAGCTTAATGACGTTATACTAAAGAGCAATAAGTCAGTAGCCTTTATCATTGCTTAGCATAGCTCTTCATTCAACCAGGTCCAGGGAAATTCGTTCCAGAAGAAGGTGGCATTGTTGTTTGGCGTAGCTCATGCTGTGGAGGTAAGTGCTTTGTCTGGTTGACAATGCTGCAGCTTAACCTGTTGTTTTAGGTATATGTGACAGACAAGTTGTTGTCATCTTCTTATATGGGAAACTCTAAAGATTGCTCGTGTTCCTTTTGTTTCCCATTTTGTGTTGATGATGTATAATCTGCCATGCTTTGCATTGAAATGCGTCCCACTTCTGCCAGAAGTACTTATTTCGTCTCCTTCAAACTAGCAAGTTTTTAGATGGACTTTCTAATTGTTCTAGGTCTCTATGAACTGGTCCCATGGTAGGATTTCTATTGGGAATAGATGTTCTTCACATGGATGGCTTGATTGGGTTGCCTTGTGGAGACCAATTGGGAAATAACTCGAGCATAAATTGTTTTTCCTTCTTTGGAAATCGGTCTTATGGCAACTGATCTCTTTCTTCTTTCGTTTTCTTTCTCAAGAGCAGCTGTACTATTTGCTGGCCAAATTTCAGAGAGAATTGTTTTGAGAGGCATCTTGTGTTTCTATATGTTTATTATATATTCGCGATTTTTTGGCACTAATTTGCTTTAAGCATTTTATTTAGACCAATGAGGTTAGTGAGGTATTTCGGCTTGCCGTCATCATCATTACCATGATGGTGGTGGTGGTGGTGACAATAGTGATGATGTTGTGCATAGGCATCCTGTTCTTGTGGAACTCATACCTTGGCCCAACATCTTTCTCCAATGATGTATTGAATAAATAGAAAGGAAAACTACATTCGTGACTAATGCTTTTGATTTTTGACATAATTTTGCCAAAAATGGTAATTATTACTTGATTGAACTAAGACCTTTCCGAGCTTATGATTTATCTTTGCCCTGTGGTGTTGCTGCTTGGCAATCTATTCTGTTTCAGAACCAGGATAGGTCCAATGGCAATCAAGGAGGACCAACACAGAGGGCTTCAGCTTTGGCTGCATTGTCTTCTGCATTTAATCCATCATCTGGGAAGTCATCCTATTCAGTAAGAGTCTTTTCACCCACACTGGTTTTATCTATTTCATCTTATTTTTCAGGTTTCTAATGTCATTGTGATCACTTCGTATTAGTACAATGGCAACTGGTATTAGTGCAGAACAGAAAAGCACAATTATAGGCACTTTTATACTCCAATATTGTGCAAGGTTTTCTGTCTGCATTAGTAGTATGCCCCTGGTAACTCAGATGAGCTTTCCATTGGTTAAGTATTCAATGAAATCTTTAGTTGTTGACTTGCATTAACTCATCCTCCCCTGTTTTAGAGCCATGAACACCCTTTCAAATTGGGAGACAGACCTATCGTGGCTTGCCTTCCACAATTGTTTTGCAGAAGTTGTTTGCATTTCTAAGAATCGAGGACAGCAGTAGTAATAATCTTGGTCTTAGTGAATGTAGAGAATTCCACATGCCACAACTACAAGCTTGATGCAACAGGCTACATCGATCTACTAACCTTAAGTTATACAGTAATGTTGGTCTTTCTGTCAGTTGACTAGGTATTAGGGAAATGATTTTCACTACTCTCAAAGAGGGAAAATAGTCTTCATACTCAGAATGGAGACCTCCATGGACTCAGTTGAGAAAGTATTTCTAGAGCTACCTGTTTTGTTTATCCCACCTATTAAATAATAAGCATATCCAGTCTAGAGAAGATTGAGAGAGAGTTGCTACAGTTGAGAAGTTGTAGAACTGATTTTGGTTTTTCTGTTTTTATTTTATGAAAGCAGGAGAAAGTTTCCATAGCAGGGCTTTGTTGGAGATGTTCCATAACCTTTTGTGTCAAAAACTTTGAACCCAACATTTTATTCCGATTCTTCAAAGTCCAACATATTTTTGGGCAAAAGTATTTTGAAGGAATTTGTTTCTGGTTTTAGTTTTCTAAACTTCAGAAAATGAGAAATACATATATAAATAGTATGGTTGAGCTGGGTGCAGGTCTGCATGCTTCTCCCTGCCATAATGAAAACCTCAAGGCCTTTGCCCATCCTCTGACAAGTTCTCACAATCTCAAGCTTTGCACTCTCAACCCTCTCGCTTTTGTTTCTCATTTTTTATTTTGTTTAGCCAGTTGCTTTTAGTGCTCAGATTGTCTTTGATTCTTACATAGGCTTACTGTTTCCTTATGTTGTATCGAGACAATAGCAAGATAAGCTTAAGAGATGGCACAGGCTAAACAGATTGTCGTCGATTCTTATATAAGTTTACCTTTTCATTTATTGCCCTGTTCAAATTCTTGATTTCCAGTTGGTTTCTTTTATTTAATGTGAAAAAAGTTCAGGCCAAACCTCACAAGTGCAACCAAACGCAACCAGTCTATTTTTACTTGTGGTGACACTAAAAGAGGAGGAGAGGGAGGGACGGAGAAGAGAGAGAGGGGGGGGGAGGGTAGGGGGCGGTTGTATATATACTACATAGAATCCTTATGCCAATACCATATCAAACTATGAACAAGTATAAATGATTTCTGTAACAAGAAATAGTAACCTCCAAGACAATAATTTATTGTGTTCCTTTAGTTCATTGTTTTCCTTTTCTCTAAAAATATGAAGGTCTGGTAATTTCCAAGACAATAATTTATTGTGTTCCTTTAGTTCATTGTATTCTTTTTCTCTAAAAATATGAAGGTCCTAACCCTCCAATCCACCCAAAGAATGAGAAATGGAGTAAAGCCAGAGCTGTTGTCTTTTGTTCCGCAAATGCTCATCCCTGCCCGGGTCCAAAGTTATTCCTTTACTGTGGCTCCCTCTGGATATTGCAACAAAAAACTGCCAATGGTCTATCCACAAATGTCTCTAACAAAGCTTATTATTAACATTATTATCTGCACTTCTTGTATATAGGCATCCATAAACCTGACTCAATGTCATCGATAACTTCTCTAAAGTTGGAATACTTGCTTGTATTATACTTACCAAGTAAGAAATGTGAACTCCCAAATTAGCCTCCAATTGAAGTTGGTACCTTCCTAGCCGCAGTTTTGGACGAAAGAGTTCAAAAGTAAGTTTTGACCAGTGGTTCTCTGCCCGTCATCTTGTTCCATTTTATCTTGTTTCAATCTGCCACAAAGAGTCAACTGTTTATAGAAACCAAAATTATGTTAATGGTGCTCTACCTCCCAGTCCCAGTTCTTTAGTCCCCTGCCACCCCATTAAAACAAAAGATGGGCATTTCAATTGATTGAAGATCAAAAAGGAAGTGACAACCTTCCCAATATGTTACCATTTGACTTTCTAGAAAAAGATCCTGAAGATCATTCATAGTTGCCTCTGCACATCATTTATCACTACTGGAGGAGATGAAATTTTCAGTTTCCTTTTTAGATTTGATTGCATAAGATCCAGGACATCATTCAAAGGTGCCTATTCACATCATTTATCACCGCTGGAGGTGATGAAACTCTCACTCTCCTTAGATTCGGCATTCGAAAGTTTATTTTGTCCCATAGTAAATATTGTTTCTTCATCTATTTTCTATGCATGGATTCAAATCATTCAAGCTTATTGATGTTTTAATATGATTTCATTTTCCCTAGTTTTGGGCTTAAATTAACCAAATTGTGAAATCAAAATTCAATTCATGATGCTGCTTTTAATATGTATGTTTCTCTTAGGGTGTTGACAAATCCAATGGCTCTGACAATAGTGGACCCAGGCAACGAGCTGAAGCATTAGCTGCCTTATCCTCTGCTTTTAATTCCTCTTCACCGTCAAAACCCTCTGCCCAAAGGCCATTGGGAAGCGGTCAGGGATCACAAAGAGCAGCAGCCGTAGCAGCTCTTTCTTCTGTTCTAACCGCTGAGAAGTCACCAGACAACTCCCCCAGTCGGTCCAGTGGAGCTGCTCTAGAAAGTAGCCTGCCAGGTAAAACTTCCTAAACTTAGTAAGTATTTTCTCCACATTAGATCGATGAATTTATCATGTGCTTGCTATGCTAAGTTTGATATCTAATGTAAGATTTAACTGTGATCATTACCGAAAACTGGAGCCTGTCTTTTCCTCCTTCCTGCTTGTTAGTTAATTTTGCCACTGTCAGGCCTTGCAGTGCTTTGACAAAACTTTTTGTGGTTGAAACCTGTCTTTGATTGTTGGAAAGAAATTTCAACTCACTTTGTTTTGAGTATTTCGCACTGTTGTGCACCCATTTTCTTCGTGAACAAATGTGGACACAAAGAATGTTAAAATTAATTATCTGCGGTGCACACACAAGGTGAAAAACCCCTTTCCGGAGCGGAAGAGCCGGTGGAAGTCTCAGAGGACAATGGGACAGAGGGATCTGCACCTGTCTCGGAAAATAATGAGGAGCAATCAGAAGCCAAGCAAGAGCTGCTCCAGGATGTTGAGACCAGTGAGAATACGGTAACAGTGTTCAGTTATGATCAACTGAAGGCTAAATCGGACAATCCAGTGACTGGAATCGACTTTAAAAGGAGAGAGGTCAGTAAACATTGTGAGCCTCGGTCTTTTTTTAGCTGATTCATGTTTCGGATGGATATTCATGTTGCTATTTTTTTACATGCTAGGCTTATCTGTCGGACGAGGAATTTCAGGCTGTCATCTATCTTTTTTTAGCTGATTCATGTTTCGGATGGATATTCATGTTGCTATTTTTTTACATGCTAGGCTTATCTGTCAGACGAGGAATTTCAGGCTGTCCTAGGGATGACAAAGGATGCATTTTACAAGTTGCCAAAATGGAAGCAGGACATGCACAAGAAGAAAGCCGATTTGTTTTAGTAAAAATTGATCCTCTGCTGCTGCTGTGTTGCATTTTTTAGAGTTCTTTGTTCACAATATTGAATGTGCTCTCTGCCAGGAAGTTGTGAGTTCATTGGTACACTTCAATCTGGACTGCTGTGTCTGGCATTTTGCCCTTTGATGATGAGTTTGTAGCTGTCGGTGGACCGGTATGGGTTGTGCCGCCATTGGAAGAGTGTTGTTTTTTCAAATGCTCCTTTCTAGAAGCTGCTGCCTCCTCTCGGTCGGGGATAGTAGTTTGAAATATGGTAGACAAGCTACAATTCTTTGATTTGGTTGTGTATCCCTGATCGTGATTTGTTCATTTTTTGTTTTTTTGGCCTCTTTCCATTTGAGTTGTGTAAATGGGGTGTATATGTAATGCATGAATGTTATATAGTCTCAATGTAAGACATGAAGATCAGTATTGTTTGCTACCGCTGTGCTTGCTGTTATCTATTGACGTTTCGGCTTTGCGTGTTCTTCTTTCTTTTGTTACGGCCAGATAATGCTTGATCTATTTCACTGAGTTCGGTCCTTAGGTGAACAGAATCATGCATATCAGATCTCTCAGATATGAAATAGTTTGAATTTGATATATCCTTGAATCATATTCCAGAGAGCTATCACTTGTGGTGCTGCCATTCGTTTGTTGTTGATGTTCAAGTATTTTTCCAGCTCCTCTCTTTTCTTGGGCAGCATTATCCCATGGCTTGCTCTGCCGAGCCAAATTGTGCCAGCGACTTGCCCGGCTGAGCATCGATTTTGGCTCCATTTGGAGCAAAGTAGGCATGACTTCGGCGATTCGCTTTTCTCTCCTTCAAACTGATTGTGATGGACCATTTGCTCCACCGAAGAAAAAAGAAAACGACTCTTTATGTGAGATTTCAGATGTAAATGACGCTGAACCACTCGAGCAGAAAGGAATGTTCAGTATGTTAATCAAAATACAACTCCGTTCAAGGTTTCCCCTCCAATCTAAAATGGAGAAGAAAAGAAGCTTCAAATGGCATTCACACTGTGATTGTCATTTATCGTGATGTCATTTCTTATCACGATAATAACCCCATCTCCATACGTTCATTTTACTTCTTCGTTGTTTATATCACTAGAATTCCTTTTGACTAAAGACTTTTAGCATATTTAGGACGAAACTGAAAACGGAACACTTCCCCTTGAAATCTTAGCTCTTTTTTAATTGTAAAAAGAAGAAAATGGTAATGATTGAAATCGAAAGATCAATGCTATCCCTAAAAGAATAGCTATCATTTGTATCTTCTTGAAAATTAAGTTACATGACAGAAATCATGGATAAGTCAAGACCTAATCAACATATTAAAAAATGTTCTTCGTGGAGCAATATAGATTATATATGAAGGAGTAAAAACATGAAAATCGTCGATGAAGCATCAAAAATGAATTTCTTACACATAAACCCTACAAACATTATTCTAGTTCTAAGTCAAGATAAAACAAATAAAAATGTTGTCTTTAAACTTTTAACTCTGATTTTATTAAAAATTCATGAACAAAGAAATATGTCATTCGTCGCAAACCTTATGATTGGAAAGATGAAATCATGGACAAGCGCTCGATAAAAGAAAAGAAAAGACATGGTACCAATAGCATGGAATTGAGAAGATGGGGGCATTTTAGTCAATTCACAAGGTGTGGTCTTAGCCAAAAGGGATGTGTTTTTTTTGTTTTTTGGTAGAATTAAAAAAAAAGGGATGTGTTATATAGCCTCTTCTTAGTTCTTATTTTAAGGGAAAGGAAAATAAATAAAACCAAAAATGAAATTCTCTTAAACCCTTCTATTCTCTCCGCCCCTTTCATAAACCCCGAACAATTCCACAGTCGGAAGAAGCCACCACAAACGGCGGCGATCGGAAGCCACCACCGCCGCCGCCATGAAGCCACAGAAACACAGACAACGAAAGCAGGAAGGACAACCCTTATTGATTCAACAGGATCAACCGATGGAGCACGACCACACCGAAGAACCATTACGAGACGGAGCTGACATCTGCCAACAGCTCATGCACCGCTACGCCAAATCCTCCGCCCCGCAGCATCGCCACCTCCTCGCCACCGCCGCTGCCATGCGCGCCATCCTCGACGCCGAGTCCCTCCCCCTCTCGCCCTCGTCTTACTTCGGCGCCGCCATGTCCGCCGTTGAGACCACATCCTCGTTGGGGACCTTGGACTCCACAGAGATTGCGGCGCTCATGTCGTTCCTCACGATCGTTCTGCCAGCGGTGCCGCAGCAGGGTGTCGCGCCTGCGAAGGCGAGAGAGGCTGTGGAGGTGTTGGCCGAGGTGTTGGCGAGGGAGGAGGAGAAGCTGGCCGTGTCCAGCGTGAGGTCTGCAGTGAAGTGTCTGGGGATTTTGCTTGGGTTTTGCGACTTGGGGGATTGGACTTCGGTGAAATTGGGGTTCAAGACGCTTTTGAAATTCTCTGTGGACAAGCGTCCTAAGGTAGTGTCGCAAATCACACATTACTGTATCCTGTTCTGCTCTTTTAATCTCTTTGGATATGTTTTGGGTTAGACTTTGCAACATATAATTGTCACCTTTTTAGGTCAGTATTCTTCCGCTTATGGCTTTATTGACCGTAATTGGGCTTTGAAAGGTGGAAGTGCGTTCCTATTCTTTCGCTTGTTGTAGGAAATGACTAGCAACTGATTAGATGCTGATCTTGATTGTAGACCTAAGGATATGCTATGTTCTTTTCTCAGGTTCGGCGATGTGCACAAGAATGTCTTGAAAAGTTATTTAAGTGCTTTAAGTCCTCAAGTGTTGTTGCAAAAGCAAGCAAGCTGGTACTGTCTTCTTTTGAAAGTTGCAGTTGTTCAGCAGATTGGTCACGGACTACATGTCCTGATGATGGATCTAAAGATGATAAACTGTTGAAATCCCAAAATATCGGATTCTTACATATGCTTAATGTGCTGATATCTGTTTGTCCGTATCTATCTGCCAAAGTAAGCATTCAGATTCTTTCAGAATTAAACAAGCTTATCAGTCCCAGGTTCTCAGCGCTTGCGACACACATACTTAAGATCATTGAGGCATTATTGGAAACTCTAGCAGTGGGAGATACTTCTCAGGAGATAGAAAATGTCATCACTTCTCTTGCTTCATATGTTTCTTCAAAAGAGAACCCAGTGGACACTGTCATGACTGCTGCAAACTTGTTAAGAGTTGCTCTGAATAAAATTCAAAATGGAGGATCAAGCTCGTGGATTAAGAACCTTCCTGTAGTTTTGGAGTCTCTAGCAGGTTCGCTTCTTGACTTTTTGGTGCAGGAGCTGCTCCGACTGCTTTGTTTTGGTAGTTTCTTGGCTAATTTTGGGATCTAGGTTCTACAATCATGCCATGTTTGCCCATACTTCTCTACATTTCAAAACAGCCCAAAATGTTCTTACTCTTTGCCTCACATGGTGCGTTTGGAAAATAATGGAATAAGGGAGAATTCAAATATCTTAATCTTCTCTTGATTCTGTTTTTGCTGATTTAAGCATTTGGTGGGGGTTCATGCTCTAGTCATTTCTTGAATTACAGGTCATTTTATTATTTCCTTTTCTTGGTCTTTCATCTTCATGACATATTTGAGCAGATTTCTCAAGTAATAAACTTTTTTCTTATAAAATACTGTCCTGTATCCTAAGGTGGATTCCTTAGTTGGTGAGGATTCACTTGTCACATTTTGTGTTTCCTTCTAAATCTCCAACACTGCTGGTATCAATCTTAACATTGATTGAGTTTGTTGATTGAAGCTTTACCTTCCGTTGTGTAAAGTGGTGCATGGAAGGAGGTGCATGAAATTTAATTTGTGTACATTGCTTGTCACCGTACTCTACAATGTTATATAAATGTCTTTAATGATTTGTAAGTAGGCCAACACACTTGGCAGATTTGTAACGGGCAGTGGTTGATAGCCATGGTGCAAATTGAAGTTCGATGGTAGAACAGACAATACAGCGAAGTGAAACCATCTGTATATTACCAAAATAATGTGATCTCTATGTTACTAAAAAGATTTACTGCCTTTGTATTAATTTATGGTACCTTGTTCATTGATTAACTTTCCCAAATATAGTCAATCCTTTGTTGCATACTAATTTTTTTCATTTTACTTTTTCTTTTCTCTGCTGTTGATTTTTTCATTATTTTGACCCCATTATTTTAAGAAAATCATTACAACAATCTTATCTGTCTTGGTGGACTGAAGGAGTTATGATAGGAAAAAAGCACACTTATGTATGGTGGTAGGAAGGAGTTGTGATAGAAAAAAATAGTGGCTTAAAAGGGTATCATCCCTCTTGCTAGAAACTACGTGCAAGAGCGGTATATCAAAGAGTCTTAAGACATCATTTTTGAGATATTGGAAATATGGGATTACCTCTTGCTTGATAAACAAATGAACCTCTACCACCCAGGAGCCTAGGTCAATGTACTTGGAAGCTTACTTTCGTGGACTCTACTTTTATCTTTTGTTAATTTTCAGTTACTGGAGATGATATTGTAGGTGGTTCACTTGATCTTATGATATTGTTAATGCCGGTGTTTGTTTTCTGATGCACTTGATGATACTAATTCAGGACTTCTAGCTGGTGAGGCTGATGCTGCTTCACAGGCCTCAAGTATTTTAAAGGACTTGATTAATGAACAAGTAAATGAAAAGACTTTCCTTATGGAGAGCCAACCAAGTGATGATGTAAGTGAGGAGAGTCTGGAAACAATTGCAATAAGGAGAATATGTATCGCTTTGGAAAGTGCCCTCAGTGCCCTTGGTGAAACTCCAAATCAGCATGCACTTTCCGTAATCTCTCTTTTGTACCTCAAACTTGGTATGCATACATCTTGATTTCTTGTATGCTATAGAAGATCTTTGTTTCTTGCCATTCGTCAATTGCAAAAATAAATGTATCAACCCTTTTTGTCATGAAATAACTCTAGCGCATATGTTTAATGTTCTCTGTTTCTTGTGATTTGTATGATTGGCATGATCAAGCTCTACCAGTCATTGATCAACTACTGCTATATGTCAATTTCTTTTTTGGTGTCAATTTCTGAATTTGATTGCGAAAGAATTGACTTATAATTGTGTCTGAACCAATTCTAGTTATCTCTGTTTCTCCATCTTGACTTCTTGGCTACTACTTTCTGCAGTTTTTGCTTTCGATTGTCTTTTTGTGTGGGCTTGCTGACAATGTTCAACATTTTAGAGGAATCCGAGCTCTGCTGTGGCTGTATTTTTGGTTTGTTTTTCAACTACTAAATTAGCTGGAAGGCATTCTTCCCTTTTCATTAGGACTTTTTATGTACTTAGCATTAACTGAAAAGAAATCTCAAACTTTAGCAAAGATAAATATATTAGTGCTATATCTTGCAATACATTATGCAGTAGATGAGGTTGACTTATACTTGAATTGAGTTTTGACCTTGCTTGCATGAGGTTTACCATTTGACCTTCACAAAAGTATGTTGTCTTGCATGCTGGAAGTCAAACGGGATATGATCAGCAATATTGATGAGTTTTCACTGTAAAAAATTCTAAAGTCCTGGGTGTTGCCACTTGATCTTTGTAAGATGTCAGTTTGAACTTGACTGTAGTGATTAAGCTGCCATTTTTTTTTAAAGATAATTCCTGATTGCAAATTATATAAAGTTTAGACTTGGGATGTCCTGAATCATGAGTACTGGTTTTGCTGTGGATTTTTCTCTTTTTGTTCATCTATCTGTTCTTTTGAACTAGCTAGGTATACGTACCTCCTTCATGATCCCGTTCCATTTATAAAGGAGATTGTTGTCTCTTGGAAGTTCATTCGAATTTTGGAATGATAGTTTTCCTTTTATATAAAAAAACAAATAGTGCCACATTGGTTGTGGGTGACATTGTTGTTCCCTTTTAGTATGGAATGAGTTGTGAGATTGTTCCAGATTCATTTCACATGCACTCTTCTTAAAGTGTATAAAGACTATTTTTTCTCATTTGATCATCTTTGTTCATGTACCATGAACTGATTTACACAGTCCTCTCATCTTTGTAAATGTTGTGTAGGAAAAACTTCTTACATCCATATGAGGAGTATCCTACTCAAACTTGTTCACTTAATGACCACAGCTGGAAGGGACCCATCTATCACAGTCCATGTACGTATTTGTATGCTTTAGAAATTTATTGGCATGAGAAATATCATTGGTGCGAAATAGCTGTTATTTCTGTTGGATCATCTTTAGCTTCTTTTTAAGTTCTTGCAAGTGTGCAGGTTTGCCATACAGTATTCATATCATGTTATGTTGAAAGAGCGTCTGAATATGTTGATTATCATCTCTAGTTAAGAGTGTAATGGCCCAAATTGCCTCTGGTTCCTGGTACAGTTGGGCTCTCTAAATGGCATGTCAGTGCAGTGGTGTTCCTTCTGTCATTATAGCTGCTGAAATTACAAGTATGTTATAAATGGCTAAAGTCTCTAAATAAAGTCATGGTATTGCTCTTGAAGCAAGAAAAGGACTTCATTATGTGATGATGTTTTCATTCATAGCAAGGCTGGTTACTCCTGGAAGAAGGCAAGATGCTTTTATTATAACATTTCTTGCTTGTTATTGTTTTTGTTTTATTTTATGTTCTTTCTAGTTTGGGTTAAAGGTATGTTGATGTTGATGATGTTCTTATGGAAGTGGAAACGCAACTTGAAAACACACATGCGGATGTAAATGCATTAATTGTCATTATCGATGAATTGAGCTTTTTTGCTTTCTTGATCTCTTTTGCTACTTGGGTTTGCACCCCCTTGCTACCCTATTCTTGATTTAGTTTCATGTATGAAGGAAAAAGGGAATGATTTAAAGGGTATTAATTTGTCTTGCTCTTGAAATCGATTTTCAAGAGAACGACGTAAAGGCAATTTCTTAGTCTTGCTCCCCAAAATTTGATTTTTCAAGTCATCTCTGTTTCATATGTTTATCCTGTTAGTGTGCAAAGAAGAAGATGGGGGTCATAGCAAACTCCAAATGAGCTTGTCGTCAGGAATATTGTTAGAGTTATATTGAATTGTTGATTGGAGCCTTAACAAAAGGTTATTTTTGTTCCTCCAAATCAAGCAATATGTGGAGTAACTCCTGATATAGCAGTAAAAGCAAGACGCGTAGGCGGATTGACTCATCAAATGACGTATAAGGATTAACAAAAACTTCTTTCACTCAATTGGGTAGATGAAAAGTTAACGGAGCTTTGAGCATAGTAGATTGCCATGATCTGATGAAACAAATAATTCACCGTCTAGTTTTATCAAGCTAATACATGTGTAGTTTGAAGATTGTTCGAATGGTAACATCAATGTTTAATTTACTTTGATTCACAGCTTCAGAGATGTATTGGTTCTGCTGTAATTGCTATGGGCCCAGATAAGATGCTTTCTGTTGTGCCTATTTCGCTGCATCCCGATGACTTTAGTTGCAGCAATGTTTGGTTGTTGCCCATTCTAAGAGATTATGTGGTTGGTTCATCGATTGAGTATTACATGGATTATATTGTGCCGCTTGCAAAATCTTTCAAGCATGCTAGTTCTGGAGGTATGTGATCATTCTACAGGACTTCTGTTTCCACTATTTTTATTCTCAAATATCATATGTGATGTCATAGAAAGGGTGGGTTTGGTTCAGCATTTGAAATGGGCTTTGGGAAAATGCAAATGCCTTCAACCTAAAGGGGTTTAGAAAAATGCTAATTGCATTTCGTAAAATCTCATTTGAAAATGGGCTTTGGGTTAAATAGTGTTTGGTAAAAACAACATTACAAAGGGGCTTTGAATGCAATTTTTTAATTTTTAATTTAAAAACTTACCCTTTATTGGACCAACGAAGGTTTGAGGCCGCCGGCGAGTCAGATCTAGCACCAACGGCCATCGTTTGAGGTCGCCCGACCTCAGGCGCCGTCGGGTGTGTTCGCACGACCTAGGCGATGGTCGCGGTCCCCAAGCGCCGTCGTTTGGGGTCGCGTGACCGTCACTTGGGTCACGCGAACCCAGGCGTCGTCATCAGGGTTTGGGCATCCCAGGCAGCGCTTGCCTAGATGGCAGTCCTCGCCTGGGCGTCCGGCCCTCACCTGGCGACTGGCCTCTTGCCATCCCTTCGCCAGCCCTCTCTCTGGCCAGGTTTGGCCTCCTCAACTTTGAAGGAGATAAACAGTAAAAAGGGGGGCAAAATCGAAAATATAGGGAATTGATGAGGTTTAGTTTTGAAAGGGAAAAAATCTCTTAGCATTTGGCTAAATGTTGAAAGCCCAATGCTAATCCCTACCAGCATTGGGCTTTTAGCATTCCCAAGGCCAGCATTTGGTCAAATGCTGGCCTAAAGCTGAACCAAATGCTTAGCATTTTCTAATGGACCAAATGCTTCAAAATTCTTCTAATGGGCTTTGGGGACTAAAAGCCTCTTGGGAATACTGAACCAAACCCACCCTAAGTGTGGAGATCCATGGCTGTTTCACCACTGCTTGTGCATAAGTCACGACTTATCAATTAAAAGCAACCAAGAATCTCCATCTTTAATTCCATATTCAGATTCAAATCAGTTTAAGCAGGGTAATATGTCCAGCTTTTTGTTTAAAGGCACTACTAAATTTCTTTGATAGGAGACACATCTTATAATTTCTTCCAAGGAATAAATGCACCAAATTCGTGCGTTCAAGCAATAACTCAATACAGATAATTTTTTTGTCCATCAGAAACTCCTCATGAAAGATCATCAGTCACATGGGATCATTTTGCATGTTCATAAGCTATGTTAGAAGGAGCGACAGTCTCCCATAAGACTCTCCATAGACTTATCAAACTTGGTGGTTCAACCTGCCTATAACCTGTGCTGAAAGCTTTTTTTGAAGAATTCTAACGGGATTGTCATCTTCTTGATTTTTCTTATTTGTTGATCCCATTTGATAGTTACCATCCCAAACGCATTCACCTCTCCCTACTTGGCTAATGATGCCCATTGAATGACACATATACATATTAGTTCTTATTGCAATTGTTCACCTCAAGGTATGTTTTTTGCATCTATAGATATATGATAGCAGAGACAAAGGTCTGGGGACCAAAATATTTTTTTAATGCAATTTTTTTCTTCCTCTGTCTCTGTGATATTAACTTTTCCTTCCTTGATGCTTATTTTTTAGTGTGAGCTTTGGTTGAATGCCAATTGTTCATGAATCTAGTGGAGTCCTTAATCAGCATTACTTGATTGGAGTGTTGTTCAGTTCATCATTAACATTTTAGCAACATTGGGGATTTGATTTTGCTTCATCTTTTCTCCAGTTAAGAAATCAGTACTTCGTAAAGAGCTGCTGGGTCGTGCTCATGACCTTTGGAAACTGCTACCGGCCTTTTGCCGAGGTTCAAGTGATACAGACAAACAGTTTAGACGTTTGGCAGTGTTAGTGACTGATTTTCTAAAGAAGAAATCCTTTATGCATGGAAGTGTGGCTCTTGCTTTAAAGGTGAACTTTCTTGCCACATTGATGACATTTGACTCACTCTTGTTCTTTAGCTGGAAAGAGTTATTTTCCAAATCTCCTCATAGTACTGTTGAAATTCTGCAGATCCTTGTGAATCAGAATATGAATGTACTCTGCTCTAGAGTAGTAAAAGATTTGGACACCTGTGCTGTGCAAGCACCTGGATTAGAATCTCAAACTCTACCGATTTACACCAAGAAAACTGCAAGCAGAAATATCAAGGCTTTAAGTTCATGCTCTACTGAGTTGCTCCAACTTCTATCTGACTTATTTGTGGATTCCATTCCTGCAACAAGGGCATACTTGAAGGTTCTCCATCAATCACTAAATTAAGTCATTTTTGTCTCTATACTAATTTCTGACTTGTTATTGTGCAGTTGTTTTCTCTACCCCCTTCATATTCAAATTTTCCACTGACTTTGGTTGTCTGAACTTTTTCTCCAATTTTTTAGGCGTATGCCTCATCTCAAAGATGCTAATAGGACTCGTGCCCTATAAGATATAACAGGGTACTATATGATAATTATGTTTATCCAAACTCCATCTCCATCCTCCGTCCCATCCAAATGGAAAATAATATAACTAGAAGGGTCTCTTTCTGTCAATGTTAATTGCTGGAGGAAGTAGAGAGGAATTCGAATGTTTCTGTTTTCGCTACGAGGAGTTGACATGCTAAATTTGATTGTTGGGTTGGTCAGATTTAGACCTGCCTAATCTCCTTCCTAGTGAGACCGCATCATTCTAACAAGTGCGGCAGAAAGTATTATGGAGACAGTTCCAGTAAATGGGTTTGGCTCCATGGATATATATTAGGTCATTATCCGCTATTTGATACCCTTACGGAAGCTTCACACATTTTTGGGATTCTAGCTAGAAGCTTCTGTCATGTGTTCTTAGACCGTCCTCCAGCCCTTTTGACATGTAAATTTGCCTTAAGGATGTAAATTAATACTTCTGATTACATCATTCAAGGCACTTTTCCAATTGCACACACTAGTGGTTGCCATGGGGAGGAGCAGGCCACGAATATTGTTCCCAGTCCCTGCCTTAAGGGAAAAATATTGTTCCATCCCAGCTCTGCATGAGAGAATAGTTCTCAAGTATGCCCCACGAGATAACAGCAGTTTTTTGGAAATTAGAAAATCAAGATAAAAATCTTCACTATCAGAGTAGTTATACTTATGATACCCTAGAGTAAAATGTGAATTCAAGAGCCTAAAATTATACACCTTACTTGGAATCTTCTACTCACCATCATTGTCCTTCCTAGTCACACGGCATTGGCAATATTGAATTTTCAAATGAAAGAGTATGTATATGGAGAAAAGCATTAAGTGGAGAATAGGCCAAACAGGTTTGAAAATAATGACCAGATTTTCTATGCTTATGTTCGAACATTGCATGACTGTTGAAAGGAAGTTATGGTTGGTATAGAGAAGTGAATGCAACTTTTATTGGCATGATAAATTAGGGCAATTCTATAGGACATGTGGTCTCATCACTTCACAAAGCTATAGTTGAACTGACTTGAGAATGTTTATTGTAAACTATTGAAGTTGTTGTCCCACATCCTTGACAACGGATCTTATACGCTCTTTATATTCATGTGGTCTCCATCCATCTAATAGCTTAAGTTTTTAGGTTAGACTTTCTAACATGGTATCAAAGCCGGTGTTGTCCGCGTATGTGGGCCCACCCCCATTAGTCAAATTCCACGTGCCGCTCTTAATTCGGCTTGCACATGAGAGGGAGTGTTGAAGTTGTTGGCCCACATCGTCGGACAACGGATCTTTTATGCTTTTTTTATTCATGTGGTCTCCATTCATTTAATAGCTTAAGCTTTTGGGTTGGACTTTCTAGCATAAACTATCAATGCAAGTTTCAACTCAAAATTTTCCATGTCCTTTTTTTAATATTGTGAAAATTTATGATATTATTATTTATCTATATTTGTTGGGTCTAATCTTATATTTTAATGTAAAGTGGTAAAGGAAAATAATGGTATTGTTTTTTGTGTGGTAGAAACATTTGTTAGAAGCATGGTAGCCATACATAAAGCTAGAAATTTTTATGTCTTTTATAATATTCTTAGTGACAAGAGATTATTCTTTAGAAATGTCAAAAGAAAAAAAAACCAAAAAAAAAAAATCAAAGTTATTTGAGGTTGGGCAACATTGTCACAATGGATCATGTACTTGTTACTAGAAAACCTAAAAGAAAAGGTTAAAAATAATTAAAGCTATGGGAGGTGAAGTGGCATCAACATAGTGTACCAAGTGTCTACTCTCCATGAACTCACCATGGAACACCAAAATAGTGAAGTACTAAATTTGGTTAGATAGATTAGGTTAGCTATCGTGGAAGGAATAGTTATGCATGTGAGTTATAGAACTTCGTGGCTGCTTTTTTAATTGGATCAAATTTCTGAGCACTATAAAGCATTCAATGATTTTGCTAATGACATTCTTGAAAGAGAGGATTGAGTCCTGTTGATTGCATTGAATTAGCGAAAGGAAGCTGTATTGAGTAGTCGTCTTAAAGAACTTTAAGATATATGTTTATTCAATGCTCATGGATTACCTTTTAATTTTTCAGTGAAGTTTGCTTAGTAATTGAAATATATAATATTAGTTGGATTATCATGCTCATTTTTTATTTCTCAGGATGCTATTGGTTGCTTAGCTTCTATCACAGATTCTTCTTCAACCAGAGAAATTTTTGTGTCATTTCTCAAAAGATTTGGCATTCTAAATAATAGAGATGAATTTGAGGGGGAAGAGATGAAATGGATGCATCAACAGACAGAGAACCAGGAAATGAGCACGCTATTGATGAAAATGCTAAAAGGTAACAGAGAGAGAGTGCCTTTGGCTAGCATCGTTGGCGATCATATTGATGATTTATTTTTGACAATTCATTGTAACAGATGTCTGATTATGTCTGGTTATGGACAAGACCACTGTGTTGTGTGAGCATCCCGAACTAGTTTCTACTACTAGTTATTGCAGAGATTACTAGGTTGTGTCCAGATGCATAGATTCCATATTCTGCTTGCAGAATTTTGAGCTACCATTTCATGGAAATTGGGCACTGCGGTCTCCTCTTCTTGATGACATTGTGTCATGTTCTATGCAAGTACAGTACGGTCATGAGAATGCATCCAGAATGGTGCTGAATAAGGAGACGTTAGGGAGTGACCCCAACCCCCCTCTTTTTCCCCCAAGACAAACACCCACGCACAAACACAGTGCGTGCGCACACAAAAAAAAAAAAAAAAAGAGCACACCCCCACACCCATTCATACAGAGTGATAAATCCACTCCTCTTATGAAACTAAGAGAATACAGCTTCACCCAGGTGCTTGTTGCTGGAGCTAGCATCTTTTCTTATTGAAGGAGCACAGGAGGATCTCATTGATTTGGTGTTTAGCTTTGTTAAAGACACTTTTCAGGTGTGCATCGACTTTGAGAACAGAAGCTTTAATTTCTTGATTTAATGTATGTGTTCAGCATTTTCTGTAGCCTAAAACCATTCATGAATTTTTCTTCTACAAGGAAAGCAATGACAATGGCCATGCTGAAGCATACAATGCTTTGAGGAATATTTTGGAGGTATTTTTGTGGTATCTTCATTCAAAGATATATTCTTACTGGAAGTGAATGTGTTTCTGTCATTTCTATTTTGCAGGAGCATCCCTGGTTTTGTTCATCTCAATATTCGCAGTTGATTGATTTACTAATTGGCCTGAAGACTCCGTCTGATACTGCAACTCTGAGAAGCCGCTTTACTTGTTTTCATGTTCTGATGGTTCATGCATTAAAGGTCAGAAAGTTTCTTGTGGCATGCAGTACTTGCTTTGACATGTGTATGTTTGGTGTCTACTGTTCTTGTGAAAGAAGTGCGGAATTTTTTGTCCTTCAGTTTAGTGTATCTCAGGTTTTGAGATCATAAACTAAATAGGAGCTATGTCCTGGGCTGGTTGTCTTGGAATCAGAGTGCGATGAGCCTTTAGGAAATGTTTTAATCCTGTGTTAGTAAAACACCTCAAGATTAGTCCAACTTAAAAGAGACATATGCAACATCTATTGAAAGATGTTGCATTTCTTTTCATAGTAAATTTCTTCTCATGTTGTTTGCTATATTCTTGATGTACTAGAACAGTTATATTAGTAGTTATCTGAGTTTGGCTTTTGTTATCTCTCTGTTGCCATAATTGTATGCTGCACGTGAGCAGCTATATCACAATCCTCAAATTAAATACTCTTCAATTCTCCCACAATATTTCTGCATGACCTCCTGGCTTGGGCAATTCCGTCCATCTCAAAGGCATTTCTTACAATGTTACACAATAACATGTGTCGAACATGTTTGTGTTTGTGAATATGAAGACTCTTAAACCTTTCCAATTTTCTGAACTCCTGAATTTATGGACGGCTAATAGCTTCTTGTTTAAAGCTAAGCATGGAGTATTTCATCACCTTTTTTTTTTTTTGTTGAACTTTGTGGAATTTAAAAACAAAATCAAAACTGATATATGAGTAGTGTTTTGCTTAAAGTTCTCTCTTCCCCGTAAACCTAACAGATCAGTGTTTGAAAATCTCAGAATTTTTAAATTTCTAATAACCTCATCGTTATTGCCATTCCCCATCTTCCTTACTTGGTAATAAATAATATGTGTTGAATGGCTTTTCCCTTTTAATGCCAAAGACTCTTTTTTTGGTTGGTCTTAACATGGAAGGAGTCATTATTGGCAATTGCAGTTCGGATAAGTAATATACCACCTTTGGTTGTGTCATATGCAGTTCTTTTGAATGTCAAGTTAATTCGTTTATGCTGTATTCTTTTAGCGTGTCTTAACATGGAAGGAGTCGTATATGTATATCTTGCAAACACGTTTTTAAGCTTTTGTTTATGATGTATTTGCATGGTTGATGTCATATGCTGTTCTATTTGACATGTCAAGTTAATTTGTCTATGCAGATGAACTCTGAGGAGGAGCAGGAGGAGAAAGAAGATTCAAAAGCTTTTTTCATCCTCAATGAGATTATACTTGTCTTAAAGGATGTAAGATTCTTCTTTTCTATGTGGGGGTGATGATCCACTTTTAGCACTAATCACTGTCGTGACGTATGAAATTTGTAGGCTAAGGAGGAATCTAGGAAGGAAGCTTGTGATGTTCTTATCCACATAAGTTCCACCTTGAGAAGCATTTCGCCTGTTAATTCAGTTGCACCTTATAAGAAACTGATTGACATGGTACAGTATTCCTCATTATGGGACATAATTTGTGTAGTTTTAGCAGAAATTACTGCGATTATTTAAGACATGTTTGAGACTACACACCTTCTATTTTCATTAGTAAAATGAATCCATTAAAGAGCGAAGTGTCCAAGAATATCAGAACATACAAGGAAAACAAAAATGGAACTTTAGCAGAATGGGTACATGAGGACGTAGGCAGTTGAAAGTAACAACAATGGAAGAGGCTGAGGCAGGTCCTTCAAATTATCTTGTCCGACATGCATACTTTACAACTGTAGATCCTATGTAAGTTGTCTTATGGGAGGGCTTTCATGTTGTAATAATTGGTTTCTGCTCTGCCTCAAATAGCATCTGTAGATGGGGGAAAGTCAAAGGAGAATGTAGTGAATCAATCCTTCCTCTTTTTTGGCCATGTTGTTGTTCCTGACTTCAGAATTGTGAAACTGTGGACTGAAGTCCTCATGGTCTTGTGCATACCCCAGCTGATATTGGTTAAAAATCTTTACTGGGTCATGAATAAGTATGTGCATTGTATTTGAACATTGTAAGCCTGGCTGGGCTATAAATTGATTTTGAGGCCTCAAAACATACTTCTCTGCCAAAATAAAAATGCTAATTTCGTGGCTGCAGGATGGTAGTGTCACAACTTATTCGTTCATTTATTCCTGTCTAGATGCTTTTGTGAAGGGGTTAGGCTTTGCAATTGCAGCCAGATGAGAAGATGAATAATGCCCTCTAACCTGTAGAAAGACAAAGGACCAAAAAACAAGTGGCCAAATTCAATCATGTTCTGACCAAGAGAAAAAATTTCAAAATCATGTGGTCTATATCTTGTGGATGCCTTGTTGGCCCCTAAGCACAATCACAATAGAATACTAAAAAAAACAGAAATTATTTATATAAAAAAAAAAAAAAAAACGTCCCTACTTTTAGATGTATCAAACGCTTGACTTCAATCACCATATGTTTATGAAATTCTCATGCATTCATTTACTAATTAAGGCAGAACAACTACATTTTAAGAAATAATGAAGGCAGAGAAAAGATGATTTGACTGAAAATTGGTATCAATAACCCATTAATTGAAACACGATTGACAAAGTTAAAATGAAGTTATAGTGTCGACATCATTGAACGGGACATATTATTATGGTTTAGAGAAAAAAAAAAAGTTTGGTCATTTACGAAAAAACATGTCACCTTTTGTGATGTAGACTTGTCCTAGTGTTGATCTTTCGTGCACCTTTTCTAGTCATGTCTTTATATTCTAAGCTTCAAGAGTTGGACATGGTATGTGCCCATACCCAATTGTTGCCCCCGAGTCTGAGTAGCATATGTGTTAGTCTAGTTTGGACTAGGTTTTATACTCTCCCTGATTACTGCTACCACTTGGAAAGAAATGTCCAGTTAATTTCTCGGTCAAATATTACTAGGGTTTCCATGCAACATGTTCTATCTTGATCAGTTCTAATTAATTATTACAAAGTAAGCCTCCATTCACCTTTCATCAGATGCTTCTCACCCCATGCAATTTAATTTTCTGGTGCTGTGGCGTTCCTTACCAGTTTGTCATGGGAAAATTCTAATCTATTTGACAGAGGACATGACTCTTGGCAGCTAATTTATCATGTGGGTCCATATAATTTTTGTAGGATTGGTATAAGTACCATATAGTTTGTGATATGTAATTGGTTAGTCTAGGAGACTACATCCTTGCTAGGATCTCTTCTGCTTAGGTATATTTGACCATCTCAAGTAGCCTATTAAATTGAAATTCTGTATTTGTTTCATCTGATGAAAAATGCGGAAACTTCAAGAAGTCAAATTGGTCTATCAGGGGGTAGTGTAGTAAAGCCTAATTGGTCTACTTAATTATTTCAGAGTAAAGCCTACATTCACCTTTATGCTTCACTCCCCATGCCGATTCAGTTCTGTAGTGCCGCGGCATTCGTGATCAGTTTGTCCTAGGAAAATTCTAGTCCGCCTGGCATAGAGGACATGACAGTTGTCCGCTATATAATGGGGGTCCATATAGTTTATGTAGGATTGGTATATGTACCATATAATTTGTCAGATGTAATTGGTGACTTAGTAGACTACACCCATGCCTACATCAAGTGGCCTATTCAATCGAAGTTCTGCATTTGTTTCATCCAACGAAAAATGCAGAAAATTTTAAGAACCAAATTGGTTTATCAAGGGGTAGTGTAGTCCCTTTCTCATGCATTATTCTTGAAGCTTGGATTCCTCGTGTAGATGGTTGCCCAAAGAAGTTCTATATGCACTTCACCGGTGAACACTTACCTTACATGTGTAGTGAACATCTGGGTATTTTGTTTGCTTACAGGCCACCACTTAGATGATCGGAAAACATACTTATGTGTAATAGGATTGTAACTAACATTATTTTCTTGTTTCTAACGTGGTTGTTACCGGACAATCGCAATTCTCAGGATTGAATTGTCTTTCAAGCAATAGTGTTATGACTCTAAATAATGTGCTTTCAGATAATGGGCTATCTTTCTGGGTCATCACCTCAAATTACAAGTGGAGCTGTTTCTGCATTGTCCGTACTAGTTTACAAGGATACTGATATCTGTCTATCAATTCCTGATCTTATTCCTCCTGTTCTTTCTCTGCTACAAAGCAGAGCAGTGGAAGTGATAAAAGTGAGTATACCATTACCGAAATAGATTGTTGCCCCAATTGGCATGGCTTAAGAGTTGGTTTTTTACACATTTTGCAGGCTGTTCTAGGTTTTGTGAAAGTAGTAGTGTCTTGCTTACGAAATGAAGACCTTCAGAGTTTACTTTCAGACATTATTGATGGTGTTATTTCATGGTCACCTGTCTCCAGAAATCACTTCAGATCAAAGGCATGTGAAATTTTACTGGGAGTTAACTGAGATGTTTTGTGATAATTCCATGCACGCATCCTTCCAAGGGCTTCTTTTTCTTGCAACCTTGTAATGAATGTCCACTATCACTGTATATGCAGGTCACAGTCATTCTTGAGATAATGATTAGGAAGTGTGGTTTTTCTGCTGTTCAGCTTGTTACCCCAGAAAAGTACAAGGGTTTTCTTAAGACAGTTATGGAGGTAACGATATTCCCTTTTCACTATAGGACATGAGAATGAATCCAAGCTTCGATGTGTTTCCTAGAGAAAGATTATCCAGCAGTGCATGATTTATGGAGGTTGGCATATTGTTTTGTGAAATGATCATGTTTTACCTTTCAGAATCGACGAAACAAAACCTCAAATGAAGGCGGCATAGCAAACAAGGAAGCTTCTGCAAGTCAGAAAGATGTCAGGGGACGAGGATATAAACGGAGATTGAAGAACAAAGATGCTTCCCCCCACTCAGGAAAATATGAAACTTCTCTAAGTGCTGATGGCAGACTAGAAGGTTCTAAAAGGGATGGTGATTCGGCTGCAGAGAAGTATTCTAAGATTAAATCCAATGAATTTGGAAAGAGAAGGAAGAGGACCTTTCACCAACTCAGAAGCGGGGAAAAGAGAAAGATGGAACTGAAAAGTAGTATGAACGTGGAAACCACAATAAGGGATCATAAAGCATCCAGAGCACGAGATGGCAATAATGCTGGGCAGAAAAAACAAAAGAAATAAGTAGGAAGGACGAGGATACTGGTTTTTTCTGCAGAGCATCTCGAAGTTATGAGATTTTGCTTCTCCTGGGCACGTCAGAAGTTGTGCATTCGGGGATAAGTGCACTTTCTTGGCTTTCGCATATTTGACCCTTTCGGTTTGGGGGAAAACATTGATCTGAATTTTCCAAACGGGTCTGCTTCACAGCCAAGGATTACATTTGGAGGTCATGGGTTGAAAAGCTCGTTGTCCTGATTTTTGGTGCATCATAAGTGAGGGGACAGAGAGGCTGTTAAAGGGTGATATCGTCGTGCATTACCAACAGTGTACACTTTACATTTTTTCTTGTAAATGAGTGCAAGCTATATCTGACTCTTGTACAAGCTTGAATTGGATAATCTTTATTCTCAATTTATTTGGAAGTGGTAGCTCATTGCAAGACGTATGTTTTTGCAGGTAATAAATGTAATTTATCATCCACTTCATCGAATCTTGCAATAGCATGTAATTGCTGGCCGTTTTTTGAGCAAGATGTAAACATGCCATAGCGAGAGAGAGAGGGGGCGCGCAACAGGAAATGAGGCTCTTGTTGGTGCTTCATATAGATTGCCATTCGCACGCATAAGCACTAGTACCGTAAGTGTTATTCAGGGGGGTGTCTTGACAGATGATTCTTGTACCAAATAGCAGCTAGCACCTATTATGTTTCCAGAATATACCTACTTTATCAGCAACTAATGCACCAAGGTTATGTAAATGATGCATACGCTCCTTGTCACAACTTGTCACGACCCGAACCCTGCGAGTCCGTCTACATCCCACCTGGCCACTCTTACGTACAATTCTTCTGGATCCAAAGGTCAATAAATTTATGCAGAAGCAAAACAAATCCCTCCCTCGTACGGAAATAAATAATAACACGATGACTTGAGATGGTAAAAGAAAAACTTATATACATATACACATATTCTTTACAACTTTCTAAACCTAAGGTTTCGGATGCCATTCAAGCCTATGACCACTACAACAAAAAGGTCTAGTGGTCGAAACCTACTATACTTCCAAAAGAAACACTCCACAAAAGTCAATAGGCCAACTACCCTAGGCCCCATCATCGCTATCATCAACTATATCATCTACAGCTGCCTGCTCATCCTTATCAACCTCGGGTTTTTGTTCTACATCGACGATTCTACGACTTTCACATCCTCTTCGGCACCGGGTCCTCGGGTTGGACTTTGAATCCTTATGGCCGGTGTCGGGCTCGTCACTATACCATCAAGAAGGGCAGCCTGAGTGGGTTCCCATTTCCCAATTCCATCAAAGGGGATATCAAACCCTCTCAAAGGACCCACTAACAAATCCTCGTGACGGTACGTCCACGTCACGTATGTGTGAGGCTTTCAATAAAGTTCTCCTACGTCCGCCCATATCGTGGTAGCATGCCTATACTATACCTTATCTTCCCCACCGGATATTCTGTCACTAACGTATCCATATCTCGGGAATGTCGAATCTCTAAGGTGGGTCATTTATTGTTGAAGCGGAGGGTCTGAAAAAAAAGATAACCCAAGGCGGGGTGAGAATAAATCTCAGTAAGAAAGCCTCTAATCCTAGGTTAGGGCGCGGTGCCTCCGGACAAACCTAGGTCGGCCATTCACAACAATTCCTCTCACAATTAATAGTTCATCAAATAAATTCCAGAATAAACTTTTCTTTCTCCCGACTTGCTACATCCTCATAAAAATTCCACGTTATTCCATGCCCCGTTCAACGCCTCGGGCTATAATAAAATATTCCACGTTACTTTAATGCCCGTTTAATGCATAGCTATCATAAAATATTCCACGTTACTCCAATGCCGGTGTTTAACACATCGACTATCATATAAATGGACGGACCGCGTAATAACGCCTCGGGCCATTATATAGTTCGGACCGCGTAATAACGCCTCGGGTCACTATAACCCGTGTAATAACGCCTCAGGTTATTATCCCGCATCGGGATAAAATAATACACGTAACCCCGCGTTAACGCCTGGTAGAATAATAATAATAGCCCGCGTCATAACGCCTCAAGGCAAAATATGGTCTTATAAATACGAACCCGCTCGGGGGTAAAATTGTCACTTCCACTCGATTTATTGCTCATAACGACCATATAGTAACAACAATTCCTCGATCGCTCTCTGATACCACACGATCCATAAAACCTTTCGATCGATCAATTTTCGCCACGTGATCTTGCTAAATTTTCTGATTAGCGATCGAGACCACACGATCTTTCTAATTTTCCTCAATCTGCTCAATTGAGACCACTCGATTTATTTATTCCGAATAAATATTCGATCGGATCACGCTATTCACTCACGTTAAATAAATGATAAATCGGGACCATCCGATTAAATCACACTCAAGCCGTCGATCAATCGGGTCACACGATTATTTTATGCTACCACAAAAATTAATCTACGCCATACAATATTATTTATGCTAACGTAGCAATTAATAATCACCGTACAATCGAAATTTCGCTAACATACAATTAATACGTACCATACAATTGAACTATAATAACATGGCAATTAATCGGGACCGTATCGATTAAAATATCCTAACGTGCATTAAATTTTCACCACACGATTAATCTACATAAAGGGAATTCAATCGTAGCTGTCCGAAAAATCTTCCTAAGCAAGATTCAATATGGATTGTTCAATTAAAGCATGATAAAGCTACATATAATCATAGCCCTCCAATTTTAATCATGCATTACTATTCACTCAAGAACACCATTTTCTCTCTCCTCTCTTCATCATTTTCGGCCACCTTGCTCCAAGAACACAAACTCACAAATTTTTCACTAAATCTACTCAATCTAAGCTCCATTAGCAATCTAGTTACTCTGATCTAAGATTAAAAATCAACTTACCTCAAGATCTAGCAATTTCCTTCGATGAAAATGTTGAGAGAAAATTTGATCCAACGGCGGCTCTGGCGGTCCTTTCTCGGCCGGCTCTAACCCACGGTACTCCGGGCGGCTCACGGTGGCACCTAGTTTGCGGCTCAAGGCGAAACCGATGGTAGCTTGAGAAATTTTCGGTGAAGGAGAGGGTAACAATGGAGGTTCGGCTAAGTGAGAGAAAGTGAGGTAGAGAGAGAGAGTGTTCTTGCAATAATGAGGAAGAAGACTAAAAATTGATTAATAAAAGGTTAGGATATTTTTTTGTCATAGATATTTTGGGGTTTGAAGTCAAGAAGGGTAAAATGGTAAATTATTCACCAAAAACTAGTCAAAATTTCGGCCACTATGGGATATTGACCGAAATGCCCTTGAGCCCAAGCAAAAATTGGATATTTTTCAAGGGTAAATGGATCATTTCTCATTTCAATCAAATTTTATTTTCCGAACCCTTTGGGGCGAACGGTGAAGAAATCGTACTGGATGAGGAAACGTCCAAAATTTAATTATTGGAACCTCTGAAGGTCCGACGTCTAATTTCAAGTTCGATTCGCGATCAATTTCAATTAATTGAGATTTCAAGATATCTCAAATTAACGGACGGCTTTTGAGTTATGTGTATCGACCCGTGATTAATATCACGTTTAAGAATTTCTCGAGCCATGGCGACTTTGTTGTCATTCAATTGCGAGGGTCAATCACTAATCCCGATGGACACGATCGTTAGAAAATAATTTAGGACGTTCGGAACCCATACGAGATCAAACGAAATCACCCGTGATCCAAGCGTATGGTATTACTCAAATCGTTTCTTAACCATTCTAGGGTCGGCCTATATTGGTCCAAAATATTGCCTCGACAATTTTCATGGTCAAAGAGTTAATCCATGATCAAGTTCTTAGGTCCACGTACTTGATTTTCCTAGCTAACCATTCTCATTTGGTTAGTCTGTTTAAGAGGATCAATTCGAGTGAGACTTAATTTGAAATACATCAATGAGACCTTTCATTTATTCAAAATTTCGAAAAGGGTTGGAATACGGGATGTCACAATTCTTCCCCTTACAAAAATTTCGTCTTCGAAATTTACGATAAACTTAACTATTCAAATAAATTGAGGTGCCGACGCCTCATCGTTTCTTCATTTTCCCAGGTTGCCCCTTCCGTTCCATGGTGCTCCCGGATCACTTTCACCAAGTGGGATTGTCTTGTTCCTCGGTGACTTGTTCTTTTCCGTCTCTTATCCGCACCGGCCTCTCTACGTAAAATACTCTTTTATCTACTTCCACCACTTCATGATCCAAGACATGAGTTGGGTTCGCCTCATACTTCCTCAACATAGATACGTGGAAGATAATATGAACTTGGGACAAGTTCGGCGGTAAGGCAAGTCGATAGGCCAAGATCCCAATCCGTTCCGGATTTCAAATGGGCCTACGTATCTCGGACTCAATTTTTCTTTCTTTCCAAATCGAGATAAACCTCGCATTGGCAACACTTTCGGGAAAACGTGATCTCCCACCTGGAATTTCAAAGGTCTACGTCGTCTATCCGCATAACTCTTTTGACGATTTTGCGCAGTCTTAAGTTTTTCTCGATTACTTTCATTGTTTCAACAGATTGCTTGAACTAGCTCTGGACTCGTTATACTCCTCTCGCCAACTTCATCCCAACATACCGAGTTCGCAAGCTCGCCGTAGAACGCCTTAAATGGTGCTATTCCAATACTTTGTTGGAAGTTGTTGTTATAGGCGAACTCGACCTAATGTAACTGTTCCTCCCAACTTTCTTTAAAATCTATCACACATGCCCGCAACATGTCCTCTAGTGTTTGAATTGTCCTCTCCGACCGTCCGTCTGTCGAGGATGATAGGCAGTCTACACCGCACTTTGGTTCCCATGGCATTTTAAAGACTTTTCCGGAAAGTTGCGGTAAACTTAGGGTTTCGTCCGACATAATTGTTATCGGAACTCCATGTAGTTGAACTATTCGGCGCATATACAACTTGGCGTATTTTTCTATAGCGAAATCCTTTCGTGCCCGAAAATGCGTAGACTTCGTCAATCTGTCAACAACTACCCAAATTGAATCGTGCCCTCTCTCGGCTCATCGGTAGTCTCATAACGAAATCCATGGTCACATGCTCCCATTTCCACTTGAGAATCTCTAGCGGCCAAGTAATCCTCTAGGCTTGCAATGTTGTGCCTTTACTTGTTGGTACGTCAAACATTTAGCCACATGTTTAGCCACGTTTACTTTCATTCCATTCCACCAATAATGCCGACGAGTTCCGATACATCTTGGTGCTACCTCGAATGTACACTTGTAGCTACTACGATGAGCTTATGACAAAATCTGCTCCTTAAACTCTTCATCATTAGGGACACACGGACGTCCACGGAATTTCAAGATTCCGTCCTGCCACTTGGAATTCAAGTTTCCTCTTGGTTGCATCCATCTCTAAAATTTTCTAGATGTCGGATCCTCCGATTACAATGCCTTAATTCTCGTCTAAATCTCGGCTCAATTCTCGAGTTGCCGGACTTGAGAGATTGCAAACCTCAAACTTAAACTCGAATTCCTCAACTCTTCAAGCAAAGTCCACTCTTTCACCATCAAATGCGCAATGCTCGATTTTCAACTAAGAGCATCCGCTACTTTATTAGCTTTCCCAAGGTGATATTAAATATCAGTGTAGTCTTTTAATAATTCCATCCAACGACATCGCTCATATTTTCTTTTCGGGAGAACAAATACTTCAAACTCGATGGTCCGTATAAATCTGAAACTTTTCTCCCCATAAATAATGCATCCAAATCTTCAACGCAAAACAATCGCCGCAAGTTCCGGATCATGAGTTGGATAGTTCAATTCATGAGGTCTCAACTGTCGCAACGCATATGCAACCACCCTGCCATGTTGCATTAATACGCATCTATCCTTTTAGTGAAACATCGCTATAAATCTCAAATCCTCCAGGACTAGATGGTATCGTCGGAACTGGTCGTCGTCAACCTGTGCTTAAGTTCTTGGAAACTCCTCTCGCACTTATCTCGTCCATTCAAAGCGAGTTTCCTTCTTCGTTGCGTCAATGGAATAGCTATCGGAGAACTTCTTCACAAATCGTCGATAATATCCCGTGAAGCCTAGAAAACTCGAACCTCCGTGATCGATGTTGGCCTTGGCCATTCACGACGTTTCGATCTTGCCGAGTCTATTGAGATCCCATCTCCGGAGATGATATGTCCGAGAAATGTTACGATCGAGCCAAAACTCACATTTGGTAAACTTAGCATAGAGAGCATGTTCTCTCAAAGTCCGTAGAACGGTACTTAAATGGTGTTCATGTTCCTCCGGGCTCTTTGAATACACCAAGATATCATCGATAAACACAATGACAAACTAATCTAGAAATTCTCGAACACCCGATGCATCATATCCATGAAAGCAAGGGGCATTTGTCAATTCAAAAGGCATGACCGTAAACTCGTAATGCCTATATTCGGTACGAATGCGGTCTTCCGTATATCCTCCTTCTTAATCCTCATTGATAGTAGCATGTCCTCAAGTCGATCTTAGAAAATACCGCATCTTGCGTTGATCGAACAAGTCATCTATCATTGGCAACATATACTTGTTCTTGATGGTTACTTGATTCAATCGCGATAGTCAATGCATAACCGCAATGACTTGTCCTTTTTCCTCGGGAACAACATGGCGCTCCCCACGGCGACGCATGGCGGATAAATCCTTTATCCAAGAACTCTTGCATATGAACCTTCAATTCCTTCAATTCGAGAGGGACATTCTATAGGATGCCTTGGAGATCGGTTTCGTCCGGGCTAACTCGATCACGAACTCTACTTCCCTTTCGGTGGCAATCCCGGCAATTCTTGAGGAAAGACATCGGGATAATCGCGCACCACGGCTATATCCTCTAGCCTCGGTCCTTCAATCGACGAATCTATTACTGCACCAAATATCCTTGGCATCCTTCGTTTAGCAATTTAGTCACTTCCACTAACGAGATTAGGGGAATCAAGATTCCTCTTCGACTTCCCACAAACTCAAATCTAGGATGATCAATCGGATTAAATTGGATCACCTTACTACCACAATCAAAGACGGCCCTTTGCTTTCCTAGCCAATCCATTCCAATTATCACGTCATAATCATGCATAGTCAAACGCTAAGTCTAGTAATTCTTCTCTATCACCAATGACTATCTTACATCCCGAACACCCTAATGTAACCAATACTTTATCCTTTAATGGTGTAGTTACGAGCAATATTACTTTTAGCAATTTTAACTCAATCCTAGCTAATTCCACAAATTGTGCGAGACACAAAAGAGTGCGACGCTCCGAATCAAATAAAGCATATGTAGCATGATCACATAAGGAAACCGTACCTGTGATCACGCTGCGCATTCTCTCGCCTTATTGCGCGCCACCGCATACACTCTCCCTTGCGCTGGCGGTTTAATCGATTATTTTGCGGAGCTGCTCCAATTCGAGGTCTTGCGGGGTCTTTGAGGCTGAAAACAAGGCCCTATGTCTTGCTCCGGCAATTTTTTATCGATGATCAAACTTGCCACATCTGAAACATGCCCCCGTCCCGCTCGGGCAAGGCCCATTCCCGTGCCTCCTTCCACGAGTCGGCAATTTCGGTTAGATCGATATACCGGTTTCCCATTATTTCTTCGAACCGAAGGGACGAAGCACCGGTTTTCCCATCATTGGCCTCTTGCCAAATCGGCGATTGTCTCTATTTGGCACAAACCGTGATCCAAATGCGGCAGCTCTCTCTTTCATGTCTCGCTCGACCATATGGCCCGCTCATAAATCTCGTCATAATCGCTCGGTTCGGCGGGATCAATCGACTACGAAGCTCCGGCCTCAATCCGTCCCCGGTAACCTTCTCGCTCGTCCGGGGATTCTCCACCATTCTAGGTGCATACTTTGACAATCTTGAGAATTCAACCTCATCCGATCAATTGTCATCGATTTGGGAGTTGCTGAAATTTCAACATTTTTTTGTTTGGAGCGGTTTCGAAAAATACTTTCCATTGAAGACGTCGGTGAAGACGGTCTAATTTAGAGCTGTACCCTACGAAAAATTCTTCCCTTGGTGGCCTTCCACCAATCACTGGCCGTGTCCTGCAACCGATATACTACTAAGGTCACTTTCTCCTCCTCTCTGCACCCTAGCACCGCAAACGCTTTCTCCAAGTCCTCTATCCAACGAGGTGCAACTTCGGATCACCCTTTCCAAGAAACTTCGTCGGTTTCAACTTCAAACCTGTTTTAGTAGCCGATGCATATGTCTATTCCCGTTGTCATTCCCTTGATTCACGTTTACCTCATGGGAAGCAGCAGCGTGAGCCTCGGCGACTTGGGTAATAGCGGCGCTGTTCTTAAGTCTGCCTACCCATTAAATTTCCAATCTCCTCTAGAGCCCTAAGGACTCCATCCACTTTCGGATCCTCCCTAACCGTTGTTCGGAGTTAGATGCACCCCGAGAACCTCCTCTAAAACTTCCTTTAGGACCTCCTTTGGAACCTCTACCTCTGTTGTCCATTTCCATTAACTTTCACAACAACCTGAATCAAAATAATTTCACCAAGGAATTGGAGACCTAAACCACCTACTCGAGTCTAGCAATTTCACCTTGTTTAATACCGCAATTAGCATAAAGCTAACAATCGTTTCTGGTAGAACGATTTAACAAACAACATCAAACAATTAGTACGAAACCAATCAATCATGCAAATCACAGCGCACGTTCAAACGCCCTACATAACGCGTTTAACTCGCGTAAACCCCTAGGGTCTCTCGTCTAACCATCCCAAAGTCATCGCTCCTTATCCTCCATATCTCATCCAAACTTGGATCGAGTTGACCTTACTCGATACCAATTCAACGAGGATGTCACGACCTAACCCTGTGAGCCGTCTACATCCCACCGGCCACTCTTACGTATGTTCTCCGGGATCCAAAGGCTAACAAATTTATGCGAAGCAAAACAAATCCCTTCCCCGTACAGAAATAAATAATAACACGATGACTTGGGATGGTAAAAGAAAAACTTATCTACATATACACATATTCTTTACAACTTTCCAAACCTAAGGCTTCGGAGGCCATTGTACAAGCTCGTAACCACTACAACAAAAAGCCTAGTGTCAAGCCTACTATACTTCCAAAGAAAACACTCCACAAAAGTCAAGAGGCCAACTACCCTAGGCCCCATCATCGCTATCATCAACTATATCATCTCACTGCCCGCTCATCCTCATCAACCTCGGGTGGCTATTCCGCATTAGACGGTTCTACGACTTCCACATCCTCTTCGGCACCAAGTCCTATGGATTGGATTTTGAATCCTCATGGCCGGTGTCGGCTCGTCACTACACCATCGGAGGTGCGGCTTGAGTGGGGTCCTATTCCCGACTCCATCAAAGGGGATATCAAACCCTCTCAAAGGATCCACTGACAAATCCCCGTGGCGGTACGTCCCGGCGTACGTATGGGCTTCCAATAAGTTCTCCCCGTTCACCCAAATCATGATAGCGTACCTATAGTATATCTTATCTTCCCCACGGATATTTTCACTAACGTATCCATATCTCGGCAATGCCGAATCTCAGGTGGGTCATTCATTGTTGAAACGGAGGGTTTGAAAAAAAAGATAACCCACGACGGAGTGATAATAAATCTTAAGAAAACCCATAATCCTAGGTTAGGGCCTAATGCCTCGGACAAACCTAGGTGCCATTCACAACAATTCCTCTCACAATTAATAGTTCATCAAATGAATTCCGAATAAACTTCTTCCTTTCTCCCGACTTGCTACATCTTCATAAAAATTCCACGTTACTTCCATGCTCGCGTTCAACGTCTCGGCTATAATAAAATATTTCACGTTACTCCAATGGCGTTTAACGCATGCTATCATAAAATATTCACGTTACTTCAATGCCGTTTAAGCATGCTATCATATAAATGGACGACTGCGTAATAACGCCTCGCCATTATATAGTCGGACCCGTAATAACGCCTAGTCCTATAACCCGCGTAATAACGCCTCTGTTATTATCCCGTTTAACGCCTCGGATAAAATAATATACAAAACTCTGCGTTTAACGCCTCAGGTAGATAATAATAACGAGCCGCGTCTAATGCCTCAGGTAAAATTCCTCACTTCCACTGTTTATTGCTCTAACGATCATATAACAACAATTCTCGATCGCGCCCGATACCCACGATCCATAAAACCTTTCGATTGATCAATCTTGACGTGATCTTGCCAAATTTCCTGATTAGGATCGAGACCACACGGTCTCATCTAATTTTTCTCCAATAAAGATCGGGACCACACATTTTTCTAATTTTCCTAATTGCTCAATCGAGACCACTCGATTTATTTATTCCGAATAAATATTCAATCGAGACCACGCGATTCACTCACGTTAAATAAATGATAAATCGAGACCACCCGATTAAATCACACTCAATCCGTCGATCAATCGGTACACGATTAATTTATGCTACCACAAAAATTAATCTCGCCACACAATATTATTTATGCTAACGTAGCAATTAATAATCACCGTACAATCGAAATTTCGCTAACATACAATTAATACGTACCATACAATTGAACTATAATAACATGGCAATTAATCGGGACCGTACGATTAAAATATCCTAACGTGCATTAAATTTTCACCACACGATTAATCTACATAAAGCGGAATTCAATCGTAGCTGTCCGAAAAATCTTCCTAAGCAAGATTCAATATGGACCGTTCAATTAAAGCATGATAAAGCTAGATTTAATCATAACCCTCCAATTTTAATTATGCATTACTATTCACTTCAAGAACACCATTTTCTCTCTCCTCTCTTCATCATTTTCGCCACCTTGCTCCAAGAATATAAACTCACAAATTTTTCACCAAATCTACTCAATCTAAGCTCCATTAGCAACCTAGTTACCTAATCTAAATTTAGAAACCAACTTACCTCAAGATCTAGCAATTTCCTTCGGTGAAAATGTTGAGAGAAAATTTGATCCAACGGTGGCTCGGCGGTCCTCTCATGGCTCTAACCCACGGTACTCCGGCGACTCCGGGCGACTCACCGTGGCGGCCTAGCTTCGGCGGCTCAAGGCGAAACCGGTGATAATTTGAGAAATTTTCGGTGAGGGAGGGGGTAACAATGAAGGTTCGGCCAAGTGAGAGAAAGTGAGGTAGATAGAGAGAATGTTCTTGTAATAATGAGGAAGAAGACCAAAAATTGATTAATAAAAGGTTAGGATTTTTTTTTTTTGGCATAGATATTTTGGGGTCTAAAAGTCAAGAAGGGCAAAATGGTAAATTCTCACCAAAGACTAGTCAAAATTTCGCCACTATGGGGTATTGACCGAAATGCCCTTGAGCCAAAGTGAAAATTAGATATTTTCCAAAGGTAAACGGGTCATTTCCATTTCCATCAAATTTTATTTTCCTGAACCCTTTGGGGCGAACGTGAAGAAATCGTACTCTGGATGAGGAAACGTCCAAAATTTAATTATTGGAATCCCTAAAGGTCGACGTCTAATTTAGTCCGATTTGCAATTAATCTCAATTAATTGAAATTTCAAGCATATCTCAAACTAATGGGCGGCTTTTGGAAGTTACTGTATCGACCCGTGATTAATATCACGTTTAAGAATTTCTTGAGCCATGGCGACTTTGGTTGTCATTCAATTGCGAGGGTCAATCACTAGTACCGATGGACAAGATCATTAGAAAATAATTTAGGGACGTTCGAACCCATACGAGGTCAAACGGAATTACCCGTGATCCAGCGTATGGTATTACCCAAATCGTTCCTTAATCTTTTCGATCGGCCTATATTGGTCCAAAATATTCCTCGACAATTTTATGGTCAAAGAGTCAATCCATGATCAAGTTCTTAGGTCCATGTACTTGATTTTCCTAACTAACCATTCCCATTTGGTTAATCTCGTCAAGAGGGATCAATTCAGTGAGACTTAGTTGAAATACATCAATGAGCCTTTCATTTATTCAAAACTTGAAAAGGTCGAATACAAGATGTCACACACTTCTCAAATATAATTCTCCTTTTCAATTTAACGTCAACAACAAACACGATTTTGGAAGTTTACATATACTAGAATGTGGCAAAAGTCAGACCTAACTCTCGGCCTGAGGTCAACCCTTTCCTCTTTTTGTAATTAATGTAGATGATGAACCTCTTACTTGGCATAAAATTCAGACATAAAGCCCATTTAACCGAGGCGCTATTCTCTTCTTGTACCTAAGCATCAAGAAGAGTAGTAGTTTGTAAACACACAGTTGAAAGAGAAGCACAGTAACATCCCACCACTTGGAATGATCCGTCGATATGCCGAAAGTCGTTTTGAGGATTATCTCGCCCTTCAGTTTTGGTTCTCCTGGCGAGGCAGAATCGAACTCAAGACCGGTCATGACATTCTTGTATTGACCCTGCAAGGCATGTGAACGAATTTTTATGAGTGAGCTGTAATTCATCAGATATTCTTGAGCACTCTTAGCTACTGATCCAAAACACATGCTTGTATTGTTGACTGCCACGGCTAGTCACCGAGCTATTACGCAAGTAATGCATGAGCTGTTAAAGCACAAAGCCAGCTGATGACCAGGGAATATGGAGCTGGATTGAGGGTCTCTTCTTATGAATAATGACGTTCCTCAAGCTTCAATGGCAATGAACGCCTCTTAACAGCTTGGGCAATAGGCTAATGTTAAACTCCGGGTGAATCCTGGGGGTTCTGCTCAATCTATGAAAGAGACTGATAACAGAATCTACCGAGTATGACACTATTACATTGGTTAACATAATCTATAGCAGATGGAAGAGAAGGCCAACAATCCAAAATTCAACCCATTTCTTCACAGCAAAATAAAAGGCTGTCTCGCTTAACTTGTGTTGATTTGAGATTTTTCTCTCATAAATTTACCACGGTGGAAGATGAGAATAACTTCAATGAGTTTGAATATGCTATGCCAAGCAGTAGCGCTTTCTTGAGGTTGAGTTTTACTAGCCGGGCAGCATTTTGCGATACTGAAGACAAATATCTTTCATGTCATGGCTCTAAGCAAATTATATGCGGGTAAATTTTCAAGCTTGATTTTAGAGAAACAGTGAATCACTGTACACTAGCTACCTCAACTGCCCATTTGGCAAAGCTGATGTAGGACATGGGGTACTGCCAAAAGAACTTGGGAAGATCAGGGAGAAGTCTAAAAATCTCTGATGCCATCATCATCAGAACCTGCATCCACAAAAATTTCGATATGAATGTCAGCGAACTTTATAAGAATTACCGGAAAGAAAGTTTAGGAGAGAAAATTTTCTTACGGTGAGGCCAGCTCCAGTTCCTATGGCCATCAAGGCATTGGGGACAAATGTGGTCACAGCCATCATGCAACTCTCAATGACGGCGATGCAGCAGAAGAGATTAATGCAGAAATAACCATAGTGAGAAAACCCAGGGTGAAGCTTCACCATGTAGAAAATCGTCGTTCCTGAAAGCAGAGAAATCGCCACCAAGAAAGGGAGCGAAGAAAGGAAATTCGCAAGCACAAACACCATCTCACCATAATGCCCATTGAGTCTCTCGGCGTAAAATACCTGTTTTAGACAAGAAAAGGATGTCATACACTGAAGATATTTCTCCTTCGATCCCACATGAATAATAATCTTAAGCAGCCCTTGCAAAAGCTGTCAGTTGATTTGGCTTTAATCTCTCTAAATGATTGTGCATTACTTACATTCCTCTGTGACTATGAGTCGGAGCAGGCATCCGCTAAAAATTCATTAGTTAGATTTGTGTTATCAACAGCGTGATAGGCTATGACATGCAACTTCACACATATCATGGTGGAGCTTGTCTTCCTGCGCAGGAAACTTAGTTCTAGTCCTAGCGACAAATCATCTTAATATCACCTCAAATGTGCAGATACTGCTGACATATAAAAGAGGAAAATCGATCAGCCTCGATACTTTGCTATACCTTCAGTTCTTCATCGAAGAAAGGGACACCACCACAAGACAAACATATCATGAAGCCGTAGATGAATGAAACACACTTTGCTCTGTTCATAATCGCCCCATTGTCGTATCCAATGTCAAAATATAGAGTTCCGGGCGCTTATCGATGCCAAAAAGTAGAACATGATCCTCAACCAGGAGTATCCAATGTCCCTATACATGTTGATGAACGACCGATGAGACAAAACCCTAAGCTGCTTCCACTTGCCGGAATTAGTGTTCTTACTCGACCGGCAGACCTGATAATCCTTCAGTTTTCAATGGAGAAGATTCAGTTTTGGGAACATCAGTTCTGGAAAATGCTACTTCTATATGGATGTAAAAATCAGTCCAAGACATTGTTCATTAACTACGGATAGTGGGAGAGACTGAGAAAGCAACTGCATAAGCATGATTTTGATGTCTTTTGAGTTGGGAGTGCTTACAGTGGCTGCAATTTCTTGCATTTTCTTCCCAACTTTGCATGAATACTCTGAGGATTTGTAGCTTTGGATGAGTGTGGCTTTAATCTCTGCGGTTTTCATGTTCATTGAAAAACCAGATGATGCTGGATTTTGCTGCAAGATAAAAACAGCAAGCTGGGATAATACAGTGGGAAGTCACTTTACGTTTCGCGAGAACTAATGCAGAGTTTAGAAGTGCTCAAATTAAAACTCACGTAGTTACAATGAGAAAACAATAGAGCGGCAGTCGCAGAATCGAAGTCCATGCTAATACACCGCAGAAAGTGATCGGCAGGATTTCTCTTCATTGGACAAGCGAATCCAACATCTGCAAAGAACTGCACCAGGAGTAAAAGCTACATGATCTTGCTTCTGCACAGCCGAAATGTCTCTTGAGTTAAGAATGAAGTGTTGACTCTTTATTACCTCAATGGCCATTTTGGCTTCTCCTAGAAACACGGTTTCTCCGCTCGACAGGAGGAGCAAATCATCGAAGAGATCGAAAACTTCACTGCTTGGCTGGTGGATTGAGCAAATGACTATTCTTCCTTCATCTGCAATATTTCTTAGAGCTCTCGCCACGAAAAAAGCCGAGGCACTGTCTAAGCCTGTGGTCGGCTCATCAAGGAGCAAGATCAGGGGGCGTGTCACAATTTCGAGGCTGATGCTGAGTCTTTTCTTTTCGCCACTGCTTATGCCCCTCAAGTGCCAGTTACCAATCTGGTTCTCTGCACAGTCTCCAAGTCCCATCTCCTTTATGATCGTCTCTACCACCTCGTCGATCTCGGCTTTCGTCGTCCCGGGAGAAAGCCTCAGATGAGCTGTGTAAGCTATTGTCTCTTTGACAGTGAGAGTACCCAAGAAAAGATTTTCTTGAGTCACGTACGACTGGGAAAAAATGCACAAAATGAGAAGATGCGAGCATGAGACCCAGGTTGAAACATCAATCACCAGATGGAAATTTATTTGTCATTCGCAAGCTCGAATTTCACAAAGGAGAAACATGGCCAAACCAGCCAAATTTTGATTATAAGAACGTCATCCAGTCATGCACATAAACCACCAGACTGAATCAGCAGAAGTTGAAAAGATGATGTATATTTTTGGAGGGCTGAAAGAATGCTTCGTGAAACAAAATCGTGACGAGTGGACCAGTGATGCTTCATTTTAGAGGCTGCTGGTCATAGTATCATTGTGCTAAAGCAAAACTTACTGCCAGATTAGTTTTCTTGTTAGCTCAACGAGGTCCCTAAACTTTTCATAAATGTTCAATTTAGTTCATGGACTATTATCTTCAATGTTGTCCTTACATCGATTCAAGTTCAAGGACAACTTTGAACATTCTCATATAATTCAAGGACTAGATTGAGCAAGTACCAAAAGGGTTTTTTTTTTTTTTTTTTGTGGGTTGAAATGTACCAAAAGTTGAGAGGACCACATTGAGCTAAAAATCGGGGATCACGTTTGATAAATTAAAAGTACAGTAACAACAATTGCACAATGAGCTAAAATTCGAATACCGTCCACGTAAATCTCTTGTCTTGTAATCTTTTTTTCCTCTGGTAATATAAAGTTTGCCCACGACAAATGATATCCAACAAAAGCTGACTCTAGACTCTAATGGCTTGATGTGCTTACCAGATCTTTGTGGGTCATCGACCCTTTCCTTTTCCCACCTAGGGAAATATTTCCCCTTCTCTTGACGTCAGAAGACATCCTACCTGCTGAAGAATAGAACATATTAAGTAGTCGATTGAAATACGTAATGCTTGGTGCAATGCGTACTCAAGCAGTAAATGTAACTATGAACCTAAATTATGGAATGCCTAAGTTTCAAATCTCTCTCTTCTCCCATACCGGCCGTTAACCAAATAAATAGTCACTTTAAATCGAAGTTCTTCCAGTAGTGTCATTTCACCGACCTTGCGGTGAGGCAAAGACGCGTGTGGAGCCTCCACGAAAAAAAAAATTTAAACTAATACATTCGTTACAAATTTTTCCCACACTATACATCTGTGATATGTATACCAAGTTGAAATTTTTACCTTCTGTTTATCACATGTATATTAGTTTGTGGTTTTTTGTGGGGTTAACCTAATTAACGGAGGATGAATTTGTAATAGTTGTACTAGTTCGGAATTTTTCGTGATAAAAAAAAATTAGTTTATAATAAATTTGTCACATGTATATTAAAAAATATTAACTTTGAGACAGCTCAATTCAAGCCCACATATTTGTCTCGTAAATCGGTCATTTTTAAGGGAATTAGGTCATGGAAAGAAATCCCAACCCTCTAATACAAATAATCGCATGGGAAAATACTATTGAAATCTCCGTTACACCCACCGTAAAATCGTTACTTTAAAGATTTTTTTCGTCACAAGAATTTCTAAATTTATACCAATGTGATAAAAATACCCCATCTTATGTCATTAGTATCGTCTCAATAATCAAATCAAGAAAATGTTTATTGTCCTGAATGTGAAATTCGAATTTCACGTGTAAATAACTCGAATGAAAATACCATAAGACAAGGCTAAGTTAATGGATTTATTATTGCAAGAGAATGTGCCCGAAATGACAAGGTTGGCAGAGAGAGAGGAGGGGAGAAACCTGCCAACGAGTCGAGGAAAGTGGATTTCCCGGAGCCGGAAGGACCCATGACGGCCAAGATCCGACCCGTCTGAGCATACCCGCTGAGCCGGTTGAGCAGTTTCCTCTTGGAACCGGCGGTCGCCGACACCGACAAGTCATCCCACACCAGGTACGACGCGGACGATTGGCCGCTCTCTTTCTCTGCAAAGTCATCGTCCATCATCACATCCGTCCTCGCCTCCATCATTTTCATCTCTCTCTCTCTCTCTCTCTCTCTGTGGGCGGTCTCGTTTTCTAGCTCACAGTCACGGACTCACAGAGTGAGACCTTGGGTTCAAGCGAGAGTTTAACGTACGTTTGACCTGCACACACACTCGGTACTCGATCACGCAAGCATGGACACTTGCGGCCTTGACTGAGAAAGAACCAAAGAAGGGGGTTTGGGTCGCTTGGCTTCGTCCTCTGCAGCCTCCGACATGTGTATGGCGACTGCTCGCAACGCCTGCATGTTTGTTCATGGGGTGCCGAGGAACATGACTTTCAGTCTGGGATGTCTGTACCCTCTCTCTCTAGCTCTCTCCCTCTCTTCACGGGAGGTTGTACCGTCATCTTTCTCCCCTCAAGTAATTTCAGCAAACTTGGTTTATCTATTCCTGATGATGACACTGTTCATCGCAGGACTCCGTGTTACTGTTCAACATTAACCACAGCAGAGGAAAAGATCAGTTCTCCTACTGAACATAGACATAAACAAACCTGATACAGAAAATTACCAAATTTTCTCGTTATGTCATCGACAAGACAGACTAGTCGATGAGAGCAGATGGGGAAGATGGTATAGAACCCAAGAGAGACAATTGAGTTTAAGTACAGGTGGGGGGGTAAAGCATACCGTTTCCAGCAGCCAAACTTAACTGTAATTTAATTTTCTCATAAAATTGTGGGGCCCGAGGACACTACCATGCAAGCCACAATTACGGCGTTAATTGCAATTTAATCTTCTTTTTATTTTATTATTTTTTTTTTTTTCTAAATTCTCTAACTTTACAAAAAAAATCGTACAAATGATAATTTTACATAAAAATATATATATTTAACATACAACGTGTCCCTAACGTGTCGGAACTCTTTATTTTTAAGAAATGACGTGTCGGCGTGTCGTGTTGTGTCGTGTCGTGTCGTGTCGTGTCGTGTATCGAGTGTCGGTGCTACTTAGGTCAAGACTTGAGAAGTGGATCGACAAAATCATCGACACGAAGCAATCAGCATAAAAAGGTAGCTGCTTGGTAATTATCCCTAAAGCCGCCAATTTGAGATTTTTATAACTTCTTACTGATAAGTATTATTAGGTAATATGAAATTTCCTGTAACCACAGATTGGATTAGGAAGTTTTTTTTTTTTTTTTGTTTATTCAAGACAAGTAACATCCTTTTCTACCTTTCCATTTTGTTCTGCAACTCCTCTTGTACATCTTCCCAAAGCTGCATTCTATGCCTTCATGTCTTTCAAGGTGAGCTCGAGGGTGTTGGAATTATTTACATGATAAGACGACGACGAAGACAATTGCAATACGAATCAATCTGGAGATTCAAGGAATTTGGAAAAACAACATTTTGCAAATATTTCAATAACTTCGAAAACAATTATTCGTAAATTCAGAAAAAGAAAAACGCGGAAAATATAAATTGGTTTTTGATCATGCGTACTTAATTGTGAGAAGTGGATATAGTTTATTTACTGATTTGATCATTTTTATCCCCTTTCTCCGGTTAATTTTACGTTTTTTTTTAAACCAAATTCCATGAAAAAGAAATGCGGAGAAAATTCCAAATAAGGGGATGAAGTCCTCTCATTTTCAGTAAATAAGAGCCCAAAAGTGAACCTTATTTCAAATAAGGGTCTAAAATGACCACAAAGTTTCAAAAAAGGGCCCGACCTATAAGGCATTTTCGTCATTTCTTATTTTGATTTTTTGTTTATTTTCTCTCTATTTTTTTCTTTTAAAAAAATTAAAACAAAATTTTAAAAAAAATTGAAAAGCAACCACACAGGCAAGAGGGCCACCAACCCACCACTAGTGTGGGGTCAATGGGGCGGCAAAAGCCGGCGATCTCGCCGACCGGAGGCGAGCCCTCACCCAAGACCGGACGAGGGTCGCCGGCCCTCGCCTTGACCAAGGCGATGGTCGCCTAGATCCGGGAGAGGGCCCATCCCTCTCCCCTGTTTTGGTGAGGGTGGTCGGCGAGGTCGCCGACCCTTCGCAGACCCCTGCCGACCCAACACCGGTGGTGGGCCGAAAAACCACTGGCGAGAGGGTTGCCCCTCTCACCTATGTATCTTGTCTTTTCTTTAAAAAAAATTGTTAATTTTTTTAAAAAACAGAAAACAGAAGAGTCTAATAAAAAGAAAAAATCAAGGGAAAAAGACAAAAATACCCTTGACATCAAGCCCTTTTTTTAGATTTTCTAATCACTTTAGGCATTTATTTAAAATAATATTCATTTCGGGCCTTTTTTTTAAAAAATAAAAACACTTGCGCTTTTATTTGAAACAAAATTCAATTGAGATTTCTTATTTAAGAAAATGAGAGAACGTTGGGCCCTTCTTTAGGATTTTCCCAGAAATTCATGATGAAAATAACAGGCCAAAAAAGGAAAAAAAAAATGCCACGTCCAACCACTGCTTGGGGCCACGTGCTTCGCCCAAGAAGACGGCCTTGAAGTAGTCACAGAGACAATACATATTATTTTTTATTTGGACATAATAATAAGAAGACCAAAGGAACGGGTGTTCAGATTCAATTTTACGGTTAATGGACCTGTATACTAGACCTACAACAGGAAGAAACTGAACATCACTATTTCCATTTTGACAGGGGACAAAGGGACAGTTTCCAAGTAATTTTAGAGACCTTACTCTTCCAAAACCTACTTCACATTAGGTCACATTACATCAGAAAATAAATCTGGATACACATGAACTACTTCCCAGTAGATCCTAAGAACTTTTCATGATCCAGTATCGACTTTGGGAACATCATCAAGGATGAAGGGACCCAGTTTGCCTGTTCTAAACAAAGTAAGGAACTTCTTGGATACCATGATACGAGCTTCTGATGCCTTGTGGGGTATCTTCAGAGCCTTCTGCAGTGCCTCAAACTGCTGTTCGATGAGGCACTCCAAGTCATTCTCATTTTCCACCTTACCATCAAATTCGGACAAAGAAAAGCACAATGCCCGTTGAACTTCTGTCACCATATCCTGCAAGCGATGCATGAGCAAATTGTAGTTAAGCAGCTATCACCCTTGTGATGGTAACCAAAACATATTCAACTTTTGATAATTGTAGTCCATTTCTGGATCGGTGAAAAACTACAAGCTTCATCGTAGAGGCACCAACGAGGTGCAAACCAAGACATAAAGCGAGCTGAAGCTCCAAAAAGAAGCCAGTTAGTCATTCGCAAGGAGCTAACTCCATCAAAGAGACCAGTAACGGCAATTTTACAAGGCGTGAAGTGCAGGTTTGACTATGAAGAAACCCAAGGAGCCAACACTGTTCAAATGAACATCAAAAGCAGTTTCAGAAATCATCTATTATGAATGGCTTGTAGAAACACAAACTCTTAGTATACAACCTTCTACCTTTGCAGTTTCACCCACTTGACTATATCATAACCCCTTTTTGGTTTAAGTACAGATTTAGTCCTCTAAGTTTCGACTTTTGTGCAATTTGATCCTCCAACTTTTATTTTGTGCAATCAAGTCATCTTTCTTGATTTTTGCAAAATGGTCCTCTTAAGTTCTATTTTCTGCAATCAAATCCTCTAACTTTCTTACTTTGTGCAATCAAGTCTTTTGTTTACCCACTGTAACTAATGCTCATTTGGCAGCAAATTTGCATCACATATAATATACTGTCACGTAATCAATGCCACGTCATTAATTAAATTGAGGTTTAGTTAGACTGGCTGACCAAAGGATTTGATTGCACAAATCTAGAAAGTTAGACTTGATTGCACAAAATAGAAATTAGAAGACCAAATAGCGCAAATCCAGAGGACTTGATTGAACAAAATAATAATTGGAGGACCAAATCGTACAAACACTAAAACTTGAAGGATTAAACCTATAATTAATCTTTCTAACGAATGAAATCACAATCGATACATGGTTTCTCCACTATCTCAAACCATCAAAGCACCATGTTGATATCTTCACAGGCATCTTTTATTTCTAGACTACGCTGCCCTTCCGGTACTATTTCCCACATGATATGCACTAAAGCGAGTGGGTATGGACTATGAACAGAGTCCCTTAACTTGTCCTTTTTTTTTTCTGCAACGTGGACCGCTGACCAAAATTTCTAGCAATATAGCAGACATAATATTTTTTTTATTTGATCCTTCATATCAATTGAAGATGCTGCACAGGAATGGCAAGATCAATGTCAATAATGAACAAACCACAGTCATACAAGTAGAGAGAGTCAATAAACCATAGTGCACAGTTTAAGATAAGGGTCACACTGCAAAAAATCATCTGTTCTGATAGTTGCACAGATTTTCTTTCACTTTAATCTAAAGACGGAATCCATTACACCTGAAACCTAGTCAAGACTCAAGTTTTAAGTGAATATTGAGTCAAGGTGGATCACAAATCTCAAGGCAACTTGTAGATATCATCTACAGGAAGAATTAAGCTGGTCAAACCTATAGGGGCTTTTAATGACATGGACTGCAAATGAATTTTGGATCAATATTATGAGAACGTATGGTAGATTATAAATGAATTTACTATCTAAGTACCCAAGACCACAACTTCCAGGTGCATACAATCTCTTACCAACAAATAGTATAAGTTTATCACGACATGTTATAAACCTCATATATAGGCACATATTGTAAATAAAAAGTACCTCTACATACAGGACATCCGAGACATTAGGTGGCTTCTTCTTTGGCCGAAGATCTTTAAGATTGTAATCATGCTTTTCTTCCCGTTCATATCGAATACCCTCCATTCTTCTGTTATTTGAATGCTTCCAGTGAAGGGGAGTGCCTCTAGTATTCAATACTGCCAACAAGTATTGAGCAATGCGCTCTTCACCAACCACTGAGTCTTTGACGGACCCTGCGGGTACATTTAATACATAAGTTCTATTATAAAGAAGATACAAGATGGACTGATACTAAGCTATGTCTCCTGGCATGGGGGATGGGAAGAGAGGGAAAAACTGAAGCAGGAAACAGTGAACAACTACCTAATCAAGTAAATGCAAAATGCACCAACAAGGGTAAAATTTAACCAAATAAACAGGGGAAGCAATATATATAAGATATACTTCTGTTTACCAATCAAAAGAAAAAAATGAAACAAGTACCAGATGGATTATACTTCTCCGTCATCAAGCAATGTGATTGTCTAGTTAAATGCTGCACTATGTAAAGCAAAAGAACAAAGTACAACTTCCAAAGCCTCAAGCTCTGCTTAATAAAGTCACCATAGCATATTCACGGATGAGATTCATCTATGTACCATTTCTCCAATCTAAATGACAGCCAGGACTGGGTTACCAAACGCTGAAACTGAGTTTAAGTCTTCTATAATTCAGCCATCTTCAATGTTGAAGGGGAATGCGTGAAACATATAACTTACACTTATTTCCCTACATTTACAAGCTTGAAATTTCTAGAATCTCTTATCAATAAGGGTTAATGATTTTCACAAAGCTCTGTCAGGTCACAACATCTAGAAGTTGATGGCTAACGTCCAATCCTTTTCCCCTAGTGTACTCTCCCTTATGGCAGACTAAGTTGAACAGAAGTAGAGAGATGCCCAAATCACAAGTTACTAGTTTAGTAGTTTAGAAAAGAACTGCCTGCAGCAAAATCAATCGAGCAGATGATCAAATTATAGAAGGTAGAGAGTGCAAAGACACAACCAAAACAATAGCCACCTGCAAGAGCTAGCTTCAATCCTGTCTCTATGTCTGGGATACTTGGAACTAATACACCAGGAGTGTCAAGAACATAGATACTTGGGTGATGAGCGATCTGTACATCACAGTTCAAAGTCAGAAAAGATTAAAATATATGCAATTATATTAGGTGAGAGAATGTTGGATCAATTGGAAAATAGGAAAAGATGTTAACAGATGGCAAGGAAGTTCATCTATGATTGTAATCAAGCACATATAAAAGCAAGAGTCTCTGAGGATTGACTATAAAAGTTTGCCAATGTCTTTCCACCGCATGTTAATACAAAAGCAGTCAATCAATAAAGCCAAGATCATGCATCTGTCAATCAAGAGAGTTCTAAGTTCATGCACAAAATCGCGAAGTCAGATTGCTTAAGAGAATGCCACCATAATTTAATAACAGCTGATAGGATATTTGACCTTGAAACCAGCAATATCTTGTGTAACACCAGGCAAGGGGCCCACCGTTGCTCTCTTGATCTTCTCCTGCACTAAGAAAACTCAAAGCCATCATCATAAACCAATAGAAAGTAAAGCAAAGTTACCAGATAACATTACGATATTTCCATGGTACTAGATTTAGCCTCAACCTCACTACGTTTATTTGTTAAGAGAATTCTATTGCACCATCACATTCTCAGGTTTGCAGCATCTATCTACAGAGATGAGGTCAGTTTCCGAAGAGGAGGTTTGTATCTCCTACCAATACGCTATCGCGAGGAAGAGGAAAATCTTACCAGGAAAACGAGAGGATGCAATTTGATGAATTGAATTAATTAGAGCTGATTTGCCCACATTAGGAACACCAACTACCATGACTAGGAGAGTAGGTTCCCTTGAAATCGCTTCCTTCAATTTAAGCTCCACAAGATCCAGAAGCTACGGCAGAGAAATACAAGTATCAAATGTGTCACATTTCCAAGAAGAGAAAAAGTACAGTCTTGCAGTTACTGCATTCATGGAAGCAGCATTCCCTAACTGCAAGACATATAATAAAAAGTGTCTGCAATTACTAAGAAGGTTTAGCAAAATGCAGGTCAAAAGCAGCTAAGAAAAATAGACACCTAGCAACAAAAGAACCAAATCTTCATTGATAAAAGCCAGTCGAGGTTTTGGAACCTCAAAAGGCTAAAGCAATTTCGACAATGCCACATGGGACAAGAATGCGAAGATCCACTAATCGGTCTCAGCCTATGGCCAAGTTTGTGAAAGAAGGGCAAGCAGATTGATCCTTGAAACCCAGGGCTTTATGCAACAGAGGAAATCAACTGCCAAAGTCAATTTTTTTTTTTTTTTTTTTACCCAACATCTATGTTATGCTTTAAGAAAATAAGAGGACCTCCAATACTTGTTTGTTATTGACAAGCAGATGCACTCATCATAAAAAAGCAACGCATTTCGCCGGACCTTCTTAACAGAGCTCTTGCTATGAGCATTTATGGGGAGACAGTCTTGATTCCGAGAGTCGAAATAGTGAGTCCATTTCTACACGGCAAAAGAAAAAGAGCGAGAACCCCCGAATGATTAGTGCGATGAAAGGCTTGATCAAGGGAATCACTACAGAAGGGAAAAGCAGGAAAAAGAAAGTAAGGATTTTTACGTGCATAACATTGGGGTTGGCCAAATCCTTCTTGTTCAGAGCAATCACTCGCCTCTTCTTGGAAAGGTGAGGCTGCAAGTCCGCATTCACCGATGACAGCGGAATCTGATCCAAGACAAGCAAGGCGAATCACTAATTCATGCACATGGTATCCTGAATTGAAACAAAGAAGCGAAGGAGGCTACGGACTCGGGAGTCGCGGACTTCGATGACGAGGTCGGAGACTTTGAGGCGGTCGCGGATGGCGCGGGTGGCGGCGGCCATGTGGCCGGGGAACCAGTTGATGGCTCCGCCGCTGCTGTTGAAGTCCATTTCCCCCAACGCCTTCTTCACCGCCGCCTTCGCATTGCTGCCGCTGCTACTCCTCCCGATGCTCATCTCTCTCTTCTCTCTCTCTCGGTCTTCCTTCACGAGACCAACAACTTCCTCAGCGGAAGCTGACGCCGCCCATGGTCGCCGGTGCAAATGGTGGAAGCAAAACTAACTACTAGGCCCGCGCACAAGGCTACTACTAGGTCCGTGATGAATCGACTCGCTCCGGTCGGACCCAGAGCGAGTCAATTGGGCCGGTTTTAGGCCGTTGATCCTAATCACGGACTCTCCTGTAAATCTAATCGACGACCTAAATAGTTCGATTATTAACGTACTTACTATGCATAAAATCAAGAAGAAAAAAAATAATAACTTCCACTTTGTTGAAAAATGATTTTGCTAATGAGCAATTGCGGGCGCTTGTTAAGTAAAATTAGAAAAAACACATGACTTCTGAGTACCGGCTAGTCTTGCGCTACGTACGATAAAAGTGCAATATACTAATTTAGCTATGCATATGTCGGACTCATAGGCAAAATTTGTACACGCGATTGCTTGACTGAAGCTTTGAAAGCACGCATTAGTAGAATATTGCTTAGAATCAATGTGCTCCAACTCTTAGAATTCATCTAAATTGACTTTTTATGAGTTACCTTTTGGGGTTAATACTATAAAAAATTTCAAATTAGTATACCTGTGATAAAATTACCAAAATTATTTTTTTTACCACAAAAAAACTCCAAACCGATAGAGTTGTGACAAATTTAGCTCAAATTATTTTCTTGGCTATCAAAAATCCTAAATTGATACACATGTGACAAATTTACCTTAAATTAATTTTATTGATCACGAAAAATCTCAAACCGATACATATGTGATAAATTTACTCTTCATTAAATTAGATTAATACTACGAAAACTTTCAAATCGATACATCTATAACAAACAAAAAGTAAAAACTTCTAGGTTGATAAACCGTCAATTAACACATGCCATACAACTTATTATGGAGGGAAAATAAATGTACCAATTTAGGATAAATTTTTTTATAGTAAATTTTTTTTGTAAAAAATAATTTGGAGTAAATTTGTACATATTACATATGTACTAATTTGAGGTTTTTCAGTGATATTAACTCTATTTTTTACTTGTTCAAAGGTTTTCGGCGTAAGCAATTTTTTTTTTTTAAAGATTTGAAGCGTTTGAAACTTTCACCAAATGCAAATGTTAACATGTTCGAAAATTTATATAGCATTTAAAATTCTGACAAAAAGGAAGGAAATAGGTATTCTTTATTTTAAAAAATAATAATAAATTTAGGCCAAAACGATGTCGTTTTAGTATTACGTTTCATATTTTAGCCACGTTATCATCATGTAAAAGAGGAAAAAAATTAAATAAAGCCACGTCATCATTTTCTATTAGTCTAGATGGACAGAGTTAACGAAAAGACTCGATTGCATCAATTTAACAAGTTTCAATGGACATAATTTTCCCTTCTCGTTTTTGTTCCAAATATGTTCCTTGACCACGGATCTGCTTTCGAGAATAGAAAAATTAACGACGTCACCAAACAAATTTTTATTTTCGAGAATAAAAGAGCATGAATTAGAAAAATAAGAACGCTGTCAAACATATCCTTAATCGTTGCCCAGGCCATCCCCTCCGTAGAGATTCAGGCAACCCTTGATTCTCTTACGTCGTAGAAGGCGAGGTTTTGCCGCAACATAATGTGCAAACAGGAGATTAGATATCGACGGACACCCCCCCTCTTCCCCTTAGTTAATTTACTTCCTCTGCTTTTAGGAGAATGAAGGAGCATCTGGATGATCCCGTCTTAACCAGGAGGTGGCCCATACAGTGAAGTCTCGGCAGAAAGGAAAGTTTCGCGGGCATCAAGGCTGGTAAGTGCAAAGCCTGTGATCGTGCAGCCTGCGGCCCTGCACGATATCACCGCATCCGTTCATCATTTACTTTGAAATTCCTACCGGTAAAGGCTGTGATTCTCAGCTACAACTTCCCGTTAAATGATCTCTCAGCCTAGCGGCCATTCTGCGTTACAGAGGCTAATAGGACGAAAACGGGCAAATTTACAAGCATTCTGTTGTTTAGGGATTAAACCAATGTTGGTCTCGCCAAGCCTCGTGTTCATATTACCGGATTCAAAGGAACCACGGATGGGATCAATTGTCTCATTCCCGATATTGCCGTCGGATCCTGAGGCTTTTAGAGGGGCCAATCTACATGAGATTCGAGAGCTGCTCGAAAAAGTAGTGCCCGAGAGCTGCATCTGCTCTAAGTCAAAACAGTTCGATTACAGATCAGCAATGCAGATACTAACTTCCGGGTTTCCTGTTGTATACAAGTTTCTGGACTACATGTACATGTTGCCTCGGCAAAGATGAACTTCACATGTTGATTCCCGTTTTCTATTTTCACTTCTTTTTGGAAGTACTTCGTAACAACGACAAAATCACGAATCATCATCAACCCCCAAATGCTCTTTTGATTCATTCTGTCTTCAATTTTTCCAGAAACTAGGCTTTTTTGTTTGCAACGCCATGATGCAAGGACTTCCTGTCCTTGGCGCTTAGGACGAGATATCGGTCTCCAAGCCTGAGACTCAATTACATTGATCTGCTTCTCTTTTTCTGATGTTCCATTATCTTGACCGACGTCTTCAACAACTCCGAGTCCATAGACAACAACTAAACCATTATGATTCCGGAAACTTCAACATATTCAAATTGAAGCGTAAAATGAACAGTTATGGCCCAAACGGAGACAAGAAGAGTAAATGAGCAGATCGTTAACAGAGGTCTCCAGTCACAACTCTCAAAGAACACAGAAAACAAATGATGAAATTAATTTACGGTGATTTTAAGGTCCATATCCCATTGTCGCTTAGGTTCATGTCATACTGGCTCAAAGACCTATCAAGAAAACTCCCTCCCTGTTCGGACAAAAAGAGATAGAAAGAACACTATCGGAAGATGGTATAGAAACTCATAGTAGCGGGCTTTCATCTCCGGGAGTTTCCCAATGAAGGTAGCATGCGCACAGAGACTCCAGCTGACCATTTTCTTTAAAATTACAAGCGACATACATCAGCTTCCTATCTGAGGTTCAAGATTAAAATTGACAGCTGTGATTATGATTAAGTAATCACTTCATAAGCAACAGGCACCTCAAAAAAATATTGCACCTCCATACTAAGAAATGATCCATCTTATCACAGCAAAACGTACCAGGAGTTCCTCAGGACATAAGTTTTGTTCACCACAGAATGAAGATATGCAAAGTCAAAAGAGTAACCTCTTCAGATTTGGTATTGCGCCGTTTCAACTTTTCACTCTTGCTAGGCATATTGCAGACGGAGGAAGAGTGGCATCATCACAGCAGTTTCCAGCATTAGAAACAACCATCAGCTTCGCTGCCCACTTGAGAATACAAACACAGCTGCATGTTGACCGCTCTTTTCTTACGATGGTGGCCCTTACATTAAAGCTACATCATGTACAATCTAAACTAGGCCATGAAAAAGCGACCTGCGCCTTAAGAGGACAAGTAGGAACTGACAGACTGCCACCTTGGATTCACAAGCTTCGGGCAACCTTCTCGTAAAGATCACGTGGCCAATTCCTATTCAAATTGTTCGCAAGAAAATTCGCAATCTGCACATACAAAGAAGAGCATCACGTGATCATCCAAAAATGGGAGTATATATGTTGACTTTCAGTTGATCTTTTCCATCAAACAAACACCCCTATGAAGATATCCCAAAGTGGCTAGGAATTCACAATAGTCTGCTTTGGACCACAAAAAAAACTGAAACTGTTTAAAAACCGAAATGCCCACTTGCCTTGGCTCTTAGAGCACGTAGTGATCCATCGGAATCAGGCACATTATCCATACAACTAAGAGCAACCTTTAGGAGGTCAGGAACACAAGCTTGGACATATGGAGATAATTTCTGCAATACATCTGCTGTAACATCTGGTGTTCGTGGATCCAATGGAAGAAATGGAAGTTTGGCAACCTCCCTCAAAGCATCCAGATAATGACCTGCTCTTGCCAATTTGTATATTGACAATATCGCCTCAAGCTGTCTTAACACTGTTTGTTGCTCCATAACATTCTCTCTCTCCTGGGGACTGCGGGAATAATGCAACCAAGAAATAAATGTCTAACCACGGAACAAATATTCTAAATAGGAGAAATCTAAACGATGGGAAGTATTCTAAATAGGAGAAATCTGAACGATGGACCATCATATCCAATTTTCCAGTTTCATCATGCTGCAGCAACAAATGATCTAGCGTGACAATCAACATCAACAACACCTTTATCCCAAACTAGTTGAAATGATCTAGCGTGACAGAACCCTAAAAAATTAATGTAAATAGTCCACCCAAAAAAGGAACTGCTACTTAGAAGACAGACAGCAGCTACCAAGAGATTACCTGATTTCAGGACGATATTTGTAAGTCTCCAAAATCTCGTTTCCAGAATGAATCAAACCAGCTGTCTGGCTCTCACCATCCAATCGTCCACGTGAAAGAGCACATATCGAGTCCGAAAGGCATTTATTAATGGTGTCCAGGGCCATTGAGAATGCCCCAATTCTCTTCAGAATCTCTATTGACTGATTTAATTAAAGCAAATCATAAGTAAAGGGAAGAATAAGCAACGAAAAAAGGTATTAAGCCCATACAAGATTCGATACTATCCTCAGATGAAATTTCCATTTTAAATTCTAGATTCAGCCATGCAGGATGACATAAACGGAACAATAGTGAAGATGAAAATTCAGATGTCAATGAAAAGCTATACATATAGTGTGAAATAAAGTAGCAAGGAAACCAAGCAAGCAATAGTAAATAACAAAATGAACTACTGCTAATTTATTTAGACAAAAGAAATGGTCTCTCTCTCTCTCTTCGCCCCTCCTCTATATGCATATTTCTACAACAAAATTGTTCCAACTCAATAGACTATATCACAACACGTTTACTCTTGTTATTGGGTAGCCAATGAAACAGCCAATGACCAGCAGAACATAAATCACCTTGAAAAGAGAATTTCTGAACAAACACAATCAATCAAAGTACTTGAGCTCTCAAAAGTTCACTGAAAACTGATTTCACTTGTAACTCCATAAGGGCAATAGCAGAAAGGGCAAATTCCATCAGCAGTCACCGAAGTTGAGTTGATTTTGCTTTCTGATTTATGCACTTTGACCAAAATCCAACCAATTCTCAAGCAAAATACCAATGTGGAATACAAATGGCCACATGGCAACCATGTCAGCAATTAGCTGGAAAATTGACCAAATTACAGTCATAGCGCATCAATTGCCAACAAATGAAAGTATAACACATTGGGTCATTGAAGTCAAAGTTAAGTGACATGATTGGAAAACACCATAGTCCAATATTAAGTAAATTTTACACAAGGAGGAAAATGGGGATAAAGACCATACTTTATCATATATCCCAGCTTCCAAGCATTGCCGAGCAGCTTCAAGCAGAAATTGTTGTCTTGTTTTTACGTCCGCAATAAACCTTGTCAATTCTCCTTCTTCCCCAGAACCTCTTGGACCAAGTAAAAAGTAAATCCCACCATCTCGCAATAACAGCTCCGTGAGGAGCTGTTTCAGCATCAAACTTCTCTGTCTCTGTTGATCCGCATTTCCCCTCCCAGTCCAAGATAGTCGGCCACCGCCCAATGCAGCAGCAGCTTGTGCATAATACTCCAATGCCATTGAAAGATCTCCAAGGCGTAAATATGAAGATCCATACTGTCGAATCATGCTACATGCTTCTGCATAAGCATCCATCACACCAAACTTTGATCCTCCCCCAGTACCTTCTGTAAGGACGCCATGATCGGCAAGCACGATAGCTATGTGAGTGGCATCAATGTTGTACCCTTCATCTCCTACTTCTTTAGACAAATAGAGGATAGCTGGTAGGAACTGGATGCTTAGGAGCAGAATATAAGGATATACAAGAGGGTCCTTCCCATTTTTGGTATAGTATGATGCTTCAAACTTATTCAGGTAAGCCTGCAAATCCTCTAAACAATAGGGGACCGAACTCTCACTAAGGATAGCAGATGAGCCTCCAACAGGGAACTCCCTGATGGCTGACAGTTTAAACCACAAGAAATCCTCTATGGTGGTGAAAAGTGTCGAGAGATCTCTCAGCAGCCTTTCAACAAGCCTTCGAGAACCAGATATCACGGCATATAGTAACAACCTTTTCTTATCATATGCAGCTCGACCCACCCGATCACCCATTCTGAACAACTTTTCACATTCTTCTGAAGCAGTTGCAGCTGTCTCAGCAGAAACCATACCTCCAGTATTTATCCATTCTGTAAGCTGCCAATAACAACTAAACATTAGGGAAGAACAAAAATCAGTACATTTGGGCAGTAAACAAATAGTACCAGAGGTGCAAACTGATGAGCACTTCGGGATGACAAGGCAACATCTCTTGCTTCATTGTAATACCCAGTTCTCAAGCAAAAGTATATCTGTTGAACCAGGAAGTGTGTAAAATAAGTCAGTTACAGGCATAGATGTTCCATACTTATAAAGCAACTGCAATCAGCAATATCCCCAAGTAAATAGGACCGAGCCCAAACACACTCTCTTAATATAAAAAAACAAAACAAAATACTTCTTATTGTAAATATTTTTTTTCCTGTAATGGTTCATATAGAGAGAGACGGGAAAGCTGAAACGTAAGTCACCGTCATCTCAACCAAAAAGCTCTAAATCTCAAGATTAAAACTTCAGCAGTTTTTATTTACCGTAGGGCCCTAGCGAAAATGAGGATTTCATCATGAATAGACTAAATTTCTACATTCTTATGATTTGACTTCACGACCAAGATAGATAATATGAATACAAAAAGTAAGCATTCTTAACCTGCTGCCACGTGGTGTCAACAGGTGGCTGCCTTCGAGCATCACCAGAATCAAAGTCAAGCACACCATAATCGCAAACGAATCTGCAACATGAAATTAAAGGTAATCGAAGATCTAAAGCAAAATAAAGCATAAAAATGTGCTACTCCAGATAATTGAATAATAGAAAGAGAACAGACCCGAAGGAAGGCGCGAATCCTTTGCAAATTCCCAACACCACCACCAAGAGCAGCCTAGAAAGAGCAGAAGGACAAAATAGTGAGCACTTAACTCAGTAAATACATTTAGTATGTTAATGCCTTGAAATCTGTTAGAGACAAGCTAGACAAAGAGAGCTCCAGGTCCTTGAATACTGCTTCAAAAAGGTCAAGTTTCATTGCTATATAATGCGAGCAAGAGCTATCTCCAAATATGGCCGAAGCAGCAATTTTACTTAAGTCTAAACATAAACAAGAAGCTTTCGCCATAGAAGTTTCATGGAACCAAAATGTCAAGAAAGGTAAAAATAACGACTTCATACTTGGGCAGGATGACTTTGTATCATGTCCATAATGTACTTCTCATGTCCCCACTCAAGGTGTCGCCTTGCACCAATTACCAATGACATTTTCTTTGAAACATTCCACCGAATAACTGAATCCTCATCCATAAGCGCCTAGCAAATTATTGCACAAACCATGTTTACTTCCCTATGGCATAAGAAGGAAAAGGAGCTATGCATTCGAAATGGAGTAGTAGTTAAGAAGATTTATAGAGCCACACCTGAATGAGATGCCATATTTTCTGCATACTGACTGATTTTCCCCCAGATGTATTAATACCCAAACTTTCATAAGCACCCTTGAAAGCAGTAGCGGGCTGAAATTCGAACAATAACGGAAAAGAGATTATGCCCATATCATGCAAAAGAAGAATAGATTTAGTGAAACAGGATCAATACAAATGTATACACAGCATCATAATACTAACAAACGAACTCATGAGACAACCATTATAAGGCAGAGAACAAGAAGTACATATAATGACTAACAGTAAGCTTCTCGAATACATGCTGACGGTGCCAGCTAGCAGGCAAATAACAACAAACTTTGATTGAAGACATGCTTCTATGTTAGAATCTTAGAACTGCCCCAGCACAAATTCAATGCCTAGTAAACAAAAAGTTGTAATGAACCACAATAACTATTAAAAATAAATCAAAACCAAAATTTTCATTACTTTAAACGGCAAGGCACGCTCTCTAGCACTGTTAAGATCCTTCACAACACCACCATAGACAGAAGCTTTTTTCTCAAGAATCGATTTGTTTGCTACAGCTACAATCTCCATGCCTGAAGGACCAGATGAAACTTGAGGGCTTGAAGCCGTTGAGGCTATTTGGGGAAGACGAGCAGCTCCACGGCCTGAATCAACGATGTTAGTCTTGGGTAATAATGATATCCGGCTTAAGCTCTGAAGAAAATCACGCTTTTCCTTTTGCCAATCATCCTGTCAGCCACAACAGCAAAGCACATATTAGAAACCAGGGCTGGAAAGAGTGGAGATAGCAATTTGAAATATGCTATAATTGAGTTACGAGTTACAACCTCCAAAACTTTCAGCATATAATCATTAAAACTCCTAACATTGTCCTTCTGTGCTTCTTGAATAGCTGAGACCATTGCCATTTCATGAACCTACATTAAGAAGCAGCAAAAGAATTTTCTCATCATTGGTACATAACCGCAAATTCCATAAAGCAAGAGATACTAATCATGGAACTTTACAGCACCAATCTCAAAGATTTTGAATGTATTGAGGACAAATGACTAAAAATATATGAAATATAAATGTAACTGCACTGTTCCATGTAAACACGAAAAGGAGCCAACCAAGAAGTACATCTGTGAATATGCATGTTAAGAGGGGAAAAACTATTGAATGGAAAAAAGCTAGCAGATGAAAATGCAGATCCAAAGCCAGAAGGCATGAAACTGTTTGTGATACTGACTCCAAGGCTGCAGGGAAGCAGTGGAGAGAAGCATTCAACAACAAATAATGATATGTTTGGATTACGGTTTCAGCCAAGAGATGGACTGACAAATGCAACACCCACCCAAAGAAAGGGAGCATAACAGAATAGAAGAACACTTAGGAATGCATGTGAAACAAGTATGTAACATATTTACTTATTTAAATTCGCTAGCATGAATCTAGTCAAGGGATCACACTAACAGCTATGACAAACACAATTCAAGAGACCCAAAAAGATTGGCCAGATTCAGGAAATGAACACAAAAACATCAGCAACAAAGAATAGCACAGGAATAAATTTAACAAAAAAAAAAAAGAAACACTAGTAGCACAAACTTAAACAGGCCAATCTCCATCTTTTTTCATGAATATATGTATGTTAACACACCCATACCCCAAAAGAAACAGCAGAAATCATATTTTCACACCAGAAATGACATGACAGAAGAAGCTGAGGAAACTCAAAGCGATTTGAAAAGATGCCATCAGTGGAAGAAAAATATTTGCAAACCTAGTACAGAGCACCTATAGTAGCACTCTCAGGCAATCTATGCATTTGACTATTTGAAAGTAAGATTGGAGAAATCATATTGACTTTCTTGAGGCCGGCAGAACAATGCACTGATTATTCTAACCCTTAAAAAACTACATTTCTTATTCAGCATGTACTAAAAACATCAAAAGCTTCAGCATTGACGGAAGAAAAGCTAGCAGTGAACAAAACCTCACAAGACAAGCAAAGTCAATTCAGAAAATATAACATTAGCATGTTCTAGGAGGCAGCCAGATTCAACAAAAGAAGAGGGAGAAAGAAGAGCAGAAAGGAATTTCACGACACAACGCATCTTCATCAACTCCAATATTTCCTAAATACTATGTAGACCCAGTTCAGAGAAGAGCATTAGCTTCTCACCCTCTCACTATATTTTGAATGAAAAAATAAAGCTCCGCAGGATGCACAATTGGATTCTAAATCACCAGCCAACGTAACATGGGGTTATACTAAGGATAGACCAAGCACTAAAACGAAGGGCATATACAGTGAGAAAGCGACACATTTGAAAATGCCAATGTCCTGTTCAAGTATAATTGTACAAGAAAGGCTAAATCAATATCTTAATGGGGAAAAATGCCAATAGCTTGCCTGAACCGTTGAAAATTATGCTGCTCTCATCAAGCTTATTTGGTTACAGAAATCGAAATTCATGAAACATCCTTCAATCCTCAAGATGGAAATGGAATGCAACAACAAAAGAAAACAGTCCCACATGCCTTTGTAAACAAGGCACAGATGACATACCAAAAAGACAGAGAAACAGCACCGAAATAACCATAAAAAAATTGAAGAGTAGAAAGAACCTGCTGCAAGTACTCCTCAACAGTTGTTGCCTCAGCAGGGAACACATCCTCGAATGTCGTCTACAAACGGAAAAATCATTAGAAGAATGTCCTATACTACAGGTTCTGGCAATGAAAATCCTCACATTAAATTTGTTGAACAATACATTAAGATAAGTACAATAGTTCAAACTCCTGCGCTACTTGATATTACTCTGTCAAGTTGTTTAAATTACATTTAGTCTCCAAATGTCACCACCTGTGTGGTCGCATTAGCACCTTGTGTTTCACATACACAGGAAGGAGTGTAGAAATATCCCAGATGTAAATTGAGGTTGCATTTCCTGATACTTAATCTTTAAGGAACAAACAAATGTCCAATGATAACAATCTGAACTAAAGTCGCGTTTGAAATTCTAATGTACTTTTAACTTTCTAAGACACCCACAAACAACCCTACCCTAGCTAGACAAGTCTCCACTAACCAAGAAGATTAACACAACAACTACAAGATTACCCAAAAGCAGATTGATCATGCCAAAGTCACATGTAAAAATATACTATTGTTCATGTGTAATTAGCATGTCAAACGAATTAAAACAGTACGGACCTTCAACTCAAAGGACTTCAGATCTCGTGCAAGCTGTTCTGCATTTATCCCTTCACGTGCAAGAAGCCTGAAAACAACACGATTATAAAAGATGCAATCACCCTACATAACTGCCATGTAGTCATGCTTGACGTGAAGAGGATAAGTGATAGCAAAGATTTCCGGACAGATGCAAGACCTGGTGGCAGCGATAGATTGAGATGGAGCTTCAGTCCTTAGAGTTTTTGACTTGAGCTTCTTGGATAATGCTTCCAACTGATCAAGGTTCCTCTGATACATACACAAATAGCAAACACAAAATCACTATCAGAAACTTGGTACAATAATATATGCACAAATTCTCAATTTTCTGATGAGTATGCTCTTTATGATTAATCCAGCATGCGCACTTAAATTCAGTGGAGTGTTAGACCCAAAGCAAAGTGGAAAATGCAATGTGAACAAAGTAGACAGTCTCAAAACAAACCTTGCATTTGCTCTGTACTATCCCATGGGAGGGAGTTGTTCAAACATGTCTTCTTTAATTTCAAGTAACCGACTCTTGATGACCTTATATTCTAAAAAAGAAATTCAATATGGAATATTCTTCTTTAAAACTATTCTAAAGAGAACCTAGAGACTTGTTCTTTCCTTCACTAAATATATGTAGCTAGATGAAGGTGCTGCTGAGACTTTCCCCATACTGATATATTAAGCCACAAGTTTTCAGTGTTTAGCTCTTGCAGCATTTTTAGTAAGTCAGCTTCCAGAGTTCTATATGATGACATGAGATAGAGACGTGTGGAAAGTTCAAAAACAAAGAGACAATGACACGACTAACAAAAGTGTGGTAGAAACTGCAACCATAGTTAATTATGTGAGGCTTGGCAATGACCACAAGCTACTAAAATTGGTGACAGCAATAAGCGATTGCATTCACAGAGGTTGCACGCGCGGCCTTAACGGCATGACACCATCCAACAGCTAAAATAAAATGGAAGAGCAGTCGGAGTAGTGTCTTGGCAGCAATCTGGTTAGAGAAGATGGCGGTGAACTATGATTATAGGACCAAACTAGCAACTTAAGTAGCAACAGACAATGGAGATTTCAGTGGGGAAAAGAATCTATCAGCAAGGTTCCTCTAAGTATGCCTAATTGCAGAACTGGGTTTTATCTTTCCTTTCCTTCCCTTTCCTTTTGCCAGAAAATAATTGTCCCGGTGCGACTTATCTTATTAGCTGATTCAAACTATCAGAAAAGACATTATAGCTTCTTTTTTCCCTAAAAATACCTGCTGGGAACATTCCGCAGCGGCAGAAACCAAAGCTGATAACATGAAACTGACGATAGCTGAGATAAGGAGCTAAGCTCCAAATGATAACGCATATGACTGCGACTGAACTTTGAACAGCTGCTGATCCGAATTTAAAACCTAAAGCCCTTCAACTCCAGCCCTATCCTGAGAAACAAGAACAAGGCAACGGAACGAAAAAGGGGTGCGAACTCTACTAGACGCTTCCCCCACCTCAGGCAACCGGCCCATGGAACGCATCTACTCAATGATCTAGGAAAATCCAACACATGCTTTAGCGCGAGCAAAAACAAATGGATGTCTACTCGTTTTGATCACGCAGGACTTCGTCATTCTCGAAACCACAAGGTTTTCTCGGTGACAACTTCCAGTAAACCTACACGGAGAGAGACGGAGAGAGAGAGAGAGGAGCGAGAACCTGGAGAGGAGGGAACTGAGCGGAAGGAGCGGCTTGCTCGAGAAGCTTGGTGGAGGAATGGAGCAGATCGGTCCAGCCGCTCATGTCTCCGTCGTTCGCCATTGCTGTGCTCTCTCTTCTCCCCTTCCTCGCGCACTTTGAGAAAAGAGAGGGAAAGGGGTTTTAGCCTTCCAATTCCAAAGCCCTAATTCTCAAACGTATTTATCTCATTTTTCTTTCAGTTTAATTTGAAAGCTTTGCGCCTCAATTTCAATTACAACTTGTTTATTTACTCTGACTAAATAAAAGTAAGAAAAAAAAAGGAAATTACGTCTTCTCAATATTTTTCCTAGATATTATAATGTTTTGTATTTGATATTAAAAATTATTTTATTCGAGGAAAAAAATGGCAAATGACAATCTTGAAGAAAATAAATGATATATCGTAACAACGTATTTCTATTGTCTTAGCAAATGATAGTGGAGGTTGATTCGAAGAATTTTATATCTCAAGTTGATTACCTACCTGTCGTTCTCAATATGAATTGATTATGAGAAAGGGTTAGTGAATTTCTCCGTATTTTGTAAGGATTTTATATGATGAAATTCACAAAAAAATATATTTATTTACTAAGGGTGAGTTAATTTCGTGGAAAGTGGATGATTAGGAATATATTTCTTATATACGTGATCGTTCATATCTCTTACAAAAAAGTATGCGCGAAAAATATTTTCATCATTCTAAAAAAAAGATTCAAACATAAATGTTTGTTGATAAGAAATTTTTTTTATTGATTAATTATTTCAAATGATATGAGTAATTATTTATAAAAAAATAAATTATTTATTTTTCGCAAAACAAACGAAAGCATTGAAACTCCACCGCCTTCGGAGGAAAGTTTTAATATCTTTTATAGCAATATCGGGATTGTGACACTAGATTCGAGGCCTAAATGTCGGACTTAGAAGGCGGATGCACGATTGCAAGACCACAATGCCAAAATCCGAATCCGAGACCTCTCGGCGCCCGGATAAGGAGATCCAACTCATGAACCAAGGACATAAGCTGCGCTTAATTGACCATTTGGAAAAAGCCTTTTGGAGAAATGTAAAGACTTTTGGATAAAGGGTTTTTTTTTTTTCCGAGATGCAATTAATGTTTGATAAGTATAATTGAAAAGTGCCCCGAGAATCGACTTTGATTTAAGGCTCCAATTTATTTTGCGGAAAATAGATATTTGAAAAGTATAATCCTAAAAGTGATTGCTTGACATAGTAAGTCCATGAAAAGTGTTTTCATTATCCACAACACCTTCCACTTCTTTCATAGCTTGGGGGAATTTATGTCTAGATATTTCGTGTATTAGGAAAATGTTTTTGTAAACGATACAAGCGATTATATTTAGAAAAATATTTTTTCAAATCATTCATTTTCGCAAAACAAATACACCCTAAATCTTGTTTGAAAAAACTACATTTGTAAAGGAATTTAATTAGTTTAAATAAATAAAGAAAACTGATCTGAGCACCCGCGAGCAAAATCTAGCACAAATGGCCCTCGCCCGGAGTCACGCGATCCTAGCAAGTCGATGCCCAATCGTGCCAACAAGTCGCGTTTGACAACAATGATGAGTGTCGAGTCTCGACTTCAACCACACTGGATCAGGTTTCGCTTGACTCCGTCGATTTGGGCTAGAAATTGAGCACGAGAGTCACGCGGCCCTCGGCACCGCCCGAAGTGCTGAGAGGCTCGGCGACCCTCGATTCTCTGGATCTCGCATCGACCCTCCAAATCTGGCTTGACCAGCCCAATGCTGTTGGGCAATGGCCTTAAAACAAAGGTCTTGGACTACACAGCTTTTTCTGTATTTCTCAGATGGGCTCCCACAAATAGTAGTCAAACAGTTTATCGGGAATGTGCATATGCGAGTGCCCGGGAGTCAGTGGCGTCGCATGTTGTTTGCTCATTACTATCGAGCCAAAAGGGCAGTGTGTTACCCTGTTCTGTTCACGTTGCATCGGGCTTCCACACGATAGAAGAAGATGCAGAAACTGAACTCTGTCCTCCGCCAGGGACAAAAAGCTATCGTGGATCTTGGATTGCTCACGGTCTTGCGTTCTGAGATCGCCCACGAGCTTTCGTCTAATCGCTTTCAGGTTCGCTCTCTTCAATCGAGCCTTTCTCGAGCTCATTTACTGGATTGGGGTTTATATTCGTTACCTGATAGTTTTTCTTCGATTAACTTTTAGTGGGTGGCCTCAAGTCTACTGCCGATTGTACATAGGAGACTAGCTGTCCCGAGTCATAGGTTGAGCAAGGCGCAGTTTTTTTGGGTTTTGTTCGTCTGTCAGGATCAGTTTTGCTTGTGGCGTAGCTAAGGTTGATATCAGCCCATCAATGACAGGAAGATTATTAGTAGTAGTGTACTGGATGAAGATTGTATACTGGTGAAAGACCCATTTTTGAGCTCATCGTAGGGTTTGTACAGGTTCTTCATGTGGAGCTAAAAGATGATATAGCCTTGGCATTACAAGCACCCGAGAAAAGCTACTGCTGGTGCTGTTTGTGCCATGTCCTAAGCACGTGTAGGGCAGAAGCTAAAATCGACTATCTATTTCCATGCCAAAGCTCTTTCCTTCTTCATTTCAGTTGCCATAGAAAGCTTTATGACTCTGTTCTGGTTGCCCTCCTTGGGGCCTAAACATTGCAAAAGCTTTTTCTTTGCTCGTATTAACATGATCGATGTCTCAGAATGACCCAATTGGTGATCTTGGGGATTTTGTGGTTGGCTGGGATGCACTGGAATCTGAAGATGTGCTTTTGAGGAGAAAATGTGAATCCGGTGAGGAAGTTGCTGTTTCGGGCATTGTTGGGTCCACAAATGTATGGTGGAGAGGGCATGTTTCCCAGGGAAGTTCTAATGAAGGTCTGTTTCAAAAAGCCGGGCTTCAACTCCATCTTACAGTTTGATTGTGGTGTATGCAGTGGAACTGATAGTGGGTCTGAATTACACTTACGCGGTGCCTACTATCTCCCATCACCTGCGTTATTGCATCATTCGCTCTACAAAGGCCCTTTGTTCAGGTAAAATGGTTTAGTCTCCAGCTTTCGGTTGCTCTTTGCATTCTTGCAACAAATGGGTTGGTCTAACATAAAAGCTTGGCTGTAGTTGACTGGATTTAAATGGGAGTATAAAGGAATGAAAAAAATCAATACGAATTCCATAGGTTTTTTGCTGGCATGATTATGTATTCCTAAGAAGGTGCTGACTGCTACTTCTATAGAGAATAGTTAGTTGTCCTATTCGAAATTTAATGTGTATGATAGAAAGTTGTTGGAATGTGGTGTTTGCAGTATGGGAAGCGATAAAACTTAATCTTCTCTGAACCGTAGTGCAAATAGGATACTGGAGTTCTGGTTGGTCTTTGTTTTAGAAATGGTTTCTTTGGCACTTTTTCAGATCTTTAAACTGTAAGAGACTCATGTAGACTTGCTTGTCGAAATGCCTTTTACGGCCATTTCTTGTTTATAATGATCGCACAGTTTCCTTAAGGATGTTGTTGCTCTTGGATTTTCTCAGTTTCAGAATTCTTTATCTATTTCTGTTGGGACTAGCTTCTGCTACACTGGTTTTCTGGGACAACTTGAACATAGTTAATATCTTGCAAACTTCATGTTCATCTTCAATTCAGTTGAAATCTTTATATGAAGCCAGCTTAACTATGATGTAGCCTACTAAAATCCTTTAACTTGACTTTTCCCTTTACGGGGTTGTGGATTTTCCATTCTTCTGGTATGTGTAATTACGAAGCTTTGTTTGACTAGATAAGTGTTATATTTCAAGGTATAGTTGTGTAGAGAAAAGCAGTTCATCTTACTTATAAGGTGAGAAAATAACTAACTTTTGGAAGAAAAATGTATAAGTGAAACCCACCTCAAGTCCCGTGTAGTTGGAATAAGACTGAGATGTAGAATTTAGTGAGAAGAAATCTCCTCTTCAATTATCAAATATTTCTGAGTCTGTCCTTTTCAATTTGGGAAGGATTTAGTCCATTTTGTTTCACATGGTTTTGGAGGCATGGACTTATGTCATGTCGAGGTCTCTTGTAGTGTGCATCTCTTGCACCGTGGTCTTGAGTCTTGAGGGGCCGTGACTTGCCCTGTTTGTTCAAAGTTGGCCAAAGGACTTTGAGAAAATGCAAATACCTTTGTAAAGGCCTTTTCAAAATGCAAGTAGTGTTTGGTAAATTGTATTTTAAAAACACATTTGAAAAGTAATTTTGACGTAAATGTTGTTTGGTGAAAAATGAACTTCGTAAAAAAATTTTCTTTTTGAAAAAAGGCGGCGGCGGCGGCGAGGCCGGTGATCGGGGCTGGGCGGCGGCCAGCGGAGATCGGTGATCCGCGACCAACGGCGGCGGCCGATTTAAGGCCGGTGATCGGCGCGGCGGCGGCGGTGATCGGCGGCCGGCGGTGGCGCCGGCGGCGGTGATCCGCGACCGGCGGCGGCGCCGGCGACCAATGACCAGCGGCGGCGGCGACGACGGCAGCAGCGGTAGCGACCGGCGGCGGCGACGGCGGTGGGGGCGGCCGGCGACCGGCGACGGCGGGGGTGGCGGCGACCGGCGGCGGCTACCGGCGGTGGGGGGCGGCAGCGAATGTGACAAAATTTTTAAAAAAAAATTTTAGTTGCATTTAGCCAAAGTCCTTTAATAGAAATTCTCAGAGGTCTTTGGGCTAAAGACTTTGAAAGTATTTAGATGCAAAGTGCATCTCGCCAAAGTGAGCCAAAAAATGAATCAAACAAAGATTTGCATTTGGCAGGGACTTTAGGCCCCAATGCTCATCTCCAATCTTGAACCAAACGGGGCCTTCAGAGCACTTGGGCTATACATGTGGCATGTTGACTGATGCGGATGATGAGCAGTGAAAGGTGGTTGTGAATTGTGATTATCCAATTCCAAGATAGGGTGCATAAGAATTTTAATGTAATACTCATGTAAAGACTTGCTTACGAATAATTGAACGCTCTTTTAGGGCAATTGGCTATCAGGACCAGTTATTAGAAAGCTCAAAATAATTATATACGCTATTTAGAAGCAATAGATGTTCTGTGTGTGCTTGTGCTAGTGTTGCTGCATTTTGTTGTCTCTCTAAGGTGCTATGCGAGACAGTTGGCTTGTGACTTCAGTAGCAGACCTGCTTTTTGATTGCCTTAAGTTTCAAGGTTGGAACTCTTTATCTCTTTCCTTGCCAAGGATGTCCCACTTGTTCTAGGATCTTTCTCAGAGAGGTTGCTGCAACCTCAGCTGTCTTTTGCAAAACGGAAATTTCTTAGTGGAATGTTTGTGCTAAACTGGATTGGTGAAAAGTTGTTAGTTTGTTATTTTGATAATTCACACTACCATGGAAACGAAGTTGCGACTGTGTGACAATTCTATCGCCTAAAGTTTCTAGTTTAGGTTAATATCTTCCCATCTTCCCAGATTGATTGAGTTAGAAACCCTCACCATACATTTTAATTATCTGTATTCGCTTAATTCTGTTTTAATCTGTTGTTCCCTTTTAATGCTCTCAATGTGACTATTCTCCTAATATCATGTTTGCGGTCCACAGCACATTGGACCCTCATTTGCAGGACAAACTCAAGGAGTACCTTGTGGCAAAAGGAATTGGAAGAGGCCTCACTGACTTCCTTCTCTCATACTTGCATAGGAAGGAGCAAAATCAGTATGTAAGCTGGTTGCAAAAACTCGAGAGCATGTTGGCTACCGACATATGACTTTAGGCAATTGATAGAACATTTATCCTGTCTTACACCTCTTTCACTATTTTTCTCTCAACTCACCCATGGAAGTACTAAACTTTTTAAATCAAACGGCATATGCTGACTCCATCAGTTTCGCCTTCCGCTCTTATCCGACTATTCCATCAGTTAACTGAAGTGCAGTGTGTAAATTTTCTTTTGGCAAATAGAAGCTAAATGTGAAGCAGCTAAGATAGTGTTACTTACCTAGCAGTATTGGTTTGCCTTGAATCTGAAATCTGGTTGATGAGGAACATTGTCAAGATTGGGTTCGCTGTGCTGGAAGTCTGTTTGATCATGACACTGGTCATAGCGACCGGCTCTTATGGCATTGGCAAATATACAGGCTAAAGGGTGAGGCAATTCTTCTTCGTCTTAGCCTGAGGGTTAGTTCGAATGCCGAAGAGGCATGAGGAGGAAACTTTCTGATTTTCAAATCGAATCGGCAAAAAAAAACACCGAGGGTTCCAGAGCGTAATTGGGTGGTAGATGACCTTGCTTTATGCAGTGATCCCTGTTAAGCAGCGGGTGGAAATAAACTAACGGGTTCATTCATCATCATTACGGCCTTCAATTCTTCACTGCCTTGGAAGGGATTGACTTCAACCTTCTAAAAGTAGTGCTCATGCATTGCATGACTGAACTGAAATATGCAAACCAAACACCAGACCTCCGAAGGCTCTGATGGTCCAGGCCAGCTTGAGATCAAGCCGAATCGTTTTCGCGTCGCTCTCTCCAGTTGGGTAGCCTAGGCAAATGTAAAGACGCACTATCCAAGTTCGAATCAGTTGCGGAAGCATCGTAAGGCATCGTCGACATGTAAAGCTCGCATAAGAGGTTCAGTTTGGCTCTTTTTGAGCTTCTTTTCCCAAAGATTCATTCGTGGGGACGGTCGCCCACAAGAGATAAGTAGCAAAATGCCGAGAAATAGCCCTTTGGATTCCTGTGTATCCATCCATGGGTGCTTTCTACATCGTGCGAGAAAATGATAAGACACTAAAATGATCCGATACAAGCTTCGATCGAGATTCATAGCTGGTCCAGACATTCGAGAGCCAATCGAACCGCACCATAGTTCGATCCGGTCCTGAGCCAGTTTATTTAAAAGATTAATGGATATTAAAATCTATTGACCTTGAATTTTCTTCCATCGCTCGACGTGATCCATGAACCTTCCCTTTTGCTTACCATGGCCGTGGAGTTTCTTTTAAACTCGAGTCAATAGGGCCCCATTCGAAAGACTGGACCACTCTTATCCCTCTCATTCATCTTCCAACAGCCGAAAAGCTTGGCCTTTTCGTCACGGGAATAAACTTCCTCCTGATATCCTCAGCTGCCTCTGCGGTTGTAACCCTCCACCGCCGCCGTAGACATGCCTCCCCCGCTCCGCTGCTCTCGCGGCGCACATGCACTGCCTGAGGTCGCATGGCAGAAAGAGAAAGGAGAGAGAGAGAAACAACAACGGTGCTAATGGAAGCAAGGCATAGCGGGACCGACATGGTCGAATTAAAGCGGCACCGGCGGAGAAAGGAAGAAGGAAAAAGAAAAAATGAACATAAGCGACACAAGCCCTTGAATTCATTTCGAGAATCGAGCTAGCAATCTGTGCCGCTAGCTACTCTCCATCGATCACTATTAACTCGGTACAACTCAATGTACAACACTAATCCATCCGACGAAAGGATTATGTCGAGCTAAATTTTAAGAATTCAGAGAAGCGACACTAAATAAGAAATAAGTTTCAGGTCAACATTAAACATCATGGGAAAGAATCGAGGACTATGAGCACCATAAGCAAGTCCAGATCTAATTAATTTATCCATTAATTAGTGAGTCATGACACTATTTTCTTTATAATTTAAATAGCCCAAGTTAGGTGGAAAAAGTCTCTTTCTATTAGCTACGCATTCGTACACGTGTGATGCAATCGTTGACAAAAAAAAAAAGAACTTTCGTTTGCTAAAAAGAAATAATGATAAAAATACGAAGGATTCGAATCTTTTCGGAGAAAATTCAAACGAATATCGATTGAGAAATAACATCTAAATTGCATAAATGGGGAAAAATGATATGAATAATACAAAAAAATTAGTTTGCGAAGGCCTTTTTTACTGGAAATGATTTTACCGTATTTGAGGAGTAAAAAAGTTTATGAAAATTTGAAGTATATAAAATTGGTCAAAATGGCCGTCTTTCACGGGATGTAGGAAGATAGAATATCTGTCTATGTGAGACTTCGCTTTTATTTATTTTTGTGTTTTCTTTTCCGCTCATTTTTTGAACCTTACTTCAAAATTACGATGACCAAAGTTTCGAAAAAAAAATGAGAAAATCAAAAGTAAGAAAAGGCCAAAACCGCGTTCATGCTCGGTGTGAACCGGGAGAAAATCACCAAAAAAATTCTGAGCATATTGTAATATTGTCAATTCGGTTCTAAAACTTTTTTTTTTGCCAATTCAATACTAAACCTTTTGTATTTGTGTCAATTTATCCATTTGGTACGGGAACGACGTGATCAATTTTTAATAATATATATTTTTAAAAAAATATGTTCCTTTTTATTTTATTTTATTTTTTTTTTTTTCTTTTTTTTTTTCTTTTTCTTTCTTTTTTCCTTCCTTCCTTCTTCCTCTAGTCGGCCTCCGAGCCCAATGTCTATGATTTTGGGCCTTGCCGAGGGTAGGCAAACTCCTCATTGGCCCTCGTCCCCACGTCGTAGTCGCGCCTGCCGTAGGCCTCTCGTTGGCCCTTGTTGGGCTTGGCGGCCGTACTGGAGGAAGAAGGAAGGAAAAAAAAAAGAGAAAGGAAAGAAAAAGGGAAAAAAAATTTTAGAATATTTTTGTAAGGTTGGTCATGTTAGTGCCGATTAGCTAAATGGACTAAATTGGCACAAATATAAAAGGTTTAAGACTGAATTGTAAAAAAAAATTCTGACTTAATTAGCAATTGCAATAGGTTAAAGGCTTTTTTTTTGAAAATTCTCCTTTTTAATAGTCATGAAAAATTTGAAAAACGAAAAGGTTACAAACAATTTTTTTTTTTTTTGCTTTTCCATCTCAATGGGTGTTCGGAATTTGACAGTCCCCCTTCCGCACACATTGTATAATACTGGAGACACACAAATTTGCGAACCTGAAAGTGTCCTAAGAAAATGCGTACATGTGGTGATTTGAACTTACACGTTGCGCGAGAAGAGCAAACACGCCTACCATTCGAGTAATCCCTTAGGTTCACGAAACACTTGGGACTATCACGAAGGTGCAAAAATATTCCAAAACTTTATTTTTTCCTTTGTTTTTCGTTCCAAATCCTTATTTGGCAACTTTTATGGTCCTGTTTGATTTTCTTTCGTAATTTTTGGAAAGTCCTTACTTTGACAAGATTGATGGTCTCTATTCCTAGCTTTGTGCCGATCCTTTGGACACTCCTTCAAACACATCCATAATTTTAGTATGACACTCCTTCTACCTTTTTTCAATAATTTGATGCCACATGGTTAACGATATTTCAATTGAGGATCACATCGATTAAAATTTGATTACTTGAGTACCTCCGACTACCCATTTGGACGAACATATCCAACTCGGATTAGATGCTCAAGTGAACGAATTTTCACCAATGTGTCACTCAAATGATCCAAAAAAACAGTTATGATACTTGTTAAAGATAATTAGAATAATTCTCTAAAGATAATTTCCTACATACGGAGATAATTAGGATATTTCTGTTGGTTTTCGGTATCCCTCGAGATTACACGAATATCTTCCTTTGATTTTGATTGTGCATATCTTGATTGATATACGTTTCTTTAAATAATCACCTCATAAAATCTATAAATACACATTATTTATTAAAAAAATTTACAAAACATCCCTAATGCAAAAAAAGTGACGTGAGGGAAATTTCTTCTCTTTGACAACGCGTGCACACTCAATTGTCAAGCCATTTAAGTGGGACCACTTTAACTTTTTCACTTAATAATTGCCCAAAAGTCTCCATGGTGATCGACTTGACTAAAAAAAAACTATTATATTATGGATACTGTAATTTTGAAGAGCCTATCAAGAAGCGTTTTCGAAATACTTGTTAAATACGTTTCGGGAAGAAATATTTAATTTTCAAAGTATTAATCGTCCATATAAGGACCATCGTATGTTTTTTAAATTATTATTTTGCCACTCGACAATTTAAAGTCAGACAAAAAAAAATTTAAAGTAACGTAGACATTTTTTTTTAATGAAATTCAGCTTTTAATGCATTGTTTTCTCTTTTCATTTTATTTAATTAATTTAAAAATGAACTATTTTAGTATTAAGAAGAATTCAAGAAGTGCCATAGGTGATTTGTATGTACCGTGTGTTATCTAAATAAGTGTACGAAAATATAATTGAGTCCTAAAATTTTTAAAAATAGTAATCTAGTCCTAATACTTATCATAAAAATTGTAATTGGGTCCTAAAAATTTCAAAAAGTGCAATTAAATACTAAAACTTGTCAAATTGGTATAATTATGTCTTAAAACTTGTCCAGTTAGTGCAATCAATTCATAAAACTTGTTAGCATTTCCCGTTTATCAAATTGGACGGAGTTAATAGAAGGACTTGATTATATTAATTTTATAATTTTTATAACTTATTTGTAATTTTTTGAAAATTTAAGGACTCAAAGATTTAGTTGCATTCTTTTTTTTAAAGTTTTATGACTTTCCTAAATATCCACAGAAGGAAATCGAGATCAACGGGAGAATCTCGTCTCGGACTTTTCCAGCCTCTCTAGGCTTCCTCATTAGCTCTGCGCCGTCCCTCTCTCCCCACTACCGTGTGCGCGTATTGAGCCAGAGAGCAGAGGAGGTTTGCCAGTGCCGGGGGCCCGCAAATGGAGCAGCTGTTGAAGGACTTCGACGTCGATCCGAAGAACCCCTCGGTGGAGGCTCAGAGGCGATGGCGGGCGGCCGTCACCATCGTCAAGAACCGCCGGCGGCGTTTCCGCATGGTCGCCGATCTCGCCAAGCGTTCCGAGGCCGAGAAGAAGCGCCGCAGCATCCAGGTCTCTCTCTCTCTCTCTCTCCTCAGTTTTTGCCTTTCTCGCGATGTGCATGGTCAGTTTTGCTGCGATCAATGGTGGACGCTGTTGAAACCGCGCCAATCGACGACGCGGTTGCGGTTTCTGATACGAGGCGAAGGTTAAGCTGAGACGGTTTTGTGTTGCGCGTTAATCATAGCAGCAAACAGACTAGCTGAGAGGGGAGAGAGAGAAAGCCATTGTTCAGCTGTTCGATTAGAAACTTTAACGGCGACGAGGCTAGATTTCCACGATCCTCTCTCTCTCATCTGCTTCGGGACGTGCGAGGAGACGAGAATCGCCAGTTTTCACTTCCAATTTCGTCTCCATCTTCTCTCCAATTTCATCAAAACCTCTGAACGCTTGATCCGCGTGTGATCTCGACAATGCTTTAAGCCTTTCGATTCTCTCTCTGTTTTTTCTCTTTTTGGGCGGGGGATTCAGCTCCTTCGAATCTCCAAAAGCTGATCGGGCAAAACTGAGGCGACAACTTGTCTGTTGGCAACAGGCGAACAGCGTCAATCCTCGACTTTCCCTAGGGTTTTCCATGTCTCCTTGCGCCGCGTTGGCTAGCGTTTCTACTGCCATCGCCACCCTACTCGAAGAGGAAACCGTCGTCCTGAACGGCGGCTGAGATACCGGGTCAAAGCGACAGGGGTTTCCCATAAAACAATTGCCCTTGCATGCTTTCTGGTCTCGTCCTGTGCCATTTTTTATTTTCCTTGATGGGTCCTGCTCATATACTGCCAGAAGATATCTCGGCAATGCCTATAACAACATCCGAGAAATATACCCAAAATCAATGCTTGTCTTTTCATAATTCGTAGTCACCTTATTTCGATGGATCTTCGAAGCACCGTTCACACAAAGGAAGAACTTCCTTTCAACGATTATTCCTAAAGCTCTCATCGGATACTCGTTAACAAAATCATTTTTTATACTACAAACTTTTCTTTTTCATAGATCTTGTTATCGAGCAAAGGGACATTGTTTCTCTTGCGGAACGAGCAAAGGGACATTGTTGATTTCGTAAGTTTCTTCTAGATTTTTACAAGACCAATTTTTTCGGCCTTCCTTGCTTTTCCCATGTGGTCGCTTCTGCTATGCCGGTGGCCTCCAATCGAAAGTCAGAGTTCCCCGGTTCCGGCTTCAAACGTGGAGCCCACAAAGAAATTTTGTTTGTTTATTCACACTTTTTGTCTTTGGGTCAAATTTTCATATAAAACGCAGGAAAGACCCGCTAGTGGCGCGAACTTCTGTGCACTTCCAGACTTGGACCGTCGGACCAAATTACCAGATTGCTTCGAATAATCCCATATCCAGAAGGGCCCCACTCTTTGATGTGTGACACATTGCAAAGTGGTCCCCACCCAATCAGGACGTACTCTCATCCTGACATCTAGGCCTGCTCTGTCCCATAAAATCTTCTTAGTTTTTTCTTTTTGGTAAAGCAGAAAATCTTCTTAGTTAATTTTCACTTTGTGTAAAAATAACACCAAAATGATTTTTTAAAAATATTTTTTCCCGAAAACATGTTTGTTCCGTGAAACTGCGAAAGTTCTCTTTTTCAAGAGCGAGCACTCGCTTGTATGCCATCGAAAATTTTTAGTTGCTGCCGATGGTGCTTTGATAATGAAAGAATATGATGTATGTTTAATTATGTTTTGAGGGTATTGACAACCACTACCCATTACGGAACCATTGACAAAACCAATGTTTTAAAATTTGAGTGGTGGGACCCATTGTCACTTGTTTTGCTGGGATTTTTTTTTCTTGAACTCTTTCCTTAAGCGGAAGCAGGAATGACGAGGACCAATTGAGACGCCGGGAACCTTTTTTTAACTCTTGCCCTGCGTCAGTATAGTACTAATTAAAGGGGACCGACAAGCCATGTGCTTGTGAAACTAATAATGTCCTTTGTTTTACCGAATTAATGGGAGCCAAACTGACCTCCGAATTCTAGATTTTGAAGAGACTCCTGTATAAAAAAAAATTTTTTTTTCTAGATTTGGAAGAGACTCCTTTATGGGGCTGATATAAAACGACAAGGAACCGAATAAATACAGAAGCCACTTGCGACCCACGAAACTTCCTCGACGTTTCCTTGGCCATGACCCGGACAAAGACTGCAATAAAAATGGTGGTCATCCGTCCATGTCGTAGAGTATTCCCAGAAAAATCAAGAATGGACCGACCGTGTGTGAAGATGAAAGATGCCCATTCCGCGTTTTTTGAGCGTTCAGGACGTCACGGGCTCTTGATCTTGTTGGTTCTTCCTAGACTCTTTAAAAATACGCAGGATTCTCAACTTTTTTTTTTTTTTTAGCTTGGTGGACAAATTGCCTGGTAGTGCTGAAATTGTGTTGGTGCTAGATATCTTTTGGACTCATCTATGATCTATGTGAATATATCATAGCGGGTCCAACGCCTACTTACGTGATATGCCAGCTACTGCAATTAGCACCCCACTCCCCACAGCCCAGAGGTCCCCTGTCCCATTTTTGGATTGAAATATGTCGAGTCTTTGGCTCTTTGCCAAGCATGTTGTCTCATTCATTTGAGGATATCTTTGGCTGCTTTATTAGCTCTTGCCTTTTAGGGTCTATTATCAGCCAGTAGAGCAGAGGATTTGCGACATAAAAACCCTTTCGAACTGATAATCAGTGCTGGTGTTTGATTAATTGTTTTTTTTCTTTTTCTGAAAGCTTGGTCTCCTAATTATTAGATGCATTGTGTGACGATTGTCACTCGCAGGCGTGATTGGATACAGTTCAACTAGAGTGTGCAACCCTTTTGTGACCACTATTTAGTGAATACTTTGTATTTCATTGAAATTATTTGTATACCAAAGAAAACAACTATCTCTGAAAATGCTAAATGGAAAAATTGAGTTAAGCTATTTAATGGACTTAGGATGTACTTGTTTATCCAATGAAAAGCATGTGCTAGAAAATGAGTTGTACTTTGAAGGTCTAGCTCATTATTCTTCATGAGAAGAACTTACGCAGGCATTTCTGCCTTTCCATGCTTGTCATATGCCTCACGCTTCTTAGGATCTCTCAGGACTTGATGGATCTCTCCAAGCATCTTCACATCAAATGCACAGTGAACAAAACTCTTATATATCTAAAAAGTAAGGTTAGATAATATGCTGGTCTTAGAAAAAGTTTCTGAGCTACATAACATGTGAAATTCTGCTATGTGAATGCAAAAAACTATATCCATGAGCAATAATTTTTTTTGGAATCTGAGTGATTGACTTTCAAATTATTCTGCTTCAGAAATCTACTTTTACCTTCAAAATTGCTTGCCTGGGGGCTCCAAACATTTAACTAATGGATCCAAGAAAGCTGAAGTAAACCATCATGGTCAACGTAAGTTGTAGTTTTGCATGCAAACTCTGGCTGATTATATTTGTTCAGGAAAACAAAAGATGTAATCAAACTGACTTGGAAATTCTCTACTGCTTTTGGATCTCCAGGGTTCTTATCTAGATGAACCAGCAGCGCCCAACGCTTAAACTATATTAAAAGAAATGTTTCTTTAATTGAAATCTTGGGAATACGGTTGTGTAAATGTGATTGAAATGTCAATTTCTTTGAATATAGTTTAAGCATTGTCTTTTCGGGCGCGATTGGTTCATCTAGATAAGAACCATGGAGATCCAATAGAAACAAAGAATTTTCGGGTCAGTTTGACTTTGTCTTTTGTTTTCTTGAACAAATATAATCAGCATTAGTTTGCACGCAAAACTACAGCTTACGTTGACGACGATGGGTTGCTTCAGCTTTCTTGGATCGACTAATTGAATGTTCAGAGCCCCCAAGACAATTTAGGAAGGAAAAAGTATATTTCCAAAATAGAATAATCTGAAAGTCAATCACTCAGATTAAAAGAAATTGTTGTTCATGAGTATAATTTTCTGCATTCAGCTTAAGAAAATTTCACATGTCATGTAGCTTTCAAGCTTTTTCTGAGATCAGTATATTATCTAGCCTTACTTTTTAGGAATATTAATTCATTGTGCATTTGATTTGTGTGAAGATGCTCGGGGAGGCCTATCAAGTCTGGATCCTGAGAAGCGGGAGGCATATGACAAGCATGGAAAGGCAGGAATGCTTGAGTAAGTTCTTCTCATGAACAATAATGAGCTAGACCTTCAAAGTACTCCTCATTTTCCAGCACATTCTTGTCATTGGATAAACAAGTATATCCTAAGTCCATTAAATAGCTTCTCAATTATTCCATTTAGCATTTTCAAAGATAGTGGTTTTCTTTGGGTATATGAATAATTTCAATTAAATACAAAGTATCCATTAGTTAGTGGTCGCAAAAGTTTTTGCTGTATATCCTAGCTCTTGGTTTTCCTTCAAAACGTGTGAACATGGAGCCAAATTCACTATTCCCATCATTTTCTTGGGGAAGAGTCCCAGTTCAAATCTTGAATATATCGAAATTAGTTTAAAGACAGTACAAATGGAGGACTAGGAGGATGCATGGAAGTTTGGATGATAGAAAATTACTTTAGTTCATGGAAAATGGCTTTCCTTTTCGCAAAATGGAAATTATTTTTCCTATTTTCTCATTGTCCGTGCAAGTGAAAAGGAAAGGTCCCTCTTGATTTATTTCCTATCTTCTCAGCTCTCTGACTCTCATCAATTTTTTCCCGGCTAAGTCTTATCACTTTTTTCACTGAGATATACTTTATTAAGCTCACGTTTGTGTACGTTACGAAACTATCACATCACATCCCTTTAACCCAACTAGTTGGGTTGCGTCGATAACCAAAAAGCAACCGAAGAGCTTAAAATAAACAAAATCATAACTAGTATAGATATAAAGAAACAGCGACTAACTACATATTTTGCCCTATGTTTTAACTTTCCCATTTTCTTTTTTTCTCTTTTTTATTCGTGAAATACAGAAACTATAATGTGCGATATTTCACAAATACGTTTTCGTGATTTCTTTCGCAGTTTCTTTGACTCTTGTTTCTTAGATATCTTTGTAACTCTTGTCACTTAGATGTATTTCAGAAAAAATGAAAAATTTAGATTCCAGTCGTAATCAAGACATATCATTTTTAACCATAGCAGCTGCTTTTAGTGGATTTCATTTCCCCGATTGAATTTTTTGAAATTATTTTCTAGCGACAGTAAGCTTTCAGTAAAATAAATGATCCTCAATTTATACGGGGATTCCTTCTTGAATGTCGTTTTTGGATCAGTCACGTTCCTGTAACGGTTTGTTAGAATTCTAAATGCGGAGTCCTAGTAAATCTTTTTGGAGTATTTCAGAATATAGACTGATGATTTTCTAAATCTCTTTCCCAATGTTCCTCCTGATGAAACAATTTTCACTTGTTTTCTCTTTCCAAATTCTTTGGATGCTAACGAAGGCTGGGAAATCGCAATCAATTGCTGAAGCATGGAGAATTTTTGTCCAAATAAATCAGTGGAAATCTACATTTAGTTTCGCATGCGGTCGTTATATCTCTTTGGAGACTAGAACAGAATCAGTCTTTATCCCCTTTTCTACTCATTAGAAGAAAATGCGTAGAACAATAAGTACCTCACTGATTGGATTTTCAGTGTGTTGGATGTAGCAGTGGAGACATCGAAAATGAAAGGAAGTCACATTTTTGTGTTTAGTATCGAAAACTTCTGCCATGATAAACCATGCTGCATTTGTTGATTCTCTTTCATAATCAACACTAAAAGTAAATACTAAGACAAAAGAATCGACGGACACTTAAAGACGGGAGAAAAGTCAGGGACTAGCTGTTCGAATTTCTCTCTATTTTTCCTCCAAGTCTCCTAAAGGTTCGCTGGGTGCACGTGCATTCTAACAATTGTAAGACTGTCACTGAGTTAGCACGCATCTTTGGCAGATACAGGAGATTCTAGTATAATGTTGAGTTATCAAGACCCTACTGCATTTCACTTCGATTAAGAGTTACTTTATTTATTATCATTACCATGTTCTTAACAAGATTGACAGTTAGGATTAACAATTTGACATTTCAATGCTTTTTCTTCCTGAACCAGGAAAAGATACGAGTTGCACTTTATGTTCAGAAAGCAGCTTTACAGTTCATTGATGGTAAAACTTGGCATTTGAATTTCTATAGAGAGGTTGTTTTTCACTTAATCTTCTTGAACCAATTCTCTGGTCATTCTGTTAACAATACTGTGATCTTCTGAAGCTGGTGGCCTGCCTGAATACAAGCTCTCTGATGAAATCAGAGAAGTAGGTTTTGGTATTGACCCAGAAGAACTCGCCTCTATTGCACGGGGGCACGATGTAAAGCGCTTGAAACTTCATGGTGGAGTTCAAGGGATTGGAAGTAAAGTGTCGGTTTCTCTTGATGAGGGCATCTGCACAGAAGACCCATCCTCAAAATGTTCAATATCTGTCAGGCAACGGATCTACGGCTTTAATCGATTCACGGAGAAACCCGCAAGATCATTTCTAACATTTGCATAGGGGAAGCCCTGCAAGATCTGACACTTATTATTCTTATGGTCTGTGCTGTGGTTTCTATAGGTGTTGGGATTGGTACAGAAGGATGGCCAAAGGGAATGTATGACGGACTAGGAATATTACTTAGTATATTTCTGGTGGTCATGGTAACAGCAATTAGTGACTATAAACAGTCCTTGCAATTCAGGGACTTGGATCAGGAGAAAAAGAAAGTTTTTGTTCATGTTACAAGGGATGGGAAAAGAGAAAAAGTGTCCATCTATGACCTGGTTGTTGGAGATATTGTCCATTTATCCATTGGAGACCTAGTTCCAGCAGATGGTCTTTTTATAACAGGGTACAGCCTTCTAATTGATGAGTCAAGCCTGTCAGGTGAGAGTGAGCCAGTCAATGTTTATGAGGAAAAGCCTTTTCTTCTTTCTGGGACTAAAGTGCAAGATGGTTCGGGAAAAATGTTGGTGACAACGGTTGGCATGAGGACCGAGTGGGGAAAGTTGATGGAGACATTGGGTGAGGGTGGAGAAGATGAGACACCACTACAAGTAAAGCTGAATGGGGTCGCAACAATCATTGGTAAGATTGGTTTGGGCTTCGCAGTGCTCACCTTCATGGTGCTGACAATACGATTCTTGGTGGAGAAAGCATTAAAACAAGAATTAACTAGCTGGTCTTCGACTGATGCTTTGACACTTGTTGATTATTTTGCTATCGCAGTTACTATAATTGTCGTCGCTGTGCCAGAGGGACTGCCTCTGGCAGTGACACTAAGCCTTGCCTTTGCTATGAAGAAGCTAATGAATGACTGGGCACTTGTGAGACACCTCTCAGCCTGTGAGACAATGGGTTCTGCTAGCTGCATATGCACTGATAAGACTGGAACATTAACCACAAACCACATGGTTGTTGATAGGATATGGTTTACTGGTAAAGCTACGGACATGAAGGGAGCTGAGGGTAAAGATATCTTGAAATCAGAAACATCTGAAGATGTTTTAGCCATCCTTTTGCAGGCAATTCTTCTAAATACAAGTTCTGAAGTTGTCAAGGATAAAGATGGTAAGCAATCAATTTTGGGAACACCCACAGAATCAGCACTTTTGGAGTTTGGATTGCTTTTGGGTGGTGATTTTGCGGCACACCGCCGGGACACTAAGACACTAAAGGTTGAGCCTTTCAGTTCAGTAAGGAAGAAAATGTCTGTGCTGGTGGCTCGACCAGATGGTGGGGCAAGGGCTTTCTGCAAAGGTGCATCAGAAATTGTCCTTGGAATGTGTGACAAGATTGTTGACGAGGAAGGCAATTTTGCTTCCATGTCTGAAGAGCAGGTTAAAAATATGACAGATGTTATTAATGGTTTTGCAAGAGAAGCACTGAGGACACTTTGCTTGGCATTTAAAGACATAGATGACACTTCTGGAAACATTCCCGAGAGTGGGTATACCCTGATAACAATCGTTGGAATTAAAGACCCTGTACGCCCTGGAGTCAAAGAAGCAGTTAAAACTTGTTTAGCAGCTGGCATTACTGTTCGTATGGTAACTGGGGACAATATTCATACTGCTATGGCTATAGCTAAAGAATGTGGAATCCTCACAGAGGGTGGTATTGCTATAGATGGACCGGATTTCCGTGGCAAGTCCCTAGAAGAGAAGAAGGAAATCATTCCAAGGATTCAGGTACGTAAATAAAACTCTCATTGGCATCTGACGTGACCGTCAACTGAATGATGTTGAAGATGCTTGCTTTTGCTAAATGCTGACTCTGGGTGCAGGTAATGGCTCGGTCTTTGCCTTTGGACAAGCACACCTTGGTTACCATTCTCAGGAAAGAGCTCAATGAGGTTGTTGCTGTGACTGGTGATGGGACCAATGATGCTCCTGCTTTGAAGGAGGCAGACATTGGACTTGCTATGGGCATAGCGGGCACAGAGGTGTGTGCTGCTAATCTATATTTGTATCTGCCTGTGCATGCGTGTGCGTGCCTGCATGTGTGCATGCTAAAAAAACCTTGGGGTACATAGTGTTCCAAACTGCAAAAAAGATTACCGGATGATGTACTTAACTCTTCATTCATACATCTAAATGTTTGCTTCTATGCTTCTTACTGTATTAGGAAAATTGCTTGTTGCTGCAATTTTCTTCATGTTCTTCTCTGGAGTGCCGTATTCCCATTGTTGGTTTGCTGAGAACACGGTCTAGGGGACGATGTCGATGCACCAAATTTTGTTTCCTCCTGTCCTCATAGTGAATTTTCATTTGATTCTACAGGTTGCCAAAGAAAGTGCCGATGTCATAATAATGAATGACAATTTCACAACCATTGTGAATGTGGCCAAATGGGGACGTGCAGTATATATAAACATTCAGAAGTTTGTGCAGTTCCAGTTAACAGTGAATGTGGTTGCTTTAGTGATAGACTTCGTCTCAGCATGCATTTCAGGTGCGTTGTTGGCGGATTAGCTTGTTTATCTGAAATTTCTTTGAAATGTTAAAACAGTAACATCGATTATAAGCACTTTGATTAAATAGTCTATGTTTATGCTTTTCAGGATCTGCCCCGCTCACGGCTGTGCAGTTACTCTGGGTCAACATGATAATGGACACCCTGGGTGCACTGGCATTGGCTACAGAGCCACCAAAGGATGAATTGATGAATAGACGACCGGTAGGAAGGGGTACCAGCTTCATAACAAGGGCCATGTGGAGAAATATAATTGGTCAGAGCATTTATCAACTAGCTGTCCTTGGAGCTCTCAATTTTGATGGGAAGATTTTACTTGGACTTCACGGCTCAGACGCTACTGAAGTACTGGATACTGTGATTTTCAACACATTTGTTTTCTGCCAGGTACATCTTTCTCATTTTGGCCATATTTAGACCATCATGAACAATACCAACAACACGGCATGGTTATTGTTAAATCATGCGTGTTTTAGATCAATTCTTTACTGTTTTATTATGCTTCTCAATTGTGGTCGGCACAGGTGCTTCCTCTGCACCTTCCTTTTGCGTAAATATGCATACAAGAAGATTTTGCTCGAATTCTCTGATAATCTCAGAATTGTCACTGATGGCAGAAAGTGCTGACCTCTTTTCAGGTATTTAATGAAATAAACAGCAGAGAAATAGAGAAGATAAACGTATTCCGGGGCATCTTCAGCAGCTGGATATTCCTCGTCATCATAGCTTCCACGGTCGTATTCCAAGCAATCTTGGTGGAGTTCCTTGGCACTTTCGCGAGCACTGTGCCACTAAGCTGGCAACTGTGGGTGCTATGCGTCTTGCTTGGCTCAGTGAGCTTGCCTTTAGGAGCTCTTATCAAGTGCATCCCTGTTGGACAAGATGGACCGAAGCCTCAAGATGGACATAAGCATCACGACGGGTATGAGCCGCTGCCTTCCGGTCCAGAACTGGCTTGAACGCGATGGAGAGCCAAAGGCATTTTTAATGACTAACTCAGATCACGAAACTGAGTATGGATGGTCTGTTTCGGCTGGTCATCAGAATTGTTTCCAAAAAGAAAAAGGTTGAGAAAGAATAAGAGAGCATTAGGAGATTTAGGGACGTAGCTTCTGCAGGATACATCCTTTTTTACTTCATTTTGGATTTTCTAACTTAACCTGGTCAGTTTTTCCTAAGGGTTTGCTCGTTCTCGAACCCAAAGTTAGTTTTGATGTTACGCGGGGATGCCCTGATTTCTCTCACATTGCTTGCATTTCACATTTCCAGGCTCACCTCCCTGGCTCGATCAAATTATTTCCACTGCATTGTTAATGTCACTAGCAAACTAAATTAGGACCTGCTTATTCAAATCTCACATACAATTTCATGATCCTCAGAAAGCTATCCAATTTATCACCGTTGACAAGGTTTATATCAATATCACAAGCCAAGCATCAGTAATCTGAGTGAGCTGAAACCCCCTGGTGTTATTTCTGAAGAGAGTACAAGCAAGTATCAACTCAAACTACAGCAAAGAAGAGTCCCGGTACTGGAAGCAGCATCAGTCTTGAAAACAAGGAACAAGACAACAAAAAAGACAACTGAATTTCTAAGCTTGACACGCCCTTTTGCATCTGCACTCTGAGGCAGTCTGAGTTTCCCTCGAGGGATAGAGAAGCCAATGATGAGGCAGTCATTTGGTTTTGAGCAGACAATCGGAAGTAACCTGCCGTTGAACACAACTCCCCCAAGAAAAACCAAGAATTTCTATTAGGATTAGTTGGTAATAGCAGGCTTTTGCGAACCTATAAATCTACAAGAGTTGAAAGTCTAATTTTGAAAGGATTTGGAAGGTCAACTTTGGTGCAGTTTGTAAGTCAAAATGGATGTTCAAGGCAGACTACAGCAGAATGAGTCTCGGTCTACTTAAAGAAGCAGCGTTGGTCTACACCTGAACACAAAGTACTTCAATCCAGAAAATGCTACACTCTTGGCCTGGGGGCTTTGGGAAGGTTCAGCTAATGTATGAACTTCTGGAAATAGAGAGCAGTCTCTTCCCAGGTGCTTTTAAGCAGACAATGCACACAGCCCGCAATCAAAATCCAAAAAATAATTTTTTTCTCTTTTTTTTTTTGTTATAAACCTAGCACTAGCAGTATTTGTGAATGTGAACCAACAGAGCTACCAAATTGTGAGAGCACTACTGAACATGATCTGATTTATGTCTACTTGTCCGACATCTTCCAACTCTAACAAGAGCACAATATCAAAAGGACTAATAGACTTAGTACACAAGTATACATCCGGTTATTGTCAAAATTCAAAAGGCAAATGGACTATGACTTTGTTATATTGTTTGTCACGATAAAGAGACAGCACTGTACTAACTAGACATTCAATGCAGAACTAAATCGTGACATCTCATACATTGATTGCATCCATGCCCGAATCGTCAGTGATTCAACTCCGCTAGAATCAGACTTGTACATGGAACATCTAGTAAACAAGCAATGGGAATTAGTGAGAAGAAGAATAGAGGATATGCACGGCACATACCTAATGATCATTTGGTTGGATCACTTTCCAGTCAACCTTAATGAAGGGCACATGAGAAACCTCAAGCCGAAGCTCACCATCTTCCACCTGACATTTTTTGCTCAGTTCAGGGCAACATGCAATGCGCAACTCTTGGAGTGTAGTGAGCAAATCCACTCCTTGCATTGACGACAATCGAGGACACCCAAAGATATGAAGCTTTATGAGATGTTTAAGATCTTGCAGCCACTCAGGCAGAGCCGTCAAGTTCATGCAGTCAATAATGCACAACTCCTCTAAGGTGTCAGCAGAGGCCAGAAGCCACTGCGGCAAGTGAACCAATCGTGGTGAAGCTGCGACCGCGAAGAAACGAAGCTTTGGGAAGAGGTCTGGTCCGTTATCCTTGAGCCGAGACAACATGAACTTGTCACAACCTGCAATCCTCAATGACTCCAATGCAGTCAGTTCACCCAGCGGCAGAGACACCAATTGTGGACAATTCTCTATTGTCAAAGATAGAAGGTTGTTCAAACATACTGTGCCTCCAAACAACACTTCTAGACTTCCACAATTACAGATCAGCAAGTACCTCAAAGACTTCATGCGATGAATTCCACTCTTGAGTAGACTTTTCTGCTTCGTGGTCAACAACAGAGATCTAAGATTGATCATCCTATCCATGCCTTGAGGCAATTCCTCTAGTCCTGAGCACCCAGAGACAGATAAAAACAGCAAACTATGTAGTGTACAGATAGCATCCGGGAGTTTCTTAATGCGGCCATTAACACCTAGGCTAAGCAGTGTCAGATGCTTCAACTTGCCTATGGAACTTGGTAACTTTTCGAAGCTGGAATAGGAGAAGTGCATAAACCTCAAGTAGTTGCACTTGGACATGCTGTCAACATCTCTTGTATTGAACGTGTCCTGGGACTCACAGTTAATCAATCTCACTCTGTTTGACTTTAACTTGCTTGAGAATGGTGGGGCTTCGTTCTGTTTGAATTGCCCTGACGAAGCACTTTGCAATAAGGAAACATGTCGAGTTCTCTCCGGAATTCTCTGGGAACTATGACTAAGCATGGAGCAAAGAATTTGTTGCGTTGACACTGACAATGCAAGATCGTAAAGTAAATCATGCATTTTAAAAGAGAGAGATGGACCGCTCTGCCAGGCTTCTTGGAAGAAGGATCTGGACCACAACTCTTTCAAGTACTTGTTACAGACGTCTTCAGGAGTTTGGTTATCATTCGATGATGTAATGAGCCCACACGCCTTCCAAAAATAAGCCATATCTAAATCGACGATGATGTGGCCTCTACGAAAAACTGAACACAAGGCAAAACATTGTTTCAAGTGGGATGGCAAATAGGTGTAACACAGATTCAGGACGCATAGAATGTCCTCTTCTGTCCGTATGGATCTGCACATATCATTGTCTCTCACCAGTTCCCAAAATCGTTCGTCCTCCTTCGAGTACAGTAGGCTGCCCAACATCTTCAGGGCCAAAGGGACTCCCCTGCATCTTCCTACAATTTCATCCCCAATCTGGAGGAGACGCGGGCTTACTTCCCGTTCGTTTTGGTCAAATGCCCATGTCTTGAACAAGGATATGGAGTCTTCATGCGAAAGGCCCTGTAAGTTGTACGCCAGTAGGGAACTTGTGACGGCAGGTACTTTCGCATCTCGTGTGGTCACAATAACCTTGGTTCCATTGGCAGCTTCGGCCAAATGAGACCTCAGATGATCCCAGCCAGCACAGCTCATTTTCCGCACATCATCCAGGACCAGTAAGAGCTTGCAGCGACTTACAACGCCCCTCAGAAGAGTCTGCAACTGGGGATAGTCCAAGTTGTTCAAATTTGGCCCGAGTTTACACTGGATGATCCTTCCCACGATAAGCCTCACATTGAAATCATCGGGCATGCTCACCCAAATTGTCAAATCAAAGTCTTCTCGCACTCTAGCATCATTGAACACCAAACTAGCAAGTGCAGTCTTGCCCGAACCTCCGATTCCGACAATGGGAATCACGGACAGGTTCGCGCCATCTCTAGGCGGATCTTGCCGCATCAAGAGTTCAATTATCTTATCTTTATCAGCATCCCTCCCAATGATGGGATCAAATCCTCTCACCAAGTCTGGTTTCATCTCTCTCACCCTCGCTCCTGCTGCCCCCCATCACAGGCTCGCTTGCTGAGGCCGAACCCCTCGATCTCACCAACCATCTGCTTCAATCTTCCTCCTATCTCACTGATCTTCTTGCCCATTTTCAGATTGAACGTGAAGGGACTAGAAAAAGAAAAGAAGTGGCGCACCTTGCCATGTTTCCGCCGTTGACCGTTCAGCTTCTTCCTCAGGGCTTCACACTGGACATCATCAAGCAAGTCCTCGACATCGTACAAGACATCGTTAAGCTGCTCTAACCACGCTCGGAGCTTGCGGTTGTGCCCCTGTTTCTCTTCAGCATCCAAGAGCACCCCTTTAATGGAAGCCAGAGCGTATTGAAGCTTCCCCAGCTTGGCTTCCATGCCACCATCGACCAAGGCATCTTCTTGAAGGGCGAGAGAGCCCAGCTTCAGCAGGACTCTCTCGGTGAAGCCATAGAGCACTGAACTCGCCATGTCTTGTCTTCTTTTCCGGCTTGTGTTTGGAGAGGTTGTCCCTTGACAGAAGCTGCTGCGTCGCTTTTATAGATCTATCTACTCCTAGCTCTTCACTGCTGTTAGTGTTCGTTCGTGACGCCATGGACTCCGGAATATCACGTCTCAATGCTCGCGTCGTCCAAGAGCTCCACCAAAATTTGACCTTTTGGCAAAAACTGAATGGGACTCCTACGTTTCTCGATTGAAGAGCACGCGTGAGACGCAGTAAGCAAGCCACTGTATCAAAAGCAGACAACTCTCGCAAATTTACTGTCAAAAACTTCCAAACCGATATATTTATAATAAATTTATCTTTAATTAATTTTTTAGATGATTAAAAACCACAAACTAATACGTTTGCGATAAATCTACCATCTATTAGTCTCGATTAAATTTTATTATTAAATTACTAAATTGGATGACATGTGATAAAGATGTCTCGATTTAGGATTTTTACCGTCCGTTTATCATGGGTATATCGGTTTTAGAAATTTCGTGGTATTAATTTAATTTAACAGAAATTATCGGATGTTAAATTTATCATAAGTGTATCAATTTGAGGTAAATTTATTACAAACATGTTAGTTTAGTATTTTAAATTTTAAAAACTTAATATAAGATGGATCATGCCATAAAATTTTCCATGTTTTGCCATAACCATGGCCATCACGCATGCAAACCCACCCAGCAAGAGCTCGATACTAAATCAATCGTTAAAACACTATCCGAGGTTTGTCTTTTGACGCAAACTAAAATGGAAATGTCTTTCGAAGATAGCAATAATGAGCATGCATTTGAATGTTTTTTTTTTTTTTTGTCTTTTTGCACGCATTTGAATGGTTGGTGGCAGGACATGCGCTCCGAAAATGTAAGAACCAAAATATGTAAATTTTAATGTTTTTCTGGACTTGTATTGCTGCTTAAACTTCAACGACAAGGAGGAGGCCATGAATTAAGAAAAGCAAATGGCGGCCCCCGGACAGTACCTTGAAGCCGTCCTTGGCGATAATCCAGACAAGTCTGCAATAAAAAAATAATAAAAAAAGTGGTCGTCTCCCATCCAATGATCCAAGTCGTCAACAAACAATTTGACATGTGAAGATAAGAGATTTCAGGTATTGACTAAGTCTGAGGACTCTGATCTGAGTGATCTTCTTCTTCTTGGCGAATCTGAACTAAGCTTTAACTGGTGTGGTGCACAAGTCGATCTTTGTGATAGCACTGTCTGCTAAATTCGTTGCACTGGCAGGATGAGTGGGTTGGGTTAGGCCCCCCTAAGGAGGGGTCTAGACCAGACCCCTGACGGGTTGGTCTCGTCGGGCAATCAGGGACGAGCGGGTGTAGGGCCGCGACTCTCGAGGCCTGCTGGATTTCCGGCTTCCAAAGGAACGTCGGGATGACTAGCAGTGCGGCGGCTGAGTTAGGTGCTAGCATTATTGCAAGCGCCGTCATTGATGATGTGGGTTACCCGAGATAAATATCTTACTTGGGTGATCTATGTGTAACTTATTTTTGTTGTTTACCGTTCTAGTTTAACGAATTAGAAGTTACATCAGCAAATTCCATTAACTTGAATTAACAAAAGGCCGTCATTGAATACTTTCATATAGTGTATGGATTTAGATTGAATATTTACTAATAGTTCGAGATCTGTATTGAACAAATGAAAAGTTTACGGATTACATATCAGATAATGACCAAAATTCGAGGACCATCAAGTTTCTTGAAACAAGATTTGAACTCATATTTTGGGGTAGGAGGGGACCTTGGCCCTTGGGCCCCCAATGGACCCAAAACTTTCTTCACCTAGTTGGGTTCCTGAGAGCAAAATGGGCTTTGCATGATCATATCTTGTTTGACTTGAGAAAGTTACCCTAACAAACTGGATAGTGTCTCTTAGGTCCTCATATAATTTTTTTCTTACGTTTCAGCCCCTCAATTACAATGGCTGGTCTCTATATTCAATGGTAAAATTCCCACCACCACGCGTTGATCCACTCATCATTTGAGTCTTTTCATTTTACGAACAAAGACGAGTGAATTTCGTCAGTTCACAGGTCAATTGATAGGCACATGAATTTCAGCAATGTAAATTCTGTTTGCGGTGATTAAAGTTTGATCACCAGCTATGGATTTCGATCACTCGATAAATTTGCAAATAATGCACATCGATGGGAGTCCAAAGCCGATTTTCCCAGACTAAGTTCTTTTTTGTTCGGTCGAGGACCGGAGATTTTGAAAACGCCAGGTCTCCAACTGCTAACCGAACTAACACCAAACCGAATTAACAGTGTAACATTTTTGTTCCATCTACAAACAAGGATGGTGTATGTGCATAAAGAAAAGGCAGATTCCTTGCAGTCTGTATTAGTAAGAAGGATAATTCCTGAATACATATAAGTAATGCTCCAGGCCAAATGACTCCTAAGCGATAATGCTGACAATTTAACAAGTGGGATGACATCAAATTTGCTAGGAAGCATCTCATGGCCACCTCCAAAGGAAGGTATAAGATGACGGGTACTAAACGAAGAATTCCGCTGTAGAATCGATGAGCAATCTTGCTCCGCTCCCTCTCGATTTCATTCCTAATAGCAAGAATAATCAAATAGTAGAACAAAAAATACCACCTCTACCTAATCAGGCAATGTCTCACCGTGAACATTTAGAGAAATTGGGTCACGTAAGTGACCCATGGGCTATTCTCGCCGCCCTCACTTGAATCTCCGTTTTGCTTCTCCATATGCAACTACCCCCAAGACTGTTATCACGTATCCGCCGATGCCCATCACTGTCACGGGATTTCTGAACAAGAGTATAGAGATCACAACAGCGACAGCACCCTTTGCGTTTCCAAGTACCTGATCAATACATATTGTACAAAAACATCGAATCAAATCAACATAGCTTGCCCAACTTATCTGTGAAGTCTGACATGATTGATGCAGAAAGTGTTTTTAGCAAGTAATTCTTAATGTTCTCTCTGGTCTTGCTCGTAACTCTGTCATGAAAGTTGCAAAGAACAAATATCCCACTGCCACAATAAAGAATCATGAAAAGCCACCCGTGGAAAAACGCTTGGATAAACTAACCAATTACCATCATCCTTGTCAATATAAAGTTTTTGAGGGGCCTAATTTATGTAACCAATAGAACTGTTTCATCAACATGCAACAAAGGTTTTTACTTCTCATAGAAGAAGCTTCAGATTACCAGGCTACAACATCAAGATAGTGTCGACAACCCCGAGTTTAAAATAGACTTCCTTCAAAGCGGTCTAATCAATATTTATGGGCAATCCCTGCTACTGCTCTTTCACTGCGAGATTCCAATAAAAACAAGAAAAAAACATTGTTTAATCAAAACAACAGTCTATAACTCATGTTCTTCTCAACAAGTACAACATTGATTCCGTCCGTTGCTTCAACACAACCCAGCAAGCTATGTGCTAATATGAGAATCAGGATCATGATAGAGGTCTAAACAAAGATAAAGCATGTCAAACCTGGAGCGTGAGGGCACTTGTATGTTTGGTCACCAGAAAGTTAGTTAAGTTGGCTGCATAGGCAGTGGCTGAATTAATTAAAAGAAGCAGCCACATGAATTTGTGTTCTCTCCCGAGCGATAAAGTGGCCTCTAAGACATTTGGCTCCATTATGAGAGTCGACGGCAGCAAGACTAATACCGCAATCGGTGACATGTACAGCAGCAGGTTCATTGAATTCAGTTTTTCCCTGTATTGTAATGGAATGTCAATTGGCAAGTCGATATTCAAGGGTAGAGTAATTTCTCAGGAGACAGGAGAGCAAAACCTTTGAATTCAACAACGACTCTCATAGACTTGGAATTACCTAACAAATTTTTTCATGGCATTTCATATACAAGTAGCAAGTACCTGTAATTCACGAACATTCATGGTATGCCATTGGATCTCATCGTGCCTATTTCGGAAATAGAATTCAACTGTTTTGGGGAGAAAGTTGCTATCTTCCAGATGGAGATAGTAAATTCAGCAGTATTTGTCTATTAAAATTTTCTATTTGTGACCATCATATCTACTCCTTCTTCCATCTAGCATGCCCTTGCTTAACCAGGAAAAGAGGCCAATATACTCGATGCGCTACTTTAAACTGTCACATGGGGCTTAGATGCCCCTGAACATTTAAACTGCATAGACAGTTGTTAAGGAACTCTTAAAAAGGCATGTCAAAATAGGTATTTTAGAAAGCGTTTACCCTTCAGAAGAAAGTAGGACACCCTGAAGTACAGACTTAAATGCCCTTGCAGCAGTTGCACTGATGCACATGATGAACCCAAACAAGTGAAAACTTGGCTCCCCCTGCCACCAACAAGGAAAATTATCATGCTGGAGAAATAAGATAGGAGGTCAATGTGGGTCAAAGAGATGATCAACTTATTCCATAAGATTCCAGGAAAGCAGCATTCTCAGCTAGTAAAAAGAATGCATTCATCTATCAAGAAACCATTTTTGGCACTTCCAAAGGTTTTCTGTTTTCTTATCATCTTTGACCAATCAACAACTCTAATGTAAAGCTAGTGAGGCTCTTATTTAGACAATAACTCGTGTGAAAGAATCACCATGTCACGCATCTTTCCTTTTCAATTCACTTTGAAGACACCAGTGGATGCACTAAGGTAACCAAAATACTTCTACTTGGCAGGAGCACCTGTTAAGGAAGTTGTAAAAGAAAATCCTCTCGTTTATTATGGTATTCTGCTGCCATAAGACCCGTAGCTGACGGCAGAAACTATACTCGGCTAGATGACAAAAGTCTCCAAAATAAGTACAGAGTTTCTTTAGATAAATGAGTAAGCGGGCAAGATAAAGACAAGAAGTGTATTAGCCACAAAAACACTTCGTGGCTATCTAACAAACCACGGACTTTGCAATGTCACTAGGGGATCTTATCTCCATCCCATCTTCATTTGAACATCAATTTGTCTCTTCAGTATATATGAAAGCCTGATGTAGTGAAAAAGAAGAGGCAAACACACAATCAACATCTTCACATAAACAAGCAACCCACTAAATGAAATACGTTGAACAAAAACTTTTGGCAAAGTGCTCATGCCAACATTACGCATCCTTTTCTCTAAGATCTCAAAGCAGGAGACAGTGTAAAATCCACATTAACCAAGAGGAGATAAGAATAATGAACTTTCTTCTTTCCAGAGATCTTCCCGAGGCTAGGAAGATCCACCTTGTCACAAGAGAACAAATTCACCTTCCATTCTTGGCAAAAAGTTTGATGCATCCTTTCTAACACAAATCTTATTGCGACGATATCTTTAAAGGCAACTTTTTTCAGTTTGCTTTCAGACCTGTCTCCCGATAATTTAAGAACCACGATAGCTTCGGCACTCAAAGGTTAGCAAAGAAGCTGAAAACTTAGCTATGATTGTGAAAATCTCAAGTTCAAGCTTGGGAAGCTAACTATCTATCATCCATGTTCAAACCTATGGTGAATGGCTGAATGCATTATTGCACTTTGAGGAAATCTCCGCATGAATAACCGAATTCAGAAAGAAAAACTGCTTAAATTCACAATTGCTCCAACAGGACCAAAAAAATAAAAAAATCGGCAGGAGGAACCTTCACAGAGCAATAAAAACATCAACTTTAGCAACAAGAATGCAGATCTGGATCATTATCAATCAGATTACACCAAATCCTCGGACAATGCAGATCAACCTTCAAATAAAACTTTCAAATCTTTCGCAAAAACAGAATGCAACCAAAAGAACAGATGCTGAATTTAAGTGATTTAATTCACACATGCAAAGACATACCCCACTGGCAATTACGACGCCGGTGACAACCGGCACAAGGGCGGCATAAGTGACCCAAGCCTCCCTCTTGAACGTCATCAGGTACGCGAACACCGCCGTGAAGAAGGGGGTCGTCGCGCCCACCGCCTGATTGAACGACACCGGGAGGTACCGCAGCGACACGTTGCCGCCCACCACCGACGCGCAGAAGACCACGCTCAGAGTCGCAATCTTCATGAACTGAGGCCTGGATTTGATCAACTGGAGCGGGACGAGCTTCAGGAAGACTATGGAGACGTAGCTGAAGGCCGCGCAGGCGGACATGTGGCACATTGTGAGGAAGATTGGGAACCGGAAGCCATAGTTGGAGAGCAAGAACTTGTTGAGGAGGATGACGCCGATGTTGGACGAGTACCACAGCGTTATAAGGGAAGCTATGAAAAGGGCTTGCTTTTTCGAGGACGACATTGTGGGATCACTCGGCGTTCCGGTTGGATTCGTGGGCAGATCTTATGTGGGTCGGTATGGGGGAAAGGAGGGATCTTTGAACATGCCCCCGTTGCTTGCTGTGGCGAATGAATCTTGTGGGGAGGGAGGCTAAATTGGTGGGTGGGCAAAGGTAGGGGGGGCTACTGTGATGTGAACGTCATCGGTGTGTCCAATTTGGCTGGGATCATTGCAGCAGCAGCAACAGCAACATCCGCTGAATTTTGATTTGTCTTTTATTACATTTTTTTCGTAGAAAATCATTAAGAGGGGCAGGGCACATGTGGAAGACAGTGTTGTTTCCTACTCGCCTTTCTTTTATTCTCGCTTCGCATGTAAAACCGACTTTAGTAAATGTGGGAAGTGTCGGTTAGCAGCGATTGTTTTGTATGACATTCTCTTCTTTTTATTCTTTTAATCCTTTGAGATTCTACTCTTTTATTTTTTTTTTTTTTAGTTACAGAGAGAGAGGTTATATTACTTTTTTGAAATACCAACAAAAGCCCTAATACACAAATCCAAAATAATTTTCGCCTAAAAACGACCTCAAATTATTACTTTGACCCCAAACCACCCTCCATTATCAACCCGTTCAATATCCCGATAAAATGCATTCGTGTCAACGAAGTGGTAAACCAAAATGCAAGATGAATCTGGCGTGGTGAATGAAAGATCCACGTGGGATCCGACTTATAGTTATCTGCCACTTGTCTTGACATGTATGCAACTTAACAAGATATTACATGAAATGCTAACGGATGGTAGATTTGAATTAATGGCATCTGTTTGGAGTTTTTTGTCAAGATAATGTGTTATGGAATGTGAGTTTGAAACTTTCTATGGTATTAACCCTGTTAATATTTTTTTTTTTCGCGGTGATCTTGCGTCAAACATTTTGAGCTTCTTTGAAACCCAAAATCCCGATGCCGACTACTCGGCCAATCGTAAAATACAAGTCATTATACAAACTGCGTGACGGCATAGGAAAACACATTCCTCATCATCAATATGTTAGCTCACAAATAATTGTGACCTCTCAAAAGAGCTAATGGTTTCTTGCCGACGCACTCGCTAGAATATCATGAGAACTCTTAGCTTGCTAGTCGTAAATGGTCCCGTGAGTAAACAACAATGGGTTACCTCCAGCTCCAACCTAAACTTAGGGTGTGTTTGTTAAATGTGTATAAGGCGATTATGCATCACAATAATTAAGATCAACTCATGCTAAACACACATAAGCATGGGATTTTTTGTTTGGGGGAGTACTCTAATCGGTCACATGCCATGCATTGATCCTTGATCAAGGAAAATGGGTAGATTCTTTGAATTCACGGAACTGTTCTGACTTCTACTTCATGCTATTTCTAGGACTCAAGGGACAGACCATATGTGGTCCGTATAGACGTGATACTCTCAGCAATTTAAAATTGACTTGCTCTGCTGAGAACCAATGTCTATCTTTGCCACACACCAGGGAAAAATATGATGTTTAACCCCATAATGTAGATTTAGCTGTAACCATTATGAACTTGCAAAGAAAACAAAAATTATGAAAAGGGGCTAAAGCTGAATACGCAAATTCAATATTGTTAATCTATTATATCTATTTTATTACCTAATAAAACATTAAGTAAAATTCTTGGAGGCAACGAAAAGAATCTTAGTATCCAAACCTTATCAATTAAAAATTTAAAAATTCAGTCAGCAGGAGGAGTAAAAAGTTATGTTGCACTTTGAGCTCGCAAAATTTAAATGTTTATAAAAGCTACCACATTGAGTTCAATGAAAAAGTTGAGATTAAATTTCTCGGATTAGATGAATTCATTCATGTCGGTTGGCGCTTCACCCAAATGTGAATCCCCATGTGACCTCTTTATCTATATGTTGATGGGTTTGGTTTAGCATTTGAAATGGGCTTTGGAGAAATGCAAATGCCTTCAACCTAAAAAGATTTGGGAAAATGCTAATTGCGTTTGATAAAAACTTATTTGGAAATGGGCTTTGGGTTAAATTGTATTTGGTAAAAACAACTTTGCAAAGGGGCTATGAATGTAATCTTTTACATTTTTATTAAAAAAACTCAAACCACTCGCCGAACCCGGCGAAAGTTTCAGGTAGCCGACGATCGTCGTCTCGAGGTCACCCGACCTCGAGCCGCCCCTACCCGGGTTTGCGCGACCCACGCAAGGGCCGCCCGAGGTCGGGAGACCTCAAGCTACGCGAACCGAGGCAACGGCGCCCGAGGTCACGAGACCCGAGGCGGCCCTCGCCTAGGCGGCTAGCCCCTTGCGAGCCGGATCTAGTCTAAAAAAATGTGAAGAAGATGAACAAGTAACTAAAGGGACAAACTAGAAAAATTAGGAAATTATAAGGGTAGTTTTGGAAGGAAAAAAATCTTTTAGCATTTAGCCAAATGTTGAAAGCCCAATGCTAAACCCTACCAATATTGAGTTTTCAGCTTTCTCGAGGCTAGCATTTGACCATGGCGTCGGGTTCCCATGACCCAAGTGTCGTCGCCTTAGTTCGGAGTGAACCAGGGCGGCGCTCGCCGGCGGCCGGCCTCTTGTTGTCCCCTTGGCAGCCGGATCTAGTCTCCTCAAATGTGAAGAAGATGAAAAATTACTAAAGGCGCAAAATAGGAAAATTAGGAAATTGATTAGGGTAGTTTTGGAAGGAAAACAATTCTTTTAGCATTTGGCTAAACATCGAAAGCCGAATGCTAGTCCCTATCATAATTGAGCTTTCAATTTTCCCAAGGCCGGATGTTGAAAGCCTAATCTTGGCCTAAAGCCGAACCAAACGGATCAAGTATTCTCCTAAGGGGCTTTGGGAGTGAAAGCCCATTAGGAAAGTTGAACTAAACGCACCCATAATGCAATTTCTTTACCTTTAAATACTGTTTAATTTGGGAAAAAATGATTTAGAAAACATCTTTAAAAAACACAATCACTTGTATTGATTACAAACATGAATAAACAAAAATAATTTCATTATTCATGAAAATTTTTACACATAAATTATTGGTTAATAATAAAAAGAATTTTCCTTGACTAAATATTTCAAGCGAAACAAATAATCACTTCTAAGATCCCACCAAACAAACGGAACCCTACAAAGGTGCCTAGCTAGTAGCTACATACTACATAGTTTAATTGTTGTAAATTGAGTGGTGGCTTGGAAATTGTAGTAAATATTTGTTTGCCATGTTTTTGACAATTATTGGGCTACGTAGATGCGTTAAACGGATGGGTCAAGTCGGGTCAATATGATCCGACCCATATTTATCCATTTAACCCGTTTTGATCCATTTTCAAATAGTACAAATTTAACAACCCATACTCAACCAAACTCATACCCGACCCGTATTACTTAAATATTTTTATATTTAATTAAATAATAAAATATTTATTCGTTATTATTTATTAAGAAAAATGACATTGTTAAAATACTTTTATGCAATTGATATTATTAAATTTAATATATTTTTAAAAAATTATCATTCATTTTCAATAAAATTATTTTTATTTTTTTAAAAAATATTATTTACTCTTAAGAAAAGTATTATTTATTTTATTTGTCTTTTTATTTTTCTCGGGGGCCGAAGATGGCGACCCAACGGGGGCAAACGGTGGTGGGAGGTGATGGCGGCGGTGGGCAACAGCGGCCGCGATGGGCAATGGGTCGAAAAAAGTTTTTACATTTTTAATTTTATTTTTTATTTATTTTACTTATAAAAATAAAAAATTAATACACTTGAGGCCCATTTACAAGTGGTGTTTGGAAAGCTGCAGGCCTCGGGCCGAAAATGGGTTGGGTTAAGGCTCATATTTGAATAAGCTTTATAAGCTTATATCCATATTTAACCTATTTTTTAAAATTGTTCAACCCATATATGACCCAAGTGAATAAAAGTAGGTTAAAAAGTGGGTCAAAGACTCATATTAACGCCTCTAACTACGTACGGTTCTAGTCCTTCAAATATTCTTGCTTATGTTATTCGGTCCTTTTGATTCTTATTTTGTTTAATCAATTTGGGCCATTGATTCCTTCTTACGTCAATCAAATAATAACGGAAAAAATATCACAAAAAGTCTTGAACATACTTGTATTAGTATCAATTTAGTTTTAAACTTTTCAATTTAACCAATTTTATATTGATACAAATTCATCCACTCACCAATTTTGATCGAAAATTAGTGATGTGAACACCAACCTGTTTTATGTGGAGTGACCGAAGCTAACATGGACATTTTTAATATTTTTTAAAATATTATTTTCTTCTTCTTTTTCACTCTGGCATTGGCCGGCGAGGGTTGTCAAGCAACCCTCGACGACCGCTAGCAAGGGTTGCAACCTTTGCTAGATATGGGCGAGGGCCTTTTGACGTGGGCGAAGCAGCCCTCGTAGGCCAAAGTCAAATTGAAAAAAAAAAGTGTTACGAAAAAAGTAGCATAGTCGGGCGAGGCAGCCCTCGCTAGTGCCGACAACGCCACGTAGGATAATCAGCATTCATGTTAGCGATTTTTGTCCAAATTTGGGAAGATGAACTGAATCAATACTAATACAAAAGGCTTCTAATTAAAAGACTAATGACTGAACCGAGACCAACGCAATAGATTTAAGATTTTTTTTTATACCTATCCTTATAATAACACAGTGAACAGGGCAAAATTTGAGATGTTTTGTTGACTTAGCTCCGCATCAACAATTCAAGTCTTGTTTGGTAAGAACTTTGTTCTCGTGAAACCACAATACAATCATAATGAAAATTAATCTAGACAATGCAAATATCGAATGGTGATTGAGGAAATTGCAATCCAGGAATCTCAAGAGTTGCCGAGAGCATTGGCAATCATTGGCGATCCTTCCTCTCAACATGAAAGTAAATTTCATATCAAACGAACATGCACATAACACATTCCGGGTGTTACTCACTTTCCCCCTCTAAATGCAATCTTATTTGACACTAAGACGGAAGCATTAATATGGGTGTCATAAATAGCATCTACGCAACACTCGTGATTTTAGGAAGTCTAGTATTATACAAGATTATCAATTACATAAATTTGATGGTGTAAAATCAATATGAAAATCATAACTTGAAGTAGCATTCATGATTAGGATCCATAAGAATCTCCCTCTGGACAATATCAAAGGAAAATGATTTGACAACATCTTTTGACAATTTGAGAATTGCTTTCAATAGTATAGTGAAATACTTGCAGATTGTTTCTCCCAAAAATTAGAATCTCTCACATAAATCTCTGTTGGAGTTCTTGTGACCAACCAAAAGATAGGAAGATCCCAATTTGTTCATCTACCTAAATATATCAATTATCTTTCAACCAACCTCTCGTCCTCATTAACTAGCATAGATTCGGAAATACGCATCTCTCCATCTTGAAAGCTTCATATATTCTATTTGAATGTCCAAAAAGAAATACCATTACTCATTCGGGTCTTGACAATTTATTGTCCCTAATAGGTTCTTTAGTATGCATGTACATATCCACCGTAATACAGCACAACTATGCCATAATTATGTCAAGATCAAACTCATCCCAATATTGTTCAACTGGTGCCACTTGCCTATTAGACACTCTATTTGGTCCCCCTTGCATTGTACCTAAGCCATCACACAAATATAAGAACATCAATATAGTTTTTTGGGAAAAAAAAACCTAATAACAAGGTCATACATTTAAAGCAAGAAAAATATATATATCATGGTCATAACATTGTTAACAAACCTCTGCTTGGAAAAAAACACACAATCACATTTTGACACCCCCAAAAATTCCACAAAAGCTCATTTACTGTTTTGAGAGAGAGACCCCTCAGACAAGGTAGGTCCATTTCTCTTCTCAGCTCAAAAGCTCCACCAATTTAGCTCAAGAGTTTTAGTGATGTTACATGAGAAATGTTCATATCTCCGAGGAGTCTTTGGAAAAGATTGACAGACAAATGCTATAGAATAAAAGTGTCTATTCTTTTTGCGGGAGTTTTTCCACATTTACCGTATGACAAGCTTATAGGGGATGCTTATGATCTATGGCTGAAATTTTTGTTTTAATACCTTAAAATCAGTCAAGTTACAACAAATTACAGCTTAACACACAAATAGTTTCGAGAAAACACTAATCCATATAACTTTTTACAAAATAGATTAGCAATGCAATCAGTGAGGATAAAACACCAAGAACAAAGCAAAGAATATGTCAGTGTCTCTCATCCAAATGAGGGAAAAGACCAACATAGTTTACCAACCATCAATCCTCGGACAAATTCAAAAGCAACTCTTCAAGTCGATCTGGGCAACGATTGCCCTCACTGATCTAGGCTGGGTGACGGCAGCCGTTGTCGACCTCGAGCAAGGGTTGCCCTTGCTAATTTGGGCAAGGGGTACCCTTGTCGACCTTGAGCGAGCTTGGTTCTTCGTCCTCACTCGAGGCCAATGAGGGGAGTGGGTTGGACGACGAGGGCAATGAATGGAGGAATCAAGAATATAAGCTCACTGGACGGATGATGGAGTCGTGCGGCAAAGAAGCCGGACGACGGAGTCATGCGACTAGGGCATCGGACGAGGGGCTACTAGGCAAACAAGGGGAGAGCTCTCTAGGTCTCTTTCGATCCAGCGTGGTGAGAATGAGACCTTTGTGATCTTTCTTTTTTCTTTTTGTTGTTCTCGAAACAAAGAAACAACTTTTTTTTTCTTGTTTCAGTTCCACATTTGTTCTTTGGAACAATTTTTGTTCCTGAAAACAGAAATATCAACTTACGTTATCGAACAGATTTCTGTTTTTTTTTTTTGCTCCCAGGATGAAAAAAACAAGAATAAAAAAATCTTAAGTGTTATAAAAAAGGCCCTAAAAGGATATGAAAGTTATAGAGAGAGAGAGAGAAAGAGTCCGACCTAAGGCGATGGCCCAGCCTCCCCATTGAGGGTTGAATAATCCATGCCCGCCCTCGTGTGGCGGGGGTGGGGGTGGGGGGGGGGTTGGGGTTCTAGCAACCCACACGGTGCTCGAACACTAGCTAGAAGAAGGGCAAAGCAAGTAGGGAGTAGCCCCAATACATAGAACGCATCGCTTGCTTATCGTTGTGTGATCCACATATGCGGCCCACGATGGTCGTCGGCCGACCTTTGCTATTTTTTGGCTAAGATTAGGTCACCACGTGGACCCTTCTTTCCTTCTCTCTTTGCTCACTCTCGCGCAACTGATATTAAATATTGGTCAATGATGAAAGATTCTATTATGCAAACTTTGAGAGGTAGACGATGCATCCTTTAAACACTAAGGACCTGTTTGGAAATATTCAAGATTTTCTAATTTTTTTTTTTGTTCCTGAGAACAAAAAATGAAAAAAAATCCATTTGTTAATGTCAGTTGATATTTTTAATTTATTCCCGAGAACATATTTGAAATAGAAACAAGAAACAAAACTATAGGTTGTTTCTTTGTTCCACGAACAACAAAAAAGAAACAAGTCACAAAGGTCTCACTCTCACCAAGCTCGATCGAAGGAGACCAAGAGAGCTCTCCCTCGCTCGCCCAGTAGACCCTCGTCCGACGCCCTAATTGCACAACTCTATCGTTCGTCTAGTGAGTTTCTTTTTTTTTTATTCTGTCGTACACCATCCTCATCCTCCAACCCACTCCCCTCGTCGGCTTAGAGTGAGGGTCGCCCTCGCCAATTTGGGCGAGGGTTCCTCGCTAATTGAGCGAGGCTTAGTTCTTCACCCTTGCCCGGATGGACGAGGGGCTGTCGTCGCCCGGATCGGCGAGGGAGGCCCTCGCCTAGATCCACGAGGGCCCCCTTCGCCTATATCGACTTGAATAGTTGCTTCTAAAGTTAGGTTTGTCCGAGATTGATGGGTGGTAAGCTATGTTGGTCTTTGCCCTCATTTGAATGAGAGACACTGACATATTCTTTGCTCTGTTCTAGGGATTATTGTTCTCTTGAAATAATTTGTGGGTTAAGCTATGGTTTGTTGTAACCTGACTGATTTTAAGGTATTAAAACAAAAAATTCAGCCATAGATCATGAGCATCTTCTATAAGCTTGTCATATAGTAAATGCGGAAAAACTACTACAAAATGAATAGACACTTGATCTAAACTATCATGATTGATATGTGTTTACTCTACAGCATTTGTTTGTCAATCTTTTCCAAAAAATTCCTCAAAGATTAGAATCCTCCTCATGTAGCATCACTAGAACTCTTTAGCTAAATTGGTGGAGCTTTTGAGCTGAGAAAAGAAACGAACCCACTTTGTCTGAGGTCTCTCTCTCTCTCTCTCTCTCTCTCAGCAAATTTGAGTTGTTGTTGACTTTTTGGGGGCATCACTGTGCGATTGCATGTTTTTCTCCAAGAAAAGGTTTGTTAACAATGTTTTGATTGTATTATATATTTGTCTTGCTTTAATTGTACGACCTTGTTATTCATTTTTTTTCATATAATTATACTGATGTTATTGTATTTATGTGATGACATAGTTACTAAGGGGGGCCAAATAGAGAGTCCGATGGGCAGCTAGCAATAGTTGAACAGTACTTAGATGAGTTTGATCTTGACTTAATCATAGCCTAGTTGTGCATTATTATGGTAGACATGTGCATGCACACGAAACAACCTATTAGGGACAGCAAATTATCGAACCCGAATGGATAAAGGAGCTTCTTTTTGGACATTCGGATAAAATATATGAAACCTTAACAATGAAGAGACAACTTTTTCTGAACCCATGTGATTTAATCGGGGCAAGAGGTTGGTTGAAAAATAGTTGGTATGTTAAGATAGATGAACAAGGTGGGATCTTCTTATCTTTGGTTGGTCATAAAAAAACTCTAAGAGAGATTTATGTAAGAGATTCCAACATTCGGGAGAAACAATCAACATGTATTTCACTATACTATTGAAAGCAATTTCTCAACCTATCAAAAGGGGTTATCAAACTATCTTCCTTTGATGTTGTTCCCGGAGGAGATTCTTATGGATCTTAATCATGAACGCTACTTCAAGGTATGATTTCATATCGATTTCACATCATTACATGTAAATTATAATCATGTATAACACCCATATTAATGCTTTCATCCCAATGTCAAATTAGATCCCATTTAGAGGCAAGAAAGGAAGTAGCACCCGGAATGTGTTATGTAATATTTGTTTGATACGAAATTTACTTTTGTGTATGATGGGTGGGAAAGATCTGCCAACGATTCTGGGTGCGCTCAACAATACTAGAGACTCCTTGATTGCAATTTCCTCGACTACCACCCGGTATTTGTATTGTCTAGATTAATTTTCATTAAGATTGTATTGCAATTTCATGTCAACAAATTTATATATACCTTGTTATAGGCACATACTACACGGTAGATTTTGGTTATGCAACACTTCTAGGATTTTTAACTCCGTTAAAAGGTGAATGGTATCATGTGAACAATTATAGAGGTAAAGGGAGACCGCCCAAAATAGTAAGAGAATTGTTCAACTATAGGCACTATTCACTAAGGAATGTCATTGAGATGTCATTTGAAGCATTAAAGAATCGGTTCTTCATTTTGAGACTTATGTCTTCATTTACTTTTTGAAGGCAAGCACTTATTGTAATTGCATGTTGTGCTCTCCATAATTACATTCATGATCAAGACAGGATGGACAAAAACTTTTTCATATATGGTGATCCGGATTACCCGTTTGGACCTAGACAAGTGGAGGTCGCAGATAATATATCGCATAAGTTAGCAATTGAGATGACCATGCTAAGGAAAAATATTACAAATAAAATGGCAATGGATTACAATATGCGTGAGATTTCATGACTTTGTATTTTCGATTTTTGTAATGTTTTTAAATACTTGGCAACATTTCTATGTACGAAGGGAGCAAATTATGGGTGTTCATCCTTTTCTACCTCTTGAAAAGAGTCTCTTGGTTTATGTATGGATGACATTTACAACCTAATTATGATGATTGGCTTCTATTGTTTTTAATTGTATTATTGTTAGTTATAAGTTTTGTATATGCCAAAGGAATATGTTTGGTTTTCTCTTTATAAGTTATATAGTTTATATTGTCAAATCAGTCGTTAGGTTAGTGAATACTAACTATATAACAACGTATTTTCGCTATTTTAATTGTAAAGTGCTGTTATCACAACTATCTTGTAAGTTCGGGTTTTTTGTGATCAAGCAGCGTAAAGGCCGTCTTTATGCAAGAACCAAAAAACTACCTCCGATGATAGGCTTCAATTATTTTAACAGTGTATGTAAAGATTTATGTGGTTTTCCTTGGTATATTGTCACGTGCTAATAATAGATGCTTTAGGGCATTGTCAGGCAAAAAGGAACATACTTTTATGTTCGACTTTACTATTGTTTTGGGAGCTTTCCCAGTGATTTATACATGAGGGATAAGAAGGCAACTCAATCTTGTATCTCACAAAGACGAAGCATAACATAATCATAATCCACACGTCATCTATTTGCAATATCTTGTTTTTAAGGAAAATTTGTTCATTTACAATATTGTATAATTTGCCACAAACATTATGGTACGCCTCGAGTGATGCTAGATAATAATGACATAAAAACATAAAAAATTTGGGCAACTAAGTTTTTGTTTCCGGGAACAAAATTAGGTCGTTCCAAACGTATTTCTGTTCTTTTTCTATTCAAGGAACGGAAATTGTGTGCGATCACTAAGGTTGCATATAGTAACTTTCTGTTTCCGGAACAACTTTTGAAACGAAAATATTTTTCTGTTTTCGCTTCCGACCACGATTTTTGGGAACAAAACCGTGTTTGATAATCGCAAAAAAATTCTATTCCGGAACAAAAAAAAAGAACAAAACGCGTTTAGTAATCGAATAAAGTTTATGTGCTCGAAACAAAAAAAAAAGTGTTTAGTAATTGCAAAAAATCATTCCTAATTTTTTATTTAATTAAGGGGACTATATATATTAAAATTAAAATATCTTTATCTTTTTAACTTACTAAATCAAATTAAATTTCGTTTGTTCAATTTACTAAATCAAATTAGACCAATATATGTATACGTAATTTACTAAATCAAATTACAATATAGACGAGATCAACTACAAAAAAAAAACTAAAAGAGAAGACAAATTAGAATTGAACAACGAGAACATCAAATATTAAGTACACTTTGAATGAAACCGAGGATTAAAATGAAAAATATTTGTGCATTTAAGTCCTTTTAGTCCAATTGTGTATTTTTTCCAAATATGAGAACTGAAATGAGATGCAGGGTATCAAAATCTCATGTTACGACTCTAAAAGTAAAAAAATTGGCTAAAATGATTTTAAATGAAATTTATTAGTCAATTTAGAATTATGTTCAATGACGAGACATGTGGTCCCAAATTGAATTTTTAAAACCTTAAGAGGCCAAAATGAAAAGGGAATTAAAATAAAAATATGGACTATTTTTGCGCATTTTTTTTACCACGAATCCTATTTTTCTTGATTTTCGGCTATTTTTATAATTAAAATAAATCCGAAAAATGTCAAAAATTACGAAAAATATTTTTTTGTTCAAAATTAGTTCCGCCAAAGCTTCCAAGGTTAATTTTGTAATTTTATAAATTGTTTTGGTATTTTTAATTAATTTTTTAAAATAAAATGATTAAAAATTAAGTGTCAATATTGTGCAAAGAAAAAAGAGAAGAGAGCGCGTTCAAAAATTTACAAAATTGTTCCCAATTGTTTCTAAAAAATTTTCCAAATGTATTTCTAAAAAATATTCCAAGAATGCATAAGTAAGTTTTTTTTTTTCTTATTTCTGCTCCAAAAAGTGTTCTCAAAACACTTTAGGAACACTTTTTTACCATAGACATTTCCGGAGCGTTACCATACGCAACCTAAACACGTTCATTTACTCAGAATCTGCTTCAAGGAACAGAATCAGAAATAGTAATTCTGCTCAGAAACAGTTCTTGGGAACAGAATTGTTGCCAAACGAGCCCTAAGTTAAGAAAACCAAATGACACAAATAGTAATACTTAGAGCATTAAATCTGTACCTACCTCAAAACATTTAAAAAGAAAACAAACAAGTCCCACTTGACTCTCATAACAGATTTGCTTACTAAATGGCAGTTGATTGCCCACACTTCATAACTATCTACAGTCGATATAGAAATGCTTCAGCAAGAACTCTCGCCACGAATATTTTTAAGAGAAAGAAGCTAATGTATCAGTTCAAAGATTCTCATTTAAAAGACCATTAAATCCCAAATGCAGAATATCAAAAACAGTTCCAAAGAGCACTTCCAAAAGAGGCTATCATTCCAGTAGGGCTAAAAGTCCCTATCTTTCAAGTGAAGAAACAAGAGTTGCTAGAATGGGATGACACCCCATTCAGCAAACCCAGAAGGGGTCAAACCGAGCATAATTACCAAAAAAATTCATACTGTTGTAATCACAAGTTAATCAACCTTGCTCAAAAGTAAACTAATTAAGAGAAATAAGGTCAGTGTGATCCATTACAACATTCCAGCCACCAGTGTCATGCTCTTACAATACATTCTAGAGTTTCGAAGGAATTCAAAGGTATCGAGTGTCACCTATTCATTTTTTGATAAGGAGTATCGCACGGATATTTACTCAGGTTCCCTTGCTCTCTAGCTTTAGATCAGCTTCCTTCACTGCTTGAACGAGATGAGTCACGCGATATTTGAGTTTTGCGTTCTCCACAGCAAGCTCCCCTGTCTACAATTCATGCAACAAAGTATTGTAATAATCCATGATTCTCCAAAATTAAGACAAGACGTACGATAATCAGGCACTTGTGCTACCTTTTTATGTTCCGCAGCTAACTCAGATTTTGCACGTTTGAGCTCTGATTCCACTTTGTTAATCTTTTTTGAGTGTTCCTCCTCATAAGAATCTACATGAGCAAGCAAATTTGATTCGATGAATGAGACAAAGGAAGTAGGAGAGCATAATAGACAGAACCTAGATGGAAAAACTCGTGACCTACCCTTCTCTTTTGCAATGGCAGCTTCGAGTCTGGACAAGCGATCCTTTCAAGCAAAATGCATGCACAGGCAAGATGTCAGTTTCGGGGAATACATAAGACATATAATCCCGATCCTTGTTTATCACAATGGTCGAAGTTGAAGGACTTGAACTTGATGGCAGAAGAAAAAGTACACAGAAAGATATAAAGAACATGTCCAAGACCCAAACCTAGACTTGATGTTGAAGCCATCACTATTACAAATTCCCGCACCATTTTCATTAAAGAGAAAAATTTTTATCTTGCTTAGCCAGAGTTACCAGACAGTCTAAAAATCACATACATAGAAGAAACCAAATGCACCATGACCAATATCACCTAGACTTGATGCAAATTAAACCTCAATAAACCAAGAACAAATGGAAATTCTTCCGTAATTAGCAAGTGTCTGTCATCTCATCTGTAAGCATACATTCGGGGCACTCGCGGGATAGTCGGCAAAGGCAGAGAAAAGAATATGCAATTCTGCAAAACAAAACCCTGCAGAATCATCTGCTACTGAGTTCATCTCCTCGCGAATCCCCCATCAACAATGCCCAGATCAATGTAGAACTAACGACAATGCCGACCGCAAGAATACTGACGACAGAAACGTCAAACACTAACATCTGCACAAGGAAGATTCTTACACACGCTGATCTACACGGCATGTGCTCACTGGACAGCAAGCGAAGTGAAAGTAATCATTGGCTGACCTCGGCTTCGGAGGCTCTCCGGCGAAATTGCTCCAAGAGCTTGTTCAGGTCGGTCGGGTTCTCAGATTCCGCCATCGTCTGCGAGCGACCCGACCAGCAGAAGAAGATGATGAACGGACGAGGAGGGGGAAGGACCCTAAAACCCTCCTAAGACCAAGCCAACGCAACCACAAACCCCCACCGCCTCGTGGCTGTCAAAGGAGCGCCTGGTATTTGTGTGGTTATTCGGTTCTTAATTGGGCTCCAGCCCAGTGATGGTCTGAGCCCACAAGTCTTTCCCTTGCTGATAAGTAATCCATGCGGGGATCATTCCATCAATATGCAATTCTATGTTTTGTTTTACTGTGATTTTTGTGTGTGCCCTGATTATAATTTATAACTTTTACAAATACATATATAAGATATTAATTGGGATTAAATCATCATAAATACTTGTCACTATTATTCTTCCTTTTCTTTTGTAATCTAGGTTACTTGATTTTACATTCTAACTCAAATCAACGCTTTTTTGCTCCAATTTAAATTTGCTTCTCCGGTTTCTACTATTGCTCAAATAAAAGATGTGCAATCAATATCTTCCTCTCTTGTTCTTCTCAACATCACAAGTCTCATTACCATCAAGCTTCATGCAGATAATTATCTTCTATGGAAATCTCAATTTGAGCATGTGGATGGATCTTTTTCATATTCATTGAAAGCTTGTCATTGATCAAAATGACATTGTAGTAGTCAATTACTCCTATTCCACTTGGGTTAAGACGAATCCATGCAATTGTAGTTTGATCAATTCGACCCCCACAATTGAGATTTTCCATGAACTTCACGACCTTCGGACATATCAAGAGATTTGACTCACTCTAGGACTACACTTTAGTGATTAGTGCGTGGCCAAGTAAATTGGACTAAAGTTTGATTTTCGAAGGCTATCAAGAATCCCGATCGGTCAATATTTGACTATCTTCGACATGTGAAGTCCATTGTAGACTCTCTCAATGCAATCAATTACTCTATCTCTAACAAGAACGTGATATTCATTATGCTTTGATTGGTCATGCCACTTTACCCACTCCATCGTTCCTAAGGCCTTGGGGTGGACGTTTAGGGGTTGAAGATCGGATAGATGGACAATTCTCGCGTGATCAACCAAGTTTGCAATCCTCCTATTGTTGGTTTAGTTCACAATTCATAGTCATTATCGACCCATATGTTAATCACTCCCGCTCTTGCTCTGGTTGGCCTGTGGTGGTTCGAGACCCCGTGTACCCCATTCAAGGGAGGCATTCTAGACCTCTTCTTTTATGTCAAACCTATAACATGGCTAGAGCACATAGCGCTACAATCTCAACAACGATTCAACCATGCATTCACTACCAATGATCTCTTGGACTCCTTCTCAGCTCTCTTGGTTGGTGAAACTTATAATTCAATGTGATATCTTGACAATAGAGTATTGACACACATGACTAGTGACATTAGTAAAATCTTAAAACCTCGAACTCTTTTACGTTGACAAAAGTCTCGCTTTGTGATAGTCACCTATCACCTATTAAGAGTGTAAAACCTTTTGCATAGTGATTCTCGATCTTTGTTATTATCCCTTGTTTGTAATGTCCCTAGCTCGCAATCTCCTCTCATACACTTAACGTTGCTGTAAAAATTCATATTATTGAATTTAATGGTTCATCATTTTCTTTGGAGGATCAGTAAACAAGGAAAGTTCTCCAAATTGACTCCTCTCGTGGTTTTTATTTGATTTCCAATTTATTAGTGTCGCGTCACTTGGATCCTATTGTGGCTTCCTCGGCTTCACTCACGTGCCGCCATGCTCGTCTTAGCCATCCTAATAAACAAGTTTTGAGCCGTGTTTACGATTCTATTTATAAGCCAATATCTTGTGAGTCATGTATTGTGGACAAATCTCATTAATTTTCTTTTAAGTTTGTTAGTCATTGTGGATTTTCTCCTTTGGTTGTAATTCATTTTGACGTATGAACGAGTCCAATATGATCTCATTTTGGTTTCAAATGTTTTGTATTAGTGATTGCTAACTACTTTCGATTTACAAAATCCTCTAGCTCTTAGTCCTATAACTCACGATTCCGGATTAGCCCCTTCGCTTTTTGTTTCCTTCAATTAGTCCATTCTTCCTTTTAACCTCCTCTATACCTATCTCCTATCTGGCTCAACCTCCTAACGCGTCCCTCTCCTTCTCTTGGCCTAACTTTTATCTCTTCCCCTTCACCGCCCCTCCTTTGTGCCCTACGCATTGTGTCCCAACCCAGCTCCACTTTGGTTTCTTCTCTTCCAACTCATACTATGCAGATTCGTGCCAAATCTAGAATTCACTTTTTTCACAATGAGGCATTGACTTGCTACTCCAAGGCCATTCTCAATCCACATTGAAAAATGGACATGGTGGGTGAAATATTGCCTTTGTCACACCAGTCACACGTGGGATTTTGTAGCAATTTTTTTTTTTGTCAAAAGATCTTATAGCAATTTAGTCAATTATAAATTAGGTTTTTAGAGTCAAGGAAAGATCCAATGAAACTATCAAATGCTTCAAAGCTCGTCTAGTTGCACGGGAATTTAAGCAGAATGCCATATTAGACTATAACAAGACCTTCAACCTCTTCGTTAAACCCACTAAAATTCAAGTTATTCTCTCTGTTACAGTGTCTTCAAGATGGGCCATACATCAACTTGAGGTTAAGAATGCCTCTTGCACAACATCCTCCTTGAAGAAGTTTACATGCACCAACCTCCCGATTTATCTAATCCCGATTCTTAAATCAAGCGTGGCGTCTCCGAAAAGCCAGTTATGGTTTAAAATAGGCTCCATGCACATGGTCTTATTGCTTCGGCAGCTTTTTATTATGTTTTTATTTCATGGAGAGTAAGGCTAATCCTTCTTTATTCATCTACGCTTCTTCTCGGGGTCGTCTATGTCCATGTTGATGGCATCCTTACCACCGGTGATATTCCTAATTTATCACTATCTTTGATTACTCGACTCTCATAGAATTTGCTATGAAGGATCTTGAATAACTTCACTATTTCCTTGGAACTAAGGTTTATCACTGCTTTGAAGGTGCATTTATCTCAAGGCAAGTATGTTGCCTTCTTTAGGCAAGTTTGACCTCGTCAGAGTTTAGCCCATGTTTACTCCCTTAGTCTTGAGGACTTCATTGTTAGCTAGCGAAGGTAAGCTTCTCGCTTCTCCAAGGTGGAATTGACGGATGGTTGGTGCACAACAACATGCGTCCTTGACTAGGCTCGATATTAGTTTTGCTCTGAATTTGGTTAGTCAATGTTGGAAAAATATGTTGAATGAAATGGGAAGAAATGGAATCATGCTTTGATGCGCGAATTTATTTTTTTTAAGGAGTTATCTCGTCTCGCAACATTGTTAATAGTTATTGGCAAAAATCTTCCACTCAAGTCTCAAGTGAGGATCTTAGATATCATTTTTAATATTTCTCCAATAACTCTAAAAATGAAACAATAAAAAAGGTAGCTGTTTTTCTTTGAAAAACAAACGAAAGTGGAAGCTGTTCTAAAAATAATGAATAGAATGTCATGTACATTTATTAGCGAAACATACACAATTCTTCGTTTCGAAAATTGTAAATTAAGATACAATTTTTTATGTCTAAATAACTGTGAGTTTGGACACGTTCTTCATAGCAACAATAAGTTCCTTTTTCGGAGGTTGTAAGAGTCCTTCTTAACTATTTGTCATAAATAAAATTTTGAAATTAAATAATAATAATAAATAACTGCAGCTCCTATGTGAACAATCACTATTTTGTTAAGACTCAACATTCAATTTATCATTACAATTTGGAAAAAATAAAGATAATAAGAATAACAATTGTTGATTAGTGTCAAATCTTATCTCATGATCGTGCAAAGTACTAAGTGTGATTAATGATCATACACCGCACGCGAGTATAGTAAGGTGTAGCTCACTTGCCAATCCTTCATTTGAAAGACTATAATAGCCTTTTTACTATAAAGTATTTCACATTGCCTTTCATCTTATGTGGGACAAGGAAAAAGCACTTATTGTTTGTTTTACAAACAAACATCAATAGTCAATTCAAGCATTGAATTATAATACCTCAGCTCCGGGATGTCAAACTAAAAGATTGAAATTTAGTTATCGCATCTTCTTGCAAATTGCTCATTGAGTAGTATTCTTCCACTTCATTGACTACTTATACGGATGCAAACAACATTAGCCCGGATTACCTCAGCCCCAGGCTATCAAACGTATATATCAAAACTTGACAGTCCACCTTGGTTTTTTGTATTTTTTTGGGCACCAACCTTGTTTCATGGAGCGTCAAGAAGTGGCTGCTAAGACTAATTGCATTCGTCATTTACTTCTTAAGCTCGTGGTCCTCTTTGTTTTATTATCTCACCGTTTATTGTGGCAACATCTCTATCGCTTATCTTGCTCCCAATTGTGTCTTCCTCGCTTGCACCAAAGACATTGAGTTGCAATTTTTAATTTGTTTTGTGAGTTGGTTTCGGCGATTTACGTGTTCGCTACGTGCCTAAATGGATTAGTCGATAGAAATCTTTATCAAGGATTAGTACACGCGCTATTGAAATCCAATCTCTTAGTTGGTACACTTATTCTAGATTGAGGGAAATATTAATTATGTAAAGCTAAGCCGCCGTAAATACTCTCCGCCTTCTCTGTCGGCCTCTTATCTACTCTCTCCATCTCATTGTTCTGTCTGACTCCAAAATTCGTCATTTCCTTTGGCTCACACCGACACTGATATTGGTGCTCAGAGAGGGAGAGCGAAGAAGACGAAGAAGAAGAAGATGGAGACGAAGCCAAGCGAGATAAGCAGCTCGAAGATGTTTGGGGGTTACAACAGGAGATACAAGCATTTCAGCCCAACCCTCGGCTGCTCCATGAACTTCCACATCTACTTCCCTCCTTCTCCTTCCCCTTCCCACAAATTCCCTGTACGTCCTCAATCTTAGCCTTCGTTGCTCGTCGAAATCCTTTCTTAGTACCTCTCTCCGGGGTTCATTAGGGTTCATTTCGTCGTCTGCGATCGTGTCGTCAGCTTTCGGCTTTCGACGATTTCGATGAGAGTGTGTGTGTGTGTGTGTGTGTGGGGGGGGGTGTGTGCTATTGACGTCGCCTGATTGTGTTGCTCAATTGCTTGGCCGTGTGAATGAGCAGGTGCTGTACTGGTTGTCTGGGCTTACTTGCACGGACGAGAATTTCATTGCGAAATCCGGAGCTCAGCGTGCTGCTTCGAAAGAGGGCATTGCCCTGATTGTGCCTGATACGTCTCCAAGTCGGTGACCTTTATTTACTAATTTACGTGCCTGTCACACGTTTTCGGGTTAGCCTGGTTAATCATTTTGATTGTTGGTGCGTCCATTCGCGTTTCTGGTTCTAGCCTGTTTCAGAAATAAAAATTTCTATTAGGGCATTCGGAGATCGGTAGTGGAATTGTAATGGGTCAGTCTTACTTGGTATTTTCAATTTCGGGTGCTTAAAGGATGGATTTCCGTATTGCTACTTTTGATGTAATGCCGCGGTTGGGGTCCAAATCCATCAGTTGGAGCAACTTCAACTGTTGGTAATCCGAATCCATTGTTATTTAACTCTCTCATCTTATTGGCTTTGCTAATACTTGCATGCTAGATTTTGCTTTATAAACTCTACGTATCTGATAAAATTGAGAATATTTTTGGTGTTAGTGCTAAAACTGCGGCTTTCTTCCTTGATATAGAAGCTATGTTTGTTCTCTGTATATTGCAGGAGGCCTTAATGTGGAAGGAGAAGCAGACAGCTGGGATTTTGGTGTAGGTACGTCGCATTAGTTTCTCCATCGGCTTTTGCAAAGTGCCTTCATTTTCAATGCCATTCTTGCAGAGTATTCTACCTCCACAAATACTGCTCTTAGAGTAAACCAGACTGGCTGGTGTTTATAAGAGATATACTATTATATTATCATTACTATCAGCAGGTCCAACTTGCTAAGAAGTGTAATCCTCATGTCGCTCAACCTGAGAATTTAATGTAATAATTTATCCGCTAATACACAGTCATGCTGAGATGGGAGGCTGCATGGCAGTCTAATAATGATACAGAATCTGCAATTCCTACCAAAGTATTAGGTATCATTGTAAGATAATTATGACCACTTACCATTCTAATTTTGAAGGGTTTCTCTTTTGACGTCATAGCTTCATAGACTATTTTCATCATTCTGGAAAAGAGGAGCATGTCCTCCTTCTACTATCATCTTTCTTGAATTTTGGTTTTTGGTGACCTCGTACTCACTTTACTGATAGAATATCGTCTTCCTCCTAGAGATTGGTGATCTGTGATGTTCTCATGGCTTCTCACAAAGCCAAATGAACTACAGTGCGACGAACACTCCTATATTATTATGATTGGAATAAGAGCAACAAGAAGTTTGAATTCTGACATAAATTCTTTGTTCCAATATGAGATTTTTCGTGAGGTTGTTTCCTTTATTTTAACCAGGTGCTGGGTTTTATCTTAATGCTACCCAAGAAAAGTGGAAGAACTGGCGTATGTATGATTACATTGTCAAGGAACTGCCCAAACTTCTAGCCGAGAATTTCCTGCAGCTTGATACAGCAAATTCATCTATATTTGGTCATTCTATGGGAGGACATGGTGCTCTTACCATCTACCTAAAAAATCTTGACAAATATAAGGTAAATAATATATGCCTACCTGCTACAAATTTCATAGCCCTGAGGTTTGCTACCTTTGTTCAACTTCAGTCCCACCAGTCCAATAAGTGCAAATGCTTTACAATTTGAGATGATTTTTTCTGCAATTAGATGTCTACAGACTATTTACCTAGGCTCTATGGTCCATTTATGGCGAATGGAGATCCTCATCTTACTCTAGTGGTCCATTTCTTAGTTCACTGTGCAGTTTCCTAAAGTTTATGATTTTTTTCGTTTGAAATCATCTATATTCTGTATTTGAGGATTAAGTAGAATATTTCGCTTTAGTATCCACTTATGCAGACTCACTTTCGGTGTTTTCTGACTCGCTCATTATGCAGTCGGTCTCTGCCTTTGCTCCAGTTGTGAATCCTATAAACTGTGCATGGGGCCAGAAGGCTTTTACCAACTATTTAGGTGAAAATAAAGCTGATTGGGAGGTAAAGATATTTGAGTATTTTGAGCATTAAACTAGTTAATGTTATGACGCTGAAAGCTTGTGCTCTTCTCTTTTAATGGTTAACAAATAAAATTGCAGGAATATGATGCCACTTGCCTAGTTGCAAAGTTCCACGATGTGTCTACTACCATTCTGATTGATCAAGTAAGCTTGTCCTGAGCCTGTATCTATAGACAAATACATTGATGCGATAGTAAAACAAGTCCAACAACCTACGTGCTGTACTCATTTGTGAGAATTCAGTGTTAGCGTATTCTTTTCCGCCGAATATGTACATAAAGGTGTCTATTTTTTTCCCCTTTTCAGGAAGTACTTGATTAGTCGTTATCAGTGCTTCCAACACCTGTTAATGCGCACAATATGGTGTCTGGTTCATCCAAATCAGCTTGCAACTCATATCTTATTTGGCTCACTGTTTAGTGAGTTTATTAGGGCTTCACCCATCTAAGGTGGGGGTTCCTTATCAAGAACTGATTCAAGAGTCTGGTCTCGTTGAGTCTTTTGCCTGGGAAATAGTTGTACCCAGGTATTGGTTAGATCACAGGTGGATCAACAAAACAGGTCGGTCTAATCTTGGTCAAGCCAGTCTAATTGGAAACTGCCGCTTATGAGAAACACATTTTTCACTTCCCCATTGCAGCCAAGGGGCACATGCCTTTGCATTGTGCCGAGTCGAGATGGTATGAGTGCAGACCAATAAGCCCAGTAAGAGAAACTCATGTTGGACTCCACTATTGCAGCTGAAGAGCACGCACGTGGCTTTGCTCTGTAACCCTATCAAGTAGGAGCCAATGGAAGACAAATTTAGTGTCACCGAGCTATTGAGAACTAAATGAATGAAATATTTTACAAATTGCTATCTCTATCCTCCATCTTTCTCCTGTTCTGCCATTTTCATCTCAAAATTACAGCTTTCTTCTGCATTGGGTTGTTTAAGCTGATAGTTGCAGACTAGTATGGGGTTTATAAGGTGAAGTACAAAGAAGTCAAAACTCTTGGGGAGGGGGAGGCAAAGCTCTCTGTCTCTCTCTGGTGTCTTTGGCCTGGATGAAAACTAATACTATGGTTAGTTGTAAAGAACCGTTGGTGTTCCCTTCCTCACAGGTTGCTTACCAATGAGCTGAGTGCAATTTTGATACTAAAATGTTGCTAAATTAATCAATCAACAAATGCAGCTAAGGCCCAGCCGTTGAAAAAGTTAGATTGCCTGGATTGCTGCCCAACCCTTGATTGGCTTATATGCGGCCCAGTTTGAACTTTTAAATGCATTTGTTCTATTTGCTTGTGGGAATGATCTTAAATTTGTTTGAATTATAGATCATGTATTGGCCATTAATCACGGGTAATTCCTTTCTGCAGGGGGAAGATGACAAATTTCTGCACGATCAACTGTTGCCCAACAAGTTCCCGGAAGCTTGCAAGAAACATGGAGTCTCTGTTCTTTTGCGGTTGCAGCCGGGTTATGATCATTCCTACTTCTTTATTGCCACCTTTATTGACGATCACATCCTCCATCATGCCAAAGCCCTCAACCTGTAGTTTTCGGGCCTAGTGGCCTCCAGGAATACATAATTATCTCCATCTCATGCTGAACTGGTTTACTCGTCTTGTTGAAGTGGCTTTTTGCTTCATGCCCTGTTTTATGAAGTTGCAAATGATGCCTGTCATATGATGTTGGTATAAGAGTTAGGTGGTTTGCTGAAACAGAAGTACTCTAGTTTCCATTGTGAATATGCGTGCCGTAATTTCGGAGAGCAGCTGATTCCATTTGAAGTTTGATGAGAACGCTCCAACAATAAATCTTCTGAACGAAACAAGATTTTTTTTTTTTGGTCGAACGAAACAAGATTTCATTTCATGTTCCTTTCTTTTACCCTTTGGATGATTTCTACTCCCTTCTCAGTTAAGTCTCCTGAACGAAACGAAAAATGATTCTGTAACAATCAAAACGATGTCTTCAGTAGCAATGAACTTTGACATTGTTTTTTATATTGAAACTGTGATTGAGCTGTGTTATTCCATGTCTAATATGGTTCAAGAATGCATGAGAAATCTTGTGACAATAGAACCGAAGAAGGGGACGCGTGTTCGTGGAGCTACAAAGGGTTGTTGGGGAGCTTTGTCAAAGTGTTGGGACTTAGGCCCCATTTGTTCTGCAAAAAATTATTATCGAAAATTTGTTCAACGGAAAGCTATTTTCGGAGAATTGTTTTTCGACTTTCTCATATTTGGATGATGGGAAATTTACGAATTATGAAAAATGTTCTTCATGGACTGAAAATAAAAATAAGTGTAGATTGGGAAAGACAATTTCCTCTTCAAGTAAGAAGAGAGCCTTAAGCCGTCAAGCAAATAGAAGCTAATCATTTCTCTTGGAAATGATTGTCTGGACGATATTTTTCTTACAGGAAGTTTTCAGTGAAATAAAAGTACTCGTAAATGTATGTTGGCGCATAATCTAACATCCATTATTCAATGCATTTGATAACTCCGAATCGGCCACCTTATTCGTCAGATTAGGTCATAGCGAACTTAACTTCATAGATAAGTTGGATCACAAAATGGGATAGTAAAACAATAGGTAACAGGGGATCATCGTGTAATCTAGGTGAGCCAATACGGTGCCAAGTTTGAGCTCGACCCGGCTCTTATACCACCCGAAACTCGAAGCCTGGCTCGAGTTTGAGTTGACTATTACATTTTCTGCCCGAACTCGACTATGCTCAACTCGATTTCAACAAAATTTACCAAGGAACTCGAGTTCGAATTCTATCTTAAAAAGCTCGAATAACATGGACACATTATGTAAGTTTAAGGAAATTGTCTACTTTTAACAATGGCTAATACCATTAAAAATCAAAAATTTGTACACCCCATGCCATATTACCCTCGAACTAATTTGTCGTGTTATGGGAAATCTTAAAATGGTTTGGCTAAATTAGCAAAAATTCCCAATCTCAATTCATTTTTCTCTGATTTGGTTTCAAAAACAACCTTGTTACCCATTTATGTTTACGTCAAATCCATGTTGCATGTCGGTCATTTGAGTTGAATGGCACGTGTTTCCACAATTTGCAATTAAAGGGGACATTGGATTGAAGTTCATGGAGGCTAAATTTATCACGGATATACTCGTTTAAAAGTTTTCGTGACATATAAATTATTTTGGGTAGAACTAATATAGATATATTGGTTTGAGATTTTTTTTAGTTTCACCTATTCATCAAGTTAAGGCCCGATGGATTTCACCACCTATCGTTGATTATTGTGAGGAATTGGGGGCGGTGGAATGGCGGAAGGATGCCGGCGGCGGCCGTGGAGAAAGCGGCTTCAGGGCGGCGACGTTTTAGTACGGTGGAAAGTGGTAAGAGTCTGAAACATTGATAGATGCAGTGGTGACGTCGTTTATCATGGGATTATAGTGCTTTACAAACACGTGTTAGTGATGGTGAGGGAAGAATGCAATACGTGCTCACTTTTTAATTTTCTGTTTTTTTCAAAACTATCAATCTGAAAAAGTTCAAGGGAAAATTCAAATAAAGACACGAAGTTCATGTCATTTCAAATAAAGAGTTGCAGTATATTCTTTGTTTCATATAAGGGCCGATATTTTAGTCATTTATATTTTGTAAATATTTTTCTCTATTTTTTTCTTCTTTTCTTTTTCTTTTTTTTTATCTTTCGGGGAAGGGAACGACAATGGCCAGCCTCGCTTGGGCAAGGCGAGCCTCAATGGCCGCCTAGGCTAAGGCTTAGACAAGGACTCGGGGCTTGGGTTCGGAGTAATTGATTGGTGAGAGAGACGCTAATCTCGCATGTCACATGGAGATAATTGCAAGCCGATGGATACAACATTGATGAGTAATGAAGGGAGGAGAAAGACTAGAGAAATAAAGGGGAGGAAGAAGAGGATGATGACGGTGAAGAAAGGAAAAAATAAACAAAAAAATGAAAAATATCTATAAAATATAAATCACTAAAATACTTTTGTCACCTCTTTTTTAAAAATAAAGATCGTACTTCAAGCTTTTATTTAAAACAACGTCCACTTCAAATTCTTATTTGAAAAAATAAAGTCACTTTATACGTTTATTTGGAATTTTTCCAAAATCCAAGCACTCACTTTTATTTATTTAGCTCATTTCATTTGCTAAAAAATAACAACAAATTTCTATTTTTAAAGTAAATAGAACAAACAAAGGACAATCCCAATTTTTCATTTTTTTTCTTCTCACACTTTCATTTGACTTTACGGCTTGTGTTCAACCCTAATTTTTTCGCCTTTGAGCAAAAATATTTATATATCAATCATTGACGATAATGAAAATAATTTTCGTTGACATATTATTAACAATCATTTTTAAGAAATTATTTTTAAAATTTTAAATTTTTCGCTAAATAAATAGAGGCCTGGTATATACGAATCGTATTTGCAACTATAGAAAAATGAATTTTCGCGTGTCGGTCCCGCTACGACTTTGAATTTATTCGAGGGGCAAGGCCTAATGAATTTGAACTCCCCCACGAATGGCAATCTCGTAATTATCTCCTCTTCCGACCCCAAATTAACAAACGCGGTCTTGCAGGTCTATTTTATACGCGTCAAACCTCCGCCAGAGCGGACCCAAAAAACGTCGTCTCGTCCGCCCGAAAGGGAAAAAAAAAAAACAAGGAAAAAGAAAAAATCTCTCGCTTCACCACTCCTGAAAATGTCAGGCTACCCCCACGCGCCGCCGAACTACGGATACGGCCAGCCTCCGGGCCAGCCCTACACCACCTCCTCCTCCTCCTACGGCGTTCCTCCCCCGTCTAATTCACCGTACGCGCCGTACGCCGCTCCCTCCGCTCCCTCCGCGCCCTACGCGCCGCCACCTCAAGGCGGAAAGCCGCCAAAGGACAAGCCGCAGGCCTACGGAGCTCCTCCGCCGTCGGCTCCTGGGGGATATCCCCCGCCGCCGGCTCCTGGCGGGTACCCGGCTGCGTCGGCTCCTGGAGGATATCCGGCGCCATCGGCTCCTGGCGGGTACCCGGCTCCGTCGGCTCCTGGCGGGTACCCGGCTCCGTCGGCTCATGGCGGCTACGGGGCTCCGTCGTCTCATGGTGGGTATGCTGCTCCGGGCGGATATCCTCCGCCGACACAGGGGTACGGGAGCGCGTTCGCGGCCCTGCTGCCGTCGCAGTTCCCGCCGGGGACGGATCCGAACGTGGTGGCGTGCTTCCAGATGGCGGACCAGGACGGAAGCGGCCTCATCGACGACAAGGAGCTGCAGAGCGCTCTGTCCTCGTACAGCCAGAGCTTCAGCTTGAGGACGGTGCATCTTCTCATGTACCTCTTCACGAACACCAACACGAGGAAGATCGGTGAGTACTCTTAGCTTCTAATTCTAGCGATCGCTTCCACCGCTGCCGTCGGGATCCTGCAGCAGTTAGCCTAGAAACATCGACGTCGATGCCGACGTTTTGGGCGCGTGGAGTAATCAACTCGGCTTAACGGCAGAGTGCGAGGCGTAATTTCTCAAGCACGAACTGTGGCCATGTGCTAGAGCGTTACTGATTTTCGTCGGGGTCAAACTGTTGACGCGTGGCTTTTGCATAGAGATTGATCGCTCGGTTTGGCGAAGTTATCGTGCATGCTCTTCCGAAGTCGATTAAGATTTGTGTAAAGATCTGTAATGGCCGAGTCTCTCATATTGGGTTAGATTTGTAGTGACGAGTATCTTGAACTCGAAACCTAGTTCTGCCGTAGGAATTATTCGAAGCTTGTGCTATGAACTTTCCCGTTAATCCGCAGGAGGGTGAGATGCTACGAACAGATCTTGCGCGTTAGTTTGCGTACTATCCTTTTTGGGGAGAGAAAGAGAGTAAAGGGGGGGATGATGCTAAGGTTGAGCTAAGCCCTCCTGATCTGAGTGGGATTAGGTGATAATTGTGGAAGGCCCGTATTTCATTTCTGGCAAAATGGGTTAGGTGGGAGAGATTCAGATCTGGACGATGAAGATGACTCTGGCTTATCTATTTCTTCGTCTTTTGCCCAATTCTTCATCACATCCCATTTAACAGTCAAAAAAGTGTGTGGTGGGGGCTATTTGCAATAGATTTTCTTTGATGTTTCTTTGGTCATGATGACACCCTTTTGCCAATTTTTTCTCATTCTTAAGAGGAAGCCCAACCCATTGCAAGGATGGGTGCATGCTATGACTTTTTATTTCATCTCACTGCATTGCTGTTACACTTGGGCTATTCTGGGTAGGTCGCACGTGCAGGCCGGGCCATTCATTGCCTAGTTTATATGTAATTTGTTGGTCGACTTGACGTGAGAATCATTCCCCATAAGAATTATAGAAAAAGATGCAACCTCGGAGCATTGGCTGCGTTTTTCTCCCTCCTTAGAATTGAGAATTTTTCGTGTGAACTATCCCTCGTGCAGGACCTAAGGAATTTGTTCAGGTGTTTTACAGTCTTCAGAGCTGGAGGGTAAGTGGAAACTGGAACCTTATGTTTTCCCCGAAGATTTCTTTCTACAACCAAATGTTGATTGGTGATTCGTACTTTCTGGAAATTGCTTCAGGCGATATTCGAGAGGTTTGACCGGGACAGGAGTGGCAAGATTGATGCCAATGAGTTGAGGGAAGCGCTGCTGAGTCTAGGCTTTTCTGTGTCGCCGGTGGTTCTGGATTTGCTCGTGTCTAAGTTTGACAAAACTGGTGGGAAGAACAAAGCCATCGAATACGATAACTTCATCGAGTATGGTGCTGTCTTCAATTTCTAAAAAGATTCAGTCATTGAAAGTTCTTCATGCTTTCTAATGATCACGATGGTCTCTAATCAAATTACCTCTCGTGCTTATTTCTTGCAGATGCTGTCTTACCATCAAGGTGAGATCTTGTAGTCCATCTTATATTTTTGTACTCAGTGAGCTGAAATTTATGCCTGAATCTGTATTTCGTATTTGCAGGGACTGACTGAGAAATTCAAGGAGAAAGATACCACGTACGCTGGCTCAGCCACCTTCACTTATGACGCCTTTATGTTGGCAGTCCTTCCTTTCCTCGTCGCTTAGTGGAAGTTGATTTCAGATGTCAAGCTTGGTTAGATCTCATGTTTCTGTTCTTTTCTTTTTTCTGACTGCACAGCTTGTTGTTTTCATCCTTACCTTGTCTCTGTATTTACGTATCAGAATGATTTAGTATGTAATACGTTTGAGTTGTGTCGAATGAGTGGTGTGATTTTTTTGCTTCATTGAAATGAAATGATGTGTTTGGACTGTAAATAGTTGAACTTGTGAGGTGGTCAAAGGCACTTTGGAAGCTGAGAAAACAATAACAAGAGCTCTAAAACTGCATGGATGAACTATCTGGCCAGTGCTTGTGCGGCTTGAGATCCAGAATTGAGATTTTATTATGTCATAAGCAATTGCACAACTTCTGGCTCCACATAAGTCTGACCTAAGCAGCACCTCCATAGACTAGTGGAGTGTATAGCCAGACGGCTCTTCCCTCTAGTTGCTGAGTCGGCCTTGCGTTGGATTCATATCCCTATGCAAATGGGCAAGAATCAAATTAGGCGAAAAAGATGAAAGACAGATGAATGTAATCGGTCACGCGAGGGAGGACTCTGTTTTCAATCATGGTATTTTGTGTTGTGCTCATGTCTGTGCATCTTAAAGGAATTCAGTCAAAATTGCTGAATGTGCAATTTGAAGAAAATGAGGTTTATAGGGGACTTACATCATGAACAGCTTCTCTCAGTGCTTCTACTTGCTCCCTCGAGACTGTCCTCACCTAATCAAAGTCCACAAAACCAGCATGTCTTCAGATCATCCATGGACCTCACGACCATATATGTTAAGAATTGTCATGGAAAACGCGGCGTATTACCTTCCTTGCTACGGTCCACACAACGCCCTCGGTGCATGGAGGGACCGTGAGCGAACCGATGTATCTGAAGTATCTCCTGCTGAATTTGATGATGCTTGGATTTATGACCCCCAAGTCTATGTCTGCCTTCCCAAGCACTTTCATGTGTTCGAGTAGCTGCCGAGAAATTAAAATGGCGAATCGAGATCAGAAGCACAAAAGGCATCTAGATGTTCAGGTTCCATATGAGCAAAGTAGGGGAAGCAAGTTACAAAAAATGATGCATTGCATCAGTGAGCATGAACACGCACGTATGCAAGCTCAACTTTGCTTATAGCCGAGTTCAAAACATTGACATAACCTATGAGCAAGTATGATAAACATACGGCGGTTGCACATATAAATGAACATGTCGGTAAGGAGAGCGAGATAAAGCGGCCTTTGCACCTTTGTGAGAAAAGGGTCGGGTTGGCCATACTTGTAGACGATCCCGACAACTGCTATTTCACCTCGAGAGCTTTTATGAACAACGTGAAGCTCCATGTCATATCTGCGGAATGAATTTTGACATCACTCATCGGTACTAGGGGGAAAGGCTATCCTGTTTAGTATAATTTGAGCATACTGCAGAGATATAAATCTAGTGAAAAGTGCGCACTGCCGCCCGTTGCTTCACGATGAAAACGTATCATGGTACAAACAACAAAGACGAATCCTCTGTACCTCGATCCATTAAACGTGTGCTCGGATGGCGAATGCCAATGACACTGTAGAAGTTTGTAGCAAGTCCCGTTGATATTGATCTCCCCTGCATCTCCTTTCCACATTACCTGGTTGAAAGAGTCATTGGTAAAAACAAGTGGTAGATCAGTTTTATTATTGAAAGATCGTCGAGCGCGCAGTTGGTTTAGAACTCGTTTCTTTAGAAGAGGTCAATAGATGGAAAGGCGGATGCCACCGTCAAACATCAGGGAACCCTGAATTGCTCATGGATAATGATCTGTAAAATCAGCCTTAAAGGTTCGAACATCTTTGTGGTTAGTACTACTTCCACCGGAAAAAAAAAAGGGAATTTCTCGAACCATTGGCTCATTCCTTCACCACGGCGACTGAGCGCCCGGGCTCGGCTACACGAGCGGACGGTGGTAAAGTCGGGGAAAAAAAAATATGATTGTTCTCAACTTCAAAGATTGAAAAAGGCAATTAGGTAGCTCTTACTGTGATATCATGTCCCCTGTTGCTCAAAAGGGCGGGAGCTGGTTTATAGTCTCTTCTCAACTTCCCCAGATCCGGTAACACTTGCACTCTCTCACTGAGCAGATCGATTGGAGACTGCATTTTTCCGGCACCACACGCTCGCCAATGCGGGTCCATCCGGCCCCATTCTTTTGGCCCTTTTCCTGTTCCTTCACCATAAGCGAATGGATGCTCATCATCTGTCCCCGGGCCAGCCCCCACCCCCCACAAAAAAGGCAGAAGAAAGGAAAAGAAAAGATGTTAGCGAAGAAGTTGGCAGAAGCACAGTTCGCAAATCGGGTCTGTAACACTGCGATGTTCTGGTCTATTGTATTGTCTCTGAAATGCAGCCCGCAAAATCGAAGGCACCACAGAAACAAAATCTCCCAGCACATGTTAATATCGTGCCCGGAACAGGGGAGTCGGGCAAATCGACTTTGCAGAATGCTAACATGTAATAAAGGATTTAATTCATATGATCCAAGAAAAAAATTGCCTCAATCTTCTGTGATGAAGCATGATTCAAGTTCTTTCACTCCTACATGAAGAAGAACAGGCATGTGCCTACATAAGCCATTCAGAAAGGAACAGAGAGACACAGAGAAAAAGAATTTGTTCCTTTCCTATTCATTTTTGTTTATGAAAATGGCATAAAAACAAATAAAAGATAAAAAAGAAGATGGTTGTTTTCCCAAATTGTTACGTTTACAAATTTTACTTTTTACTGAATGTTTCTGAGAACTCATTCAAAAAGGGAATTTCCCACTTATTTGGAAATGTACATGGCATGCCATTTTCAGCTTTTGTACTGGGGAATTTCCGTATAGCCTGTGAAGTCACGCAGAGCAAGAGCTTGAGACTCAGAAAACAATGGCGATTTGTCCATACTAACCAGCAGCAATAACACAACAGAGAGCGGCGTGCTCAGCGTGTGCACCAGATCAAAGAAGAAGCTTCAAACGACAAAGCACCGCGCTTCGTACACCCTCAGTGCAGTAGATTTTTCACCCCAAAAATTCGGAAGCTCTGTTTCGTATGAATCTTGAACCCGACGACACAGACACTCTGACATGGAACATAGAGGGAGGGAGAGGGAGACCATACCACCTTCAGATTCGGAAGCGGCGGAGAGAGTGAGAAGAAGACCGTGAAGAGCAACAAAAACCAGAGCCAGAGTGAAGAAGACGGAGCTGCTGCGGATTGAGAAGACGCCCATTTTCCTGTTCTTCTTTATGCTTTGCTCCTACCACAGAAACAAATGCAGTCCAGGAGATCAAATGAGAGAACTGAGAGGGACAGCGTCTGTCATCAACAGACATGTCTTTAAAAGAGTTGCATTACATGTCTATGGCTAGTATTCGTTTTTATTAGGAATTTTGGTAGACAAGGACAGCTGCAAGCAGCTAATTAGCAAAATCCTATGATTTTCGATGTACTAATCGATGTTTAGAAGGTAATCTTTTCCATATTAAGCATAGTTTTACAAGTCTAAGTAGTGTCTTTTTAGAATTGCAAGAATATGAGGATAAGAGAGGACAAACATTCCATAGCGAACCATATATTGCAAAGAAACAAAAAGAGAATCCACATAGATGTATAAATAAATTAGCATTGCAATGTGAGGCACTGGTACTTGGATGATATGGTCTTCTAGCATTGTGGACTGAGCAGATGCCTGCGCAGGCCCTCGGCATAAAAATCTGGGCCGGCCGGGGAGGACTGGAACCCGGGGCATGTTTCACACGATCCCCTTCGGCAGCTTGTCTTTGTCACATGTGTTCTCGACCGGCATCGGGCGCCCACCATATGATACCGAGCTTGACGGAGCTGGAGAGGAGCCATCTGAAGATCTAGGAGGCACGGAGAAAGTCGAACATAAAGATGCATTAAGATGAATATGTTGATTAGATAAGAAAAATAGAAGATGAATGTGATGAGCTATATTGCGGTTGGTCAGATAAAATGCAGGAATTAGGATCAATCGAAGCTTGAAGGACATCATCGTATAATTCTCGTAAGAAGTCTCACTCATGCAATTACCTTGGTTGGTTGTCACTTACGGTGCCAGTGGTAGTTTCATAATTTCTAAAGAATATTTGCTTAAAAAAGATTAAAAAAATCCCGTCTTACAAATCCAAAAGTGGCAAAACAAGTCAAAAGCAATATATACTCAAAGAAAAGAATGCATAACACGCCGACTATTTTAAAAGTTTAAATGGTTAGATAAAAGTCGTTATTTAATATTTTGAATATTTTATAATTATTCATGACGCTTGATTTGGTCTTTTTATTTAGTATTAAATGTAAAAATATTACATTGGGGAGGCAAATAGGAGTTTGGAAATATTCAAACTCATGGTCCCTTACTCCGATATCATGTGAAAAATTTTATTGGGTTAGACTTACTAATATGTCATCGGAACCAGTGATATCTCTTTTCGCGAATAATGTTCATCCACCCCATTAGTCAAATTTCACGCGCCGTTCGTAATCGGGCTTGCGTGTGAGTTACAAGTGAGAGGGATATTGAAGTATTAGACGCAATCCAATGATGAAGTATCACGCCTTACGATCCAAGAGTGGCAAAACAGAAGTCAAAAGCAATGCTCAGAGAAAAGAAGGCGTAATAGAAGCACTCCAATCGGTCCTAATCACTAGGCGATTGCCTCAGTGGCCATCCTTCCCATTTGAAAAGAGGGAGGTGGGGAGTTTTGAACAGTTTTCATAAATGCAAATACTGTTGACGTGATTAGGTTTAATATGGTTTTTAGACATTCTTTTACTTGGTTTACCTTGTAGGGCTTGTGAGTGTATTCAAATTCTCTTTATTTGTTGTTATGATGTGAAGCTACTTAAAAGCAATTTTAACCTTGCGATTAATACACATATTTTTTTATTTATTTATTCATTCATCAAAGAATTATAAAATTTTCTATTTTATCTCTATCAAATACTTTAACACCATATCTTTGGCTCGTGCGTGAGAGGGGCGTTGATCTTTTGAAGTATTTTCCCACATTGCTTGACAATACAAGTCTTAAATGCTCCGCACATGATTTGCACGTGAGAGGCGGGTTTTGTCCCAACCGTGAAGAGCAATAAGAACCAGAGCAAAGAAGACGAAGTTGCTGCGGATTGAAATCGACACTTATTCGTTTTCATTAGGAGTTTTGTTAAACAAGCACAGCTGCAAGCAGCTAATTAGGAAAATTCTATGATTTTCAATGTATTTAGTTCTTTGTATATTACGTCTATCCAACATTTAGAAAGTAATCTTGTTCATATAGTGTATATATTTACAAGTCTAAATCGGGCCTTTTTGTTATTGCAAGAAGGTGAGGGCTAGAGAGGACATACATTCTGTAGCAAACCGAGGAAAGGAAAGCTTAATCACGCTGGATTCAAGTACCATATTTTTTCGACAAAAAAAAAAATAGCACATTTGAAAAATTATTAAGACAAAAATATTTCCTAAGTACTTTTGTTTTAACTTTCACTCTTTGCTTAATTTATTTTATTGTGACTTTTTATCAGCTGAAATTACTATTTTAACCATATAATCCACACACACGTATTAGTATTGCGATGTGAGGGATTGAAAATTTGGATCATATGGTGCTTTAGCCTTGTGGACGAATGCGATGAACTATATTGCAGCTTGTCAGATAAAATGCAGGAATTAGGATCAATCAAAGGTTGAAGGACATTGTCATGTAATTCCCCTAACAAGTCTCACACACACATTAATTTCGGTTCACCTCGGAGTTGATAAGACTTTCATATTAGTTTCCTAATTAAGGATATGTTACTGTCTCAAAGGTGCATTGAATACGTTGCGCGGAAGAAAGCGATCGAACAACAAAATAGACGGAACAAGTAAATAAAGCGGACACCAAATTTATGTGGTTCCGACTAGACATGGCCATTTGGGCCCATGGGCCGAACCGGCCCGTTGACCGCCCGAACCGGGCCTGTTGACCGGCCCAGGTTCCAACCGTTTTTTTTAAAAAAGGTAGAGGCAAGGGGAAAGGCCTAGGAACCGCGGTTCAACCGGAACCGAACCGGCCGACCGCCGGTTCCCCTTTTTGATCGGCCCTCTAACCCCCAAGTCTGTCCGTAGAGATCTATGTCCACGAGGAGAGCAAAAATGAATTTCAGTATAAATAAAGTAATACAAAAGAGAATACAATCACACTTGAGTCACTCAAACACTCTCGTGTTTTAAGTAATAATTACATCCAATAACTCACAAGTGTTTATCATCGCAATTCCTCAAGAAAGAATTACACAAATTTTAAATTCACGAGATTTAACTTGCTTCAACATTCTATGGCTTCAAGGTGTAATTCACAAGCAGACGCTTCTCTTTGATACCCTTCGCAAAGAACATCTACTTCTTATTTATAGGCAAGGGTTGGATCCAAAATAGAAAATTTTCTTCAACTAGGATTAGGAAACCTATTCAAAATCGGAAATGTCACACCAATTCCACCAAGGACAAATTGCGGTAAGATTCAAAACAAATCTTATCCAATGCAAAATACAAATTCGATCAACCCACTTCCATATTAGATTTTCTTTGACTTTCTTGATCGATTCCAAAAGACAAAATAAGATTGCATGTTCCTTTCTTTTATCTTTACTTTCGCGATCAAGATATACTTATTTTTGAAATTCAATTTTTTGCTTTGAGTTCAAACCCAAGACATATTTTTAACAATCTTCACCTTGGCTCAACATTTGAGCCAAGTCACAATCACTTCTTTGAAAATTCAAAATTCTCTAGTACTCTCCCACAGCCCCCTAGGCTCAAACCACGAGACATCTTCGAAGTCCAAGTCGTGCTTGCACTTCGCCATAATTGAGAACCCCATTATAACATCAATTGCACATGCATCTTTAACTGCTCTACATGTGTTCTTCAATATAATCTCCTTTACCATAGATAAAGCAAAATCACCGCTACATCCATATATATGTACCTTTTCAAAATTATCAATTACAATAACCATTGGCTCTACAAGTTCCACCTTGCTATAAGTACCGTTCATATCGATCACTTCGCTAATACCTAATACCTCAAGAGTTTTTGGTTTTAACTTCATCTCAAGTTACACAACGTTCGGATCCGTATAGATATCGCTATAATCACCCCTACCTAGAAGATCGAAGACTCGTCAAATGTATCTTCTCTGCGATAATAAGTAAATTTAACTTTGGGCATCACAATTGATAACCCCGCTCACCTTGTGCATAGCATAGGAACATGCACTTTCTTTTCCTTCCATCAAGCTTACCATCACTAACTCAAATATAACATGAACAACCAAATATTCTAATAACAAAATAATCATCACGTTACATGACCACACTTCTTTGGGAGTTCGACATTCAATCGCAATCAATGAGGATCTATTCACCGGGTAGCTTGCCGTACTAAGCACATCCGCCAAGAATCTCCTAACTATACTAGCACTAGAGAGCATTTTGTGGACCGTCTTTAGTAATGTTCTCGCTCATCAATTCAGCAACATATTGTGGTTCATTGCACTAGTGCGGTGTCTCACTATACCTTCCTTTGTGCGGAATTCGTTTAATAGTTTCCGAGCAAAACTCTATACGTTTACTAGTTTGCATATGCTTGATCGGTTTTCCAATCTCCTTTTCGATCAAAACTCTCAACCGTCCGATCCCGACAACAACATCAAACTTGTGGCTTAACACAAATACCCATGTCTTTCTTGAGTAGTCATCAACAACTTTTAGCATAAATCTAACACTCTTCCTCAAAGGAAACCATGATAGCCTACAAACATCCAAATGAATTAATTTTGCAACTTCAGTGGTTTCTTTGATAGTCGCACTAAACCGCACTTTCCGCTATTGATCGAAATCATCACTTGCATACATTCGCTTTGTCAACATTATAACCACACAATAAATTTCTTTCACTTTGAATCTTCAGGCTTCTCTCGCTAATATACCCAAAATGTATATGCTATAATTAAGACTCTCGAACGGATGCATCCGACATCTCCGTGACGAATTTCATTCTTGTCTCACCTTAAATCCCATATAAGTCATTATGCTTGATTCCTTTCATTATCACCAAAGCACCTCAAACAATTTTCAGAGCTACGCATTATAAAGAATACTCGGAATCCAACTGAATCCAAGGCACTTAAGAAAATTAGATTTTTCTTCAACTCGGAACATGCTTCACTCCATTTAATGTCCTCACAATATTATCATGCATTCTCGATTCTAATATCGCCAACACCTACAATATAGCATTCGGCATTGTTCCTCACTTGCACTTTATTATTATCCATGCATTGATAAGTAGTAAACTAGTTCCCTGTTTGGTGTAGCATGAAACGAACATCCAGAATCCATAATCCATTCGTCCAAAGACGAATCCTCAATGATAGTAAAGACAAAATTAGCATCATCCGAGTTACGGTCAGCTACGGTTGCAACATCATCGGTAGACTCAAGTCTAATTCCCTTACTCTTTTTATTCTTCAATTTAAAGCAACCCCTTTTAAGATGCCCCTTTTGCCACGGTTCCAACAGATAGCACCATCAATCCTAGATTGATTATGTCCTGTTTATATTTATATTACTTTTGCTAACACGATTACTAGTTCTTCCTCTATTTTCACTTGCTAAAGCGATAGACACATATTTGCCATATTCTTTTCTACGGATGTCCTCACTCAAAATTAAATTTCGAATCCCATCAAATGTTAAAATTATTGATCTAGAAGAATTACTAACAGCAGTAACAATAATGTTCCAACTATTAGGTAATGAGAATAATAAAATCAAAGCACGTATCTCATTTTCAAAGTCAAGATCAATCGAACTCAATTAACTAACGATCACATTGAATTCATTGATAAAATTAGCAATCGACGCACTTTCGGCCATCTTTAAATTAAACAGACATCACATCAAATAAACCTTATTGATCATAGAAGGTTTTTTGTATATATCCGATAGGGCCGTGTTCAAACTCGCAAGTGGTTTTCTTTTTCACGATGTTAAACGCGGCATTACGAGCCAATGTCATTTGAATAACACCCATCGCTCATCTATCTAGCAATTCCCGATCAGCTTATTTCATTGTCTCCGGTTTCTTCTCGGAAAATGGTAAGTGCAATTTCATCTCGACATAAATAATCTTGAATCTACATTTTTCTAAAACCAAAATCTTTCCCATCAAATCCGTCGATTCTCACTTTTCCTTCTTCCGTCGCCATTGATTCGTTTCAACTCAATCAAACATAGCTCTTATACCAATTGTTGCGCGAAAGCAAGTGATCGAACAATAAAATAGATAGAATAAGTAAATAAAGTGGACATCGATTTATGTGGTTTGGTTGTAGAAACTTACATCCACGGGGAGAGCAACAACGATGCGATACAATGGATATTACAATGATATTCGAGTCACTCAAACACCCTTAGTGCTTCCTAGCCCCAATTACATCTAACAACTCACAAGTGTTTAGCCCCACAATTCATCACAAAATAACCTCACAATCTCAAGAAGGAATTACAAGAATCTTAAACTCACAAGATTTAACTAGCTTCAATACTCTATAGCTTCAAGCTGTAATTCACAAGTAGAAACTTCTCTTTGATACCCTTCACAAAAAAATATTTGGTTCTTATTTATATGCAAGAGTTTGATCCAAAATAGGAAATCTTCTCCAACTAGAATTAGAAAACCTATTCAAAATAGGAAATGTCACACCGATTTCACCAATGATAGATTTTGGTGAGATTCAAAACAAACTTATCCAATACATAATTCAAATTTGGTCAACCCACTTTCATATTAGATTTTCTTTGATTTTTTGGGTCAACTTCAAAAGCCAAAATAAGATTCCTTGGTCCTTTCTCTTATTTTTAATTTTGCAATCAATACATACTTATTTGAGAAATTCAAATTTTTCTTTTTGGCCTCAAACTTGAAACATATTTTCAACAGAATACCTAAACAAGGAACATAGATTTCAGCAAGATCTTCATATAATGCCCTAGCTTAAACTCAGCTAAAAACGTGATGGCATGCATCTCGGTGCTTTGAACATAGGCCGAGAAGTGGAGCTGATTATAGGCCTCCCTGGGTATAAATAGCCAATGAGCAAGTCCGAGAGAATGGAAAATCTGAGGTGCTGCATCGAAGAGAAAAGATAAGTGAGACAAATTAATACTCTAATCTCGGTCGGAGGTCCAAATCGGACGGGGAAAACTGTGAAGTAATGGTTTGAAACCGAACTCAATTTGAGAACAATAGCTTGGTTTTTTTGGTACAGTGTCAGTGATAGTTTCAATTGTGCCCTGGGGAAGAATAAGGATGGATGGTATAGCCAAGGAAAGTAGAGATGCCCGAGTTGGAAGTTAGAGTTCTTTGCCAAAGGATTGGCAATTAACAATGCCTCGACTGACCACCCACATGATAATCACGTAGAATCACGTGTAAAGTGGACGGTGGCTTAAGCCAAGCGTGAAAAAAAAAAATATGTAATTGGGGAGCCAAATAGAAGTTTGGAAGATTTAAATTCAGAACCTCATTGCTCTAATATCATGTAAGATTTTGTGGGACAGCCACCAATTGTTAGTGCTATCCCATGAGTCAAATTTCACATGTCATGGTCGAAATTTCATTCCATGTGCCTTTTGTAATCTGGCTTGCACGTGGATTGCGTGTAAGAGAGTATTGAAGTATTGTCCAACTTCGCTTGATAATTGGTTTTAAATGCTCTTTATAGTCATTTGGTCCTCCTTATTAATTTAAGCTTTTGGGTTGAACTTACTAACAAAATAAATATGGAGTGAATATCGGGAACCTCTTAGCATCGAGCAAAGTCATCCAATTGGCCACCAGTACGCACACGTACATTATACCCACACAGCCGACTAGTGTGTTCACGATCGTGAACCTAGGCAAGATAAAAGGGTTGCTCACAATAGAACCGATCCCAAGACTCTGACAACATACATGAATGAGATGGGAACGATGGAATAGGCAAAGATAAAGACATCACAAATGAAAGGAATTTGGAATCCACGGAGCCGGCCTCTAGCCTTGGTTCTTTCTCATGGAGCACTCTGTAATATGATTGGTGTTGGTAAGTCCAACCCAAACATTTAAATTGATTGGTAGGCGGAGACCATATGAATGTAAAAAGTATTTTGTTAAGATGCACATGCGAGTGTGTTGTTAGAGAAATCTCACTAGAGAATCGGTGCGAAACTCATTGACTTAAGCTTTTGAGTGAATGTGGGTTCAACTAGATTTGTTGATGGGTTCGGACTTGCATTCTCTCTTGGCAATATCTCCTGGCGAAGGTATTGAGCTGGTTGCGATTTCGGGCCGGTAGGAGTTGTGGGGTAGCAACACGAGTCCGTAGGGATGAAGTTGGAAGTTGATGCGGAATGATACCTAACGCTAAGCTCACACGTAAGGTGGAGATTGTTAGGATACATATGTGAATGAGTTGTATTAGAGAAATTTCACATCGGAGAATTGGTATGGTGTAAAGTAGTTAATATATTCTAATTCGTCCATAACTCATTGGTTTAAACTTTTGTGATTTACGTTTTTTTAATATTTTTGAGTGAAGGTGAGTTCAACTGGATATGTTTACAAGCTCGAACTTGAACTCCTTCTTGGCGATTTCCCATGGCGGACTTCTGCTGCGCGGTCCTAGACATTGAGGGTCCATCGTCAAGCAATGTTGTATATAGAGGTAGACTCAAGTTCGCGAAAGGGAAAGAAAATTTCGATTTTTCTGGTTTGCACTATTTTATTTTGTCTTTAACTAGAAAAAAATACATCATGTGTGAAAATTAAAAAATAAAATAAAATCTTAAAATGAACGTGGAATGTGAGAAAATGTTAAGGATTGACCATTTGAATTACAATTTTGTCCATGTTATATTGTGACCCCTCTAACAAACTATTTTTGGGCATTTCATAGAATTTTGGGCAAAAGTTTAAAATCATAATTTTCATGTCATTTGGTGACGGTATGCTTAGGTCATATAAATTAGATTGCATGTCATGTTAGATTAGTGCATTATTTTTACCCGTCGTTAAATTAAGTCATAGTCTAATAATTCATGCATATTTTATTTAGATTAGTATGGCGTATGCTTTAGTATTTTATAAACAAGAAAAACCCAAAAAGAATTGCGTAACTATTTAGAAATCATGTTTAGATTTTGGCATAAAATTATAATTAATATTTTGCAGATGTTTGGGAAATTGATCATTGTAAGGTCATGCTTTGCTTTGCCGTTAGGTTAGCCCTATTCTTAGCAATTTATGTATTTATTGCTTTGACCATCGAATCTTAAGTTATCTGATTGTGCACTCAGACTGTGCACCCGCAGGAACAACAATTGTGTGTAGTGGCTTGGCTTGGGCTTAAAATCAACGAGGACAGCTTGCAAAAATATTTTTGAAAATAAACACAAAGATACCGAAAGGGCATTAATTTAATCTAGCATAATCAAGTCCCGTATCCATAAGTCTCCGGTTCGTAAAAGTAAAGTACTTTCCCACGCTTTACTTAGGTGTCTAATGGACCTCGCCAATAACTGATTAGTAGTGAGTCCTAATTGAAATAAATTGCGTGCTTAATTGTTAAATTGAGTACCAAGTTGCGATTGGTAGGGTTTGGAAGAGTTCGTGCTAAGCATTTGGGCTTAGTAATCCATTAGCTTTCCCTTGGGGATTTGAATTAAAACTCAAAGGGGACATAGGGGTGGAGACAAGGTACGCTAGTAACATGAAGTGTTAATTTTTTTTTTCTTTTGCAAATGAGAGTTATAAGGGATAGAGTGTTTATTAGTCCTTTGTTTTGTAGGGGAAATGTTGAGGTTGAAATTTTTTGTGAACATTGAAGCGGTGTTTGCATCATAGATTGTTAAGCATGCTTTTAAAGTTTTAGAACTACATCATTGCACACACAACCTGCTGCCGGACCTACGTCGCAATTAGGAAATACTTAGGATGGTGTTAAGAAGAATGTGACCTTGGACTCAAAGACTGTGAAGCAGAAGTTACCCTTCTCAACCCCAGAAGTTCTTTCTACGAAACTGCGTGACTATAGAAAAACCTTTTGACTGTGCTGGAATTAAGAGGACTGGACCTCTGTATGTGAGACTGCGAGTAGTCAGATCATCCTCTTGGTCCCACTTGCTGAGCCTTTTTGCTGAGCAAATTAGATCGGATCTATGAAACAACAATCGTTTCTTTCTTGTGTCTTCTCGGAAGACCCTTCGAGGAAAGTACGGACGGCTTTCTTCATATAGGAAGTTGGCGTAGCACATTTTTTTTTGGCAGAAGAGGATGAAGCCATTGAACTTTTTTCTTTTCTTGCTCATCTCTTTCCTGTCTGCAAGGTGTTTGCCATTCATTGTCTAGTGTATATGTGATTTGTTGGTTGACTCAATGCAAGAATGATTCCCCATAAGGATGTGTTTTCTCCCTCCTTAGAATTGAGATTTGTGTGTGAACTATCCCTGATGCATGACCTAGGGAATTTGTTGAGGTGTTTTACAGTCTTCAGAGCTGGAGGGTTAGTGGAAACTGGAACCTAACGTTATCCCCAGAGATCATTCTTTTTACAACCAAATGTTGATCGGTGATATGTACTTCCTGGAAATTGCTTCAGGCGACATTCGAGAGGTTTGACAGGGACAGGAGTGGCGAGATTGATGCCAATGAGTTGAGGGAAACACTGCTCAGTCTAGGATTTGCTGTGTCGCCATTGGTTTTTGATTTGCTTGTGCCTAAGTTTGACAAAATTGGCGGGAAGATAAAAGCCATCGAATACATAACTTCATTGAGCAAGTTTTTCCTGTCCGGTGTCTCTAATTCAAAATTGCTTTGTCGAAAGTTTTCCATGCTTTCTATGACTCATGACGGTCTCCAATCACATTACCTTTTGTACTTATTTGTTGCAGATGCTGCCTTACTGTCAAGGTGAGATCTTGTACTCAATGTCATATTTATGAACTCAATTAGTCCACCGAAATTCATGCCTGAATCTGTATTCCATGTTGCAGGGGTTGACTGAAAAATTTAAGGAGAGGGATACCGCGTATTCTGGCTCGGCAACACTCACTTACGATGCCTTAGCGTTGGCAGTTCTTCCTTTCCTCGTCGCCTAGTGTGGAAGTCGACTTCAGATGTCAAAATCTCGGTCAGATCGGACATTTTCTTTTCTTTTCTGACAGCACAGCTTTTTGTTTTCATCTCTGTATCTACTTATCTGTACGATTTAGTACACAACATGTTTGAGTTGTGTCCAACGAGTGGCGTGATATTCCTCTTCAAAATGAAATAGTATGTTTGGGTTGCATATGTTTCAGGATGAGAGGTAATAAAAGACAGTCATGATGCTGAGAAAATATTCATTATGTCAAATTCTGGCTTTCACCTAAGTGGCACCTCCATTATCTCTTGGAGTGTATATCCATACGGCTCTTCCATCTAGTCGCTGAGTTGGCCTTGCATTATCTTCATATCCCTATCCAAATGGACAAGCATCAAATAAGGCAAGAAAGATGAAAGATGTGTCTAATCAGTCACACGAGTGAGGACTGTGTTTTCATCATGGGACTTTATGTCGTGTACATGTTTGTGCACATATGAAGAGAATATCACTACTTATCAAAGGAATCACTAAGTCTTTATAGAGAACACTTACATCATGAACAGCTTCTCTCAGTGCTTCTACTTGCTCCCTCGAGACTGTCCTCACCTAGTCAAAGTTTACAAAACAGCATGTCTTTCAGATCATCCATGGACCCATAGGACCATGTGTTGTTTCCATTTAAGAACCGTCATGGAAATCTAGTCTATTACCTTCCTGATTATTGTCCACACGACTCCCTCGGTGCATGGAGGGACCGTGAGAGAACCGATGTATCTGAAGTATTTCCTGCTGCCGAATTTGATGATCCCTGGATTTATGACCCCCAAGTCTATGTCTTCCTTCCTGACTACTTTTATGTGCTCGAGTAGCTGCCAAGGGATTAAAATGGCAAAACGAAATCAGAAGGACAAGAGGCACGAGGCAGAGACCACATGGTCCATCCTATGAGACTTTCTTCAGGTTCCACATGAGCAAAGTAGGTGAAGCACATTGCAAAAAATAATCAGACAGACATGCATTGCATCAGTGAGCATGAACATGCACGTATACAAGCTCAACTTTTGTGTATAGCTCAGTTCAAAGCATTCGCCTAACCAATGAGCAAGTATGATAACGATAGGGCAGCTGCACGTATAAATGCATATGTCAGTGAGGAGAGTGAAATAAGGCAGCCTTTGCACCTTTGTGAGAAAAGGGTCAGGTCGGCCATACTCATAGACAATCCCGATAACGGCTATTTCTCCTTGAGAGCTTAAATGAACTATGTGAAGCTCCAAATCAAATCTGCATAATGAATTTTGACATCACTCATCAGTACTAAGGGGGAAAAACTATCTTGTTTACTACAATTTGTGCATACAGCAGATAAAATAATCTACTGAAAAGTGCATGTCGCCCATTACTTCGCGAGGAAAACGTATCATGTCCAAATAACAAAGACAAATCCTCTGTACCTCGATCCGTTAAACGTGTGCTCGGATGGCGAATGCCAATGACACTGAAGAAGTTTGTAGTAAGTCCCGTTGACGTTGATTTTCCCTGCATCTCCTTTCCACGTTACCTGGTTGAAATAGTCATTGGTAAAAACAAATGGTAGATCAGTTTTGCCATTGAAAGATTGCCGAGCATGCAGTTGGTTTTGAACTTGTTTCTTAAGAAGAGGTTAATCGATGGAAAGGCGGATGCCACTGTCAAACATCAGGGAACCCTGAATTGCTCATGGAAAATAATCTGTAAAATCAGCCTTAAAAGGTTTGAATAACTTTGTGGTTTGTACTACTTCCGCTGAAAACAGGAATTTCAAAAATCATTGGCTCTTCCTTCAGCACGGCAACTGCGTGCCCGGGTTTTGTTACACGAACAGACAGTCATATCATCAATAAAAATCGGATTGTTCTCCATTTTAGTTGTGCATGACACCACTTCAAAGAATATAAAAGGCAACTGCTAGGTAGCTCTTACTGTGATATCATGTCCTCTGTTCCTCACAAAGGCAGGAGCTGGTTTATAGTCTCTTTTCAACTTCCCCAAATTCGGAAAGACTTGCACTCTCTCATTGAGCAGATCAATCGGAGATTGCAATTTCCCAGTGCCACATGCTCGCCAATGCGGGTCGATCCTGCCCCATTCTTTCGGCCCTTTACCGGTTCCTTCAACGTAAGCAAATGGGGTCTCATCATCTGTCCCAGGCCAGCCCCAACCCCCCGAAAAAGTGAAGGAAAGGAAAAGAAAAGATATTAGCAAAGAAGTTGACAGAAGCACAATTTAGAAATCGGGGTCTGTAACACTGCTCGTAAAGTACAGCTGACTCTATTCATCCGATATCATTGTCTATACTCTCTTGAAAGCTACTAACAAAGCCAAAGGCACCAAAAAAACGTAATCCTAACACATGTTAATAGCACGCATGGATTAGGAGTCGGGCCAATCAATTTCCCAGACTGCTAAAATGTAAGAAAGGATCTAATTCAGATGATCCATAAACAAAAGTGCCTCAATTTTCCGTGACGAAGCATGATCCAAGTACTTCACGTCTACAGGAAGAAAAGTTGTAATGTCACGTGGGGAAACAGGCATGTATGTACCTACATAAGCCATTCGGGGGGAGAAAAACAGAGAGTGTGTTCTGTTTCTTTTGTTTCTTGTGCAATGATGGGTCCAGGATCACTCACAGAGGCCAAGTTACATAGGATGAAGAACTTCACACATCTAATTTTCATGGCGGTCTTTCGGATCCGCTGTAATTGGCTAATTGTCGGGGCAAGAGATTTGCCTTTGTCGAGACGTCACACAAAAAGCCATGCTTCTCGAGGTTTAGTTTGGTGTCAAGTCTTTACTAACAAGGCATCACCTTGCCTTTATAATGTTCTTTTCTTGTTCTCAATATCACAAAGGAGACATTTTGGCTGAAACTGGATCTGAGAACAGAACAACATGCTCAAAGAGCACAAATTCCCCAAAAAACTCTCACTTGTAGGTTGAATCTAAATTTTTCCCCCAACTTTTATTTGTCTGAAAAAATACAAACTTTCACTATAATCTCATATCTATCTATAATCTCAAATCTATCTCACGTGAAAACATCGCCATTAGTTTCTTCGAAATTGTCAACATCAAGGTTAGTCAGTGGTTTTCCCACCAAAAAAAAAAAGGTTAGTCAGTGGTTCATTAATTAGAATCTGCATTTTTCACCAACATTCTTACCTTCCAATGGAATAACAATAGGCTCTTGATATTGATAATTTTTGAAGAAATAGGTGACGATTTTTCAATGCATGGAAAATTTGAGACTAAAGTGAAAGTTTGGTTTTTTTTTTTTTTTAAGGCAAAAAAAAAATAAGGAGAGAATAAGGATTGAATCTAAAATTGAAGGTTTTTTCAGTGAATTAGGCCGGTAGAAACAGGGAAAAGCAAGACTGACTTTTGAAAGCAGACAACTCTCCAAGATGCCATGCTAAGATGTCGGGCCAAGCGAAAATGAATCCAGATTACAGCGCCTCCTAAGAAAAGAACCTTAAACTTTTCTTTATTCCAAGCAAAAAATACTACACAGAACCAAACTTGGGATGCTAATTGCTGCTATATCAACTGTTAAATCACGTGGTTGAGAGTCTCAAAGTCAATATTTTATGCCTAATCCTATGAAGCTGGACGACCTGTTCATCGTTCGAAGCATTTTCAAAGCAAGTGTCAGAGATCTCAACGTAAACAAAGATTTTGAATAACGAACATCAAGAACACCAGCGTTGGCTCGATCCCCAGAGACAGTCGCAGCCTCGCAGGTGTGTTAAGGATGAAGAGCAGGAGGCAAACGAAAAAGCACGAGGGACAACAGAGAAAATGGCATGAAAATAAGAAGTGACTAATAAAGAAGAAGAAGGTGGAGCGCACGCGAGTCTGGAATGACATTTAGTTGTCAAATTTCGTTTTTGCTGAATGTTTTTGAAAACTCATTCACAAAATGAATTTCCCACTTCTTCTCAGTGATTTCAAGATGAAATTTTCTTCCTTCCCCGGCAGGTTTAAGAGAGATTGATGATGGGTATGGTTGCTGAGGTCCAAAGTTGATCCGCTTCGACACGCAATGCAAACCCAGAGGAAGTCACGCGGAGCAAGAGCTTAAGACTCAGAAAACAATGGCGATTCGTCCACAGTAACCAGCAGCAATAACACAACAGAGAGCGGCGTGTTCAGCGTGTGCACCAAATCAAAGACGGAGCTTCAAATGACAAAGCATGACGCTCAATACTCCCGCACAATGCAGTAGATTTTCACCCCAAAAAATTTGTAAACTTGTTTCGTATGAATCTTGAACCAGAAGACAGGAGACTCTGACATTGAACACAGAAGGAGGGAGGGAGGGTGAGATAGAGGCCATACCGACTTCAGATTCAGAAGCAGTGGAGAGAGTCAGAAGAAGACCGAGAAGAGCAACAAAAACCAGAGCCGGAGCGAGGAAGACGAAGCTGCCACGGACTGAGAGGAACCCCATTTTCCTCTTCTTTATGCTCTGCTCCTGTCACAAAACGCGAAACAAATACAGTCGAGGAGGAGACCAAAGAGATTCGTGAGAGGGACAGGTGCCCGTCATTATCAAGAAAAATGCCTTGCATTAAATATTTATTAATTATATTCGTTCTTACAAGGAATTTTGCTAACTTGTTTGACGCCTAGATAGATAATAGATATTACCATTTATTGCACCTTGTGGGCACTGTGCCAATTTATCTTTTCTTCGGTCGGAAGCACTTTGACAATTTGGGGCCTGTTTTGTGACAATTCTATTCTTAATAATTTTTTTGTAATTCTGTATTCGAAAACAGAGAAGTGTATATATATATTTGCTTATGTTGACACCCAAATTAGATTGCTGATCGATACATGTGCCTGAAGCGTGAGGAAAAAATACTAAAACATGATATCGAGATATAAGAAGGTCATGTACCTGGCACGTGAAGATCCCATAAGTTGCCTATCGACTCACGTGATTGAAACATGAGGAGAAGTTATCGAAGTGTAATATCAAGATGTTAGATCAGTGACAAGATTCTCGAAAATCTATCGATACTAGCATGGATTAGTGCCACGTGTCCTGGCTAGTTATACATGATGAAGGGGATGAAATAGTCGTGAGTATCGGTGCCGATGATGCTGCCAAGAATTTGAAATAGATTTCCAGAGGCGCACCAAAATAGATAAACAGAGATTGTTTGAATATCGGGCAGGACAACATTTCTATGGTTATTTGAGCGCTAAAATAGCCTCCTAAAGCTCTGGCTCAAAGGTTCTCAAAGGATGAAGAACGTGGGCATGATCCCTCAGAGTAAAAGGGAGAAAAAGATCAAATTGCTATAGGTAATTCGAAAACTATCGACAGTTGAACTGCCTGAAGACCGAGTCAAATGAGCTCGTGGGAAATAATGTACGTGGCAGCAATCAAGAACGGTAGTTACCTATTCAGCCATTATAAATACAACCGAGCCACCCTTAAGAAATTCCCCTAAAAAATCAACGAATTACCTTTATTTTTACTTTCAAAGATCGCACTTTATTTTCCTTAATCGTAGCTTTCATATTCTCATCGTCAAGTTAAACTTCGGCATTTGTCTTTATCATAGAGACTTTACCATCAAATCAAACTCCGGTGTGGTATCGAAGCGTATTCAAGCACCGTCGTCGAGTCAAACTCCGACAAGGTTTGAGTGCACCAATTCGATTTTTGGTAGGGATTGTACTCTCTAAGCTATTCCGACGAGTCAAACTCCGTTTTGATCTACGTTTGTGTAATTTCTTCCATTTATATGTGTATCGATTCTCTAAGATTGTACTATTGTACTTTTCATCAAGTGGAACTCCGGTTTGGTTCCTATTAGTGTAATTTTATTGAAATCTTTTCGTAATCTACATGTTTATTCTCTAACTATCTCGATCACTCCCCGTCCACGGGACCCTTTCATTTAAAAAACCAAAGTACGAAGGTGAAAGATATTTTGTCGAGGAGAAATTTTGGCGAAACGGCTTCTTATTTCTGTTTTAAATATATTCCCTTGCCATCGATATGCTCCCGAGAACATAAAAATTAATTGACATTACCAAACAATTTCGTTATTTTTCCGTTCTCGAGAACAAAAGAACAAGAATAAAAGAAACAGGAGCATTACCAAGCAGGCCCTCAATTACTCAACTTCTAAGTCTTTTTCTAAGTATATAGTACACTCCAAGTTTAGAATTTGTGATGATTATAGTTATATAGATCGGAAAATCAATGGATAAATGCATAATTACGTAAATGATCTATCATCATAAAATTGAATACAAATAGAAATTCATAATAAGTATAGGCGATTTATCATCTTTCTTTTCAATTTCAAAATTATTTTATATTTCTCGATGATAATGATACCCTTAAGCTATTTTAATGAGCTTAACCAATTCTTTTATTTTGCAGGGTAAAATTCTAGTTCCTAGATATTGAAATGAATTGTCTTCAGGTGACCCTGTAAGTGGTTGACGTGGCTATCTCCCAATTTCTTTCTGATTTGTTTCTTTTCTTCTTTTTCTTTTTGTTTTGTGAATCCTATGGGAAAAGTGCACAAGTAGTCTTGATAATTATACATAGAATTCCAATTTTTAATGTAACGATCATACAAAATATTCATCAAAAAATTAATCACTCGATTTAAGAAATCGGTAATTATGTTTACTAAGAAGGATAGGACTATTTTGGTGACAAGTTGGCTTGCATGAATTCATCTTATTTGATGCAGTACTCACAATTGAATCTTCAAAAACTCACGGAAAAATTTCAAATAAAGATCTAAAATGCTCTCATTGTTGTAAATAAGGGCATTAAGTTGATATTGTTTTAAATAAGAGACTGAAGTGACCACATCAATCTCAAAAAGGGCCTCTCCTTTGGTTGATTAGTTGTGGGCATTTTCATCATTTTTTTTTTTTTTTTCTATTTTTTAAAATAAAAAAGTAAAAAAAAAAATAGAAACACAAGCGGGAGGCAGCCCTCTCACCGATGGCCGTCGAGGTTGTCGGCCCTCGTTGAGCTACTAGCTATTGCCGCCACCCCACCGTTAGTGGGGCGGCAACCACAAGTGGGAGGGCAACCCTCCAGCTTGTATTTCTTTTTTCTTTTATTATTTTTAGTTTGTTTAATGTCAAATTTAATTTAACTAAAAGTTAGGTTAAAATTATATTTTGACAAAAAGACCCTTGATGGACCCGAATATTTAGCCGACCGAGCAATCGGTGAGGTCAAACCCTTATTTGAAATATTCACGATCACTTCGGGTTTTTATTTGAGAAAATGAGGATACTTTGGATCCTTATTTGAAATATTTTTAGGACTCATGGAGGGGTATTCAACCTTTAATTTTCAACACTTAATTGTGTTATAAAACAGGCTTAAGAGGTGTTAATGTGATCCAATTCCACTTTTTAAATGCTTTCTTTTTGGGTAATTCTTTTAATTGCTTTAGAGTGATATAGTATTGAATAAAAAATTATTGATATTGATTTTAACTAAGAACAACAGTGCACTTCTTAGTTATTTATTATTGTTTTCTTTTTATATTTTGTCATGTGGAGGTTTGCAATTTTATATACACAATGTTCCATAACGGTTGGGCCCCTAGTGAAAGGGTGATGTGGCCTCTTGGATGATTTTCCTATTATCCATGACTTTCCTACTTTTTACCCAACCAAATATCATCATTTGAGAAAGAATATACATATTTAAGCAAAATAAATTCATTTTACACAAAACGAGTTTCAATAACAAAGAAGTTAGGATGCATCTTGAATATTTTGTAATGCATGTGCTTTAAGTTCAACTTTTTCCTTAATCTATCTTTTGTTAGATTCTACCAAATTACTTATTATTTGAACTAATCGAAAAAAAAATGAATCTTATACTGATGTTGACCTCATATGCTGTTTTTGGTTATCAAGATAAAAGCAAACATATGATATATATTTTATCCTATCATGGCAGGATAGGATAAAGGAGAATATAGCCTAGATAAAAAAATCCTAGGAGGGGGATGGGAAAAATTATGATAGGATTTCTCAAAAGAATAGACACGAGGAGAAGCAAATTGTTCCTACAATCACCGTCTCTCCTCGATGCGAGGCCGCCTCTCTGCCAAGTCGGGCCGCCCCTCTACCTTGTCGGGCTACCTCTCCACCGCGCCAAGCAACCTCTCTAGCAAGGGATTGCCTCTCCGGTTGCGGCAACCATCGAGTGTGGTTGCCTCTCCAACGATGTTAGGTGGGGTCTTTGGCCATAAAATTGAGCATCTCAATGACCTCGTTCTTTAATTGATTCTTTGGCATGATATGAAATCATGTCACTCGTTCTTTAATTGCTTGGACATTTCCAATATTTGCAAGGGGTATTGACATGTTATGAAGAACTTGATGTTGATCATCGACTTTTAGGGATAACTCTCTTGGATGACCTACATGAGTGCATCTTCAACTTGTGAAAAGAGGCTGAATAATTCGATTGTTCAACACTTGTTTACTCACTCGATAAGACAACAAGTAAGGGCAAAGAGCCATTCTCAAAGGATTCGACTCCAAATCAAGACTCCTGGTCTGGTCCGTCGATTTTATGCTTGAATTATGGCACAAACTCTACTTAATAATAACTTACTAATGAGAACTCATCACTCGATAATTTCTAAAGCATTATAATGTTTCAACAAAACAAAGTTGATCTCAATCGCGTCTTGTCTCTCGCTTATCCAACTTTAAATTCACAGTTCACCAAATAGTAAATAGGATATGAAAAAATAATTAGATTTCTTATCCTATCATATCCAATCCGGCTGATTGGACGACCAAAATCAGTCTATAAGAGTGAAAATAGTTATGATATGGAAAGAAGTATCAAATAGTGGACAACAAATTAAACTTTATGAGAGTAACAATAATTTTCATGATGATAATAAATAGAAAGATAGATAGACAACCTATTATGGTAAAGTTATCGAAAGCAATCGAAAGTCATTTTTTTTTCCAACTTTTACTATACTTATTACGATCGTTATGCTATTTTTTCCATCAATCCGTTCATGGGCACTGCATTATCCTAGTTCTATATATTGAAACTAAATGGGATGAGAATCGTGAAAGGGTGATTGTGACCTCTTCGGTCATTTTCCCTTGATTTTACAGATTTGGTATTCTACTGCCAGACTTCATTCTACTGCTATTCCTGCTATTTATCTAACCCAATACAATTAGTTGGAAAAAAAATTATAAGAATTTGTTACATTAAAATATTATAATTACAAAGAGATTGTCTGTCTTCATGAGTATTTCCTAGTATTTATTTTCTAAAATTCAATTTTCATTAAAGGTATTACTTTTTATCAAAATAAGAATAATAAGATTTGCAAAAAATAGCAAATTTGGCAATTCTTTATGCGTAATTGGGCAATTCAAGTAGTGAGTTTGCATTTTTCTTTGGCAAAAAGACACATGGAGTGCCAATATTTGTGCACGGCAATCACTTTAGTGCCAATATTTTTTTTATCGCTTAAATACTAAATCGGAGAAAATAATAAATGATTCCAAAAAATGATCACTTAAGTGCCAATTCCGGAGAAACAATACACATGGCATTTTTTATATTAATTTCTTAATATTATGTGGAATTTTTTTTAAAAAGTCTATCCACATGGCATCCACATGGCAATTTTTCTTTCAAAATTCAGTCCACGTGGTCACCACATGGACTTTTAAACTAAAAAAAGTAAAAGGTAAAATAACTTAAAAAAAAAAAAATTGCAGTTGCAGCTGCGTAACTTTTTTGTTATTTTTAGTCTTATTTTTATTTTATTTTTATATTATGTGGTTTGATTTTTAATTTTTTTGCTGATTGGGATGCTCCGCGAGCCACGTAGATGCTATGTTCGATTTCCGACAAAACTTACCGGAGTTGGCAATGAAATAACATTTTTTAAAAAATTGGCACTTAAGTGATAAAAAAATATTGGCACTAATGTGAGTACCGTACACAAATATTGACACTCATAATGTCCTTTTGCCTTTTTCTTCTAAAACCATAATAGAGATAAGTTTAAATTTTATGATTATATTAGTAATCACGATAATTAAACAGATGGATGCAGCATGGATAAGTAAATGAAGCTAACTAGAAGTTAATTATAATAGGTTTGGTGATGTCTTTTTTTTTTTTCCAATTTTTGAAACGATTTTCACAATTTCTCTTTTGTATAAAGTGAGAAAAATTGTCTAAAATATCCCATACTTATTATATTTGGTCAATTCACTCATAAACCTTGTAAAGCGCCATTAGGGGGCCGTCGTCCGTCGACTAAGACCGGACGACCCCCGTCCACCATTGGGCGGGGGCTTGGGACCTCTCTCCAGCTAGGCGAAAGCCATGGGCGTCTCTAGTTGTGAGCGAGGGCCACAAGCTTCTCTAGCTGCTTGTGAGGGCTTAATGGTCCTTGCCCAGTGACTACTGGGGTTCATCTGGCCTCCGTTGGTGGCCGACCCCCTCAACAAGGCCATAATAAAATAACATTAAAAAATTAAAGAAAATTTTCTACTCTAGCATCGATCATGTCATGTAGAAAAATCGACGTCCACATCAATAATTAAATTGATAAATTATCAAAAATTTTAGGACTCAATTGATATAATTAAAAAATTTATAATTGGATTGAGCAAAATAGAATAGATTTATGGCTTTTAGATAATTTTCCCATTAAAGTGAATTGTCTGCAGGCTACACTGACAGTGTACCTAATATTTTCTCATTGGGATGAGGTGGGCTTTTGATGATTTGTTTCTTTCTTTCCAATAATGTCAGCTGGACAGCCTAGTCGCCTAAAAATATCTGAACTTTAGGTTTATTATTAATTTTGCCCTGATTTTTTTATAAAAAAATTCACCAACTCTCACTTTGCTTCCAAATTTATCTTCATTAACTTTTTGTGATTTCTTTGAAATTATCCACATCAAGGCCACTAAAAAAGTCGTTGTCGGAATCTACGTATTCACCAACACCTTTATAGTTTCTTATGGAATGACAATAACCTCCTAATGTTGATAATCTCGAGAAAAATCAGTGGCGTTTTTTTTGGGACGTGTGAATAGATTTGGTATTAAAGCAAAAATTGATGATTTTTTAAATAAAAAAAGTTAGGGGCAAAATTGAGATTGGACATAAAGGTTGAGGTTTAGAATTAGGCCCAGGTAGAGGGAGTGGTATCATTTCTTTTTCTTCATTTTACTTCAAATCCTTGCACTCTATTTCTTTTTTATATTATTATTTATGTTTTTCGATGTTTATGGTAAAATTACAATTAGTCTAGATGTTCATATTAAAAAATCCAATTCAGTAATTGACCATCCTATGAAATATTTTATTAGAAAATTAATCACTCCATCTAAGATATTGGTTTATAAGATAGATAGACTGTTTCTCAACCAAGTTGACGTGCGTCAATTCATGTCGTATGATTGATAAAAGCACAAATGGGTCTCCAAAATATCACATGGGATATTCAGTCGTTAAATAGGTAAGTATTTGTGGATTGAATGTCTATATATAAGCATTACCATTCAAATAATAGCTTGAAGTATTTGTGCAATTACTATCGTCTCTAAGGAAAAATAGGAAAAAAGTCTTAAATATATTACCTTGATTCCAATTCAATCCTAAACCTTTTTGTATCGGTACCAATTAAGTCCATCGGATCAATTTTGGTCGAAAATCACGATGTGATCTTGGTCGTGCCACGCTGGACATCGGGCAATGACTTAATGATATTTTAATAAAATTTTGAATTTTTTTTGTTTTTCTTTTTTTTTCCTCTATTTTTTGTTCCTTTTTCGGTGAGGGTCGACCAATGGCCTTGCCAACCACTAAGGCAAACGCGTCGCATGGCCCTCACCCAAATTTGGCGAGGGTAGCGATGCCCTCCCTAGATGTAAGCCAAGCGAGGGCGCCGAGGCCCTTGCCGGCCTTGGGCGAGGGCCGCGATGCCCTCACTTGATCTAGGCAAGACCACAATGCCCAAATCGCTCAACCTTGCTTAGATCAAGCAAGGACGTCCCAGCCTCGCCTTTGTGGTCGGTCAACGGTCTTTGCTAGCCCTCGGCTATAAGGCAAAAAAAAAAATAAATTACAAGAAAAAATTATATACAAAATAAAAATATTATTGTAATATTACTAAAAATATCCACGTCATCACCGATTATGCCATATAGGATAGCCGGCGTCCACGTTAACAATTTCTAGCCAAAATTGATCTATAGAGTCAAATGGTATTCGTACAAAAAAAGATTTAGGAACATAATTGATCCAATTAAATGTTTAGGACTGAATTGATATCAATGAAATGGATTTAGGATTTTTTCGACACTTCTCCCCTATTGTCCAACTTAAAAAAACCTCATCTCACTTCTAGTCTTCTAATAAACGAGTCTCTTTTAGAAACTTTTATAGCACATGATCACATGCACGCTTTAGAGATCTATACTCTGGGGAAAAAAAGAGAGAGAGAGAGAGAATGTACTTTGGAGATGATAAGATTAATTTTATTGTATCCTACATATCCAGGCTAAAATGTAGTGAAGTCATTTCATCCCAGATAGATGAAAGAAGTCCAATTCACTAATCCGTACTTTGCCAAAAGAAGGGGAACACAGAGCGTAAATATCGGCCAACGACGTGTTTTGAAAACGCACCCACATCCATGCCAATCGATTGATTTCTTGATGAACTTCAAATTTGGAGGTCGATAAGAAATGAGAATATTCATAATAGAAAATCTAATGATAAGGGGGAAACCGAGATCATTTCCGATGCATTACTCGTAGACATGCTCGTTCACCTAGAGATTGTACTGAACAATAATCCTCTCAACAAAACATTCGAACCAGGGCCGTGCATATATGCCGGCAAATCTATAGGCAAAGAGGCCGTTATCTTAAACCATGAGAAAGAGAAGAAATTCAACGGGGCGAGGCTCGAAGACAATGAAGAATGGAACAATGCACACTAGAGAATACTTTCGATTATAAATAAGATATCACGAAGGTTATGATGCGTACAAGTATTCAATGGATGCCCCCGAAACAGGACTCCTTAACTACAAGGCAAGAAGATGATGCAGGCTCGAAGCCAAAAAATTACCAGACCCTGCATTAGCTTGGCCATCCAAGCAAATAAGACAACTGCAGATTACTTCGTTTCCTGCAATGATTTTATGATATTATAGAAGGAAAAGAACCAAGATTGGACAGGTACATAATTCGGGTCTTCACAGGCGCACCGTGTACCTTACGGTGGACATCTCCCGTGTCCGCAGAGGAAACGGGCAAATCTTAAACCAGCGAATTCCATCTCTGCTGTGATCGTCTTAGTCATAGCTCAATAGTTTCTAGTCCCGACCACCTCCATCATTTCTCCAATAACCTTTGGTGGAACTTTGAGTGTGATTGCTCTGGTCGACTGCTTTCAAATATATCCCATCCAGGTTCCAAAGTAACTATAAATGCTTCTCACCATCGAGAGCGTGAATAACCATGGGTGTTCCAATTCTCCTGCCAATTCCGCCTGCTGGAGCCTCTCTCAAAGGGAGAGCCTTGGAAATGTGAGGGGCTCCTGTAATTGCTGTATCCACTGCTTTCTTTGTGGGCTTTTCTTATATCCTCTTCCAGATCATATTGTGCCCGCTATAAGTAGGACAAAAAAATATTGAGTTAGAAAAATGTTCAAATATGCCATTAAATGCCCGCCGATGTCCCCGGATTGGAGGACTTCAACAAAGTGCTGATAAGGATTAGAAACTATGTAGGCCATCATTTTCGAATACCAAAAAGCTCAGATGCCCAGATATGCAATTAAATGCCAGCTGATGTCCCTGGATTGGAGGACTTCCATAAAGTACTGATAAAGATTAGAAACTATGTAACCCATCATTTTCGAATACCAAAAAGCTCAGTTTGGCCTTCTATAGAAATAAAACCACTATACTTAGCAGTGTCATTTCAAAAAGCAACAATAGTTGACATGTTTACTAAAATAAAGCTCAATTTAGACTACTTTAGCGTAAAGCGACTGTACTGATAAAGATTAGAAACTATGTAACCCATCATTTTCGAATACCAAAAAGCTCAGTTTGGCCTTCTATAGAAATAAAACCACTATACTTAGCAGTGTCATTTCAAAAAGCAACAATAGTTGACATATTTACTAAAATAAAGCTCAATTTAGACTACTTTAGCGTAGAGCCACTGTACTTATGCAGTGTCATTCCAAGGAATAATAAGTTGTCACAATTACTTAAATGGCTCATTAGAAACGAGCCACATTCAAAAGATTAAAAAATTGATTGATTGTGGAACAGATTAATTTTAAAATCAGTTAAAGCCCTCCATAACCTACAGCATTGGACATCTCTTGTTGGATTTTCCCTTTAGCAAAAGGACAATCACTCTTCAGCCAGAAAATGTTGTCGTTTTGGAACCCATATAGATCAGGGATCCAATGCAAGTAGATCATAACAATTGAAGACATGCAGATTTATCCCCAATCTGTCTGATATGGACATTCTTAATTGTTTGCTCAAATGCAAACTATTCTCTTCTCCTTTTTCAAGTACTCTGGTCAGCGTATAAAGGGAAACTCAAAAGTTCAGACAAAAAGTTCTCCCTATAGGTGACAGAGTTAGTGCGGTGTCTGCCAAGACGCAACAATATGAACACATGGAGTAAGCACCTAGGTAATGTAAATGCAGAAGACGTCAATCCACTTTAACACTGCAAACAAAATGCTGATCATCCACATGCTCGGGAATTAGAGTCCTCAAATAGGTGAAAACAAACCTTTAGGGGGTCTGATAGTACTGCATATGCTTCTCCAATTATTTTGAAAAGACGATCTGCACTCTCATGAACCTCTGTTGCAATTTCTTTCCAGAGCTGCCCCTCATTGCCACTCTCACTTCTTGCAAAAAACTGACCCGCCTAAATAGGAATAAGGACAAGAATAGACATAAAACTCTGCCAGTAAGGTCTCAACATTAGAGGAAAGAAATGTAGTAATTGGTATAATGAATTCAAAACCTTGTCTGGATGATGCCTTAGGGCTGCTTTATGATATGCTTTCTTGATATCGGCTACTGTTTCAGATTGTTTAACTCCCCTGCCATATAGTTTGGAGACAGTTTTAAAACCATATAGAAGCTTTTCACAGGCAGCGTTAATGTGTATCAATCGCAACTTTGAAATTAAAGTAGCCCTAGAATTCATAATTCTCATCAAGCGTTAATGTCTATCAATCACAACTTTGAAATTAAAGCAGCCCCAGAATTCACAATTTTCATCATCAGAGCATAACACGAGGCAGCACTAAAATGAGTGAGACAAGAATAACTGACAACTAAATATAACGTGATCTTTGTGTCAACTCCAACTGATTTGGATCACAATTATTGATACTGCAGTCTTACTCAGTCAAGCCTAAAACTCGGGATACACTAAGCTTTTGAGTAGTGGGAGCTATTGCCCCAACTCATTTTCCAAAAGTTGGGAATATGTCGATTTGAAGAAAATCTTGCCTCAATGAATTTCTCTAAAGTATAAAACTAAGTCAAAAGTAAAGCTCCATTTGGTTCACGGAAGATGAGTGATTTGGAAAATATTTTCCAAAAAAAAAATGATCGCTTATCTCTTATAAAAATGAATGAACAAACAGTATTTTCATCTTTACCCAAAAAAAAAAAAACAGTATTTTCATTGGTCACGAAAATATTTAGACTAAATTCCTGTCGATAATGGAAACATTTTTCGCTGGGTAATTATTTCAAGCTACACAAGCAATCGTTTTTAGAAAAATGTTTTCCAAATCACTCATTTTCCGCGAAATAAAGGGAGCCTAAATATTTCCATTGTAATTTACCCCCATGGATTGATAAAATCAATTCAATACTTGAAAATTTAGTTGTTATAGACAAACAAAACCTATACAATATGAAATCTTATAGTAGTTTTAGGTGTTGGAGCAATGTATTAACTATTAAACAACTAACTGATCAAATTTTTGTCCCCACTAAGACATATATTTATATCCATTGCTGACTAAACAGTGCACCTACATACTGTGGAAAAGGCTTGAACGGGCTTTCAAATTCCACCTCCATGCCATTTAACTTTTTAAACTTCAAGATTACACAAAGCACGATCCTTTTAATGGTGATGATGGAGGACCTTAAGAGAGCTCCGGGGGGTTGGGTTGTCAGGTATGTTGGTCAATATCCAAAAAAATTGTGCATGTTAAAAATAATGCCGTGCAGCAAGGTTGAGAAAATTAATTCATGTGATGCAAACCATCTTTGAGAGACTGAAAGTATATTGCGTTCAACAATGTTGCAAAGCAGTCAAATTCCCCTATCTAAGAATGAAAACTTACAAGATGAGGTAAACATCCAAGGGTGCTCCTTTCTTAGCTTCCTCTTCGATCAAGGACCAACGTTTCTTAGCTTTCCTCAGTTCATTATTTCTGCCACCAAGCTCCCTGATGGGCCAGAAGCTTTAGTCCTTTGATAAGATTGATTTTCAAGAATGGATATAAACCTCTGGACATCACTTGCTGCTTGTCCATAGTCTCTGATCAATTCATGTAAGGTTGCTCTTCTAGAAACTGCCTGCAGAAGTATTGACCAATTAGGTATAGTTGTGCTGAACATCTAAGGAAAACTCATCCTGTGTGGGAACAGAATATAGAGCACAAGAGTATCTAAAATTAGAACATGGCCACAGTTAGAAATCCATATATCAATCAGATAACTTTGGAAATTTTACAAGCTTCAATTTGTTATGTAAGTCCTCCTGTGTTGTAATTTATCAAGATATTAGCTCATAATCTAAAATAACATGAAGAGACAATTGAGGTTTGTCTTCATCATTTGGTGAATTTATATGCCCAAATCTAATTCAGATATTCGGAGGTGGTTTTCACAATTTAAGATTCATTGGGAGTGAATGTTATGAGACCTTGTATCTGGAGGACCTGAGGTGAAAGGCCCTGTTTTGGGTCGAAGCCTTTAAAAAGATAAGACCGTCTTTATTAAAGCAGGTCACAATCCCAAAAAAATGTGAATCTGACCGGAACCAGATCCACAGGATTTAAAAATCTAGTTATCTTGTTCTCCAAAAAAGTAGGTCAGAGATTACCATCAGCAGAAATGAAGATTATTTCTTCATTTGCACTTTGTTTAACAAAGCCGGAACATAAAAACAAAAAGATAAAAAGAAAGCAAAACCCAACCTGCATAGACTATGAAGGCTGGAAAAATAGAAGCCTAAAATAGTGGACTATGATCAAACAAGTTCAACGTTGAATAGCCACTGCACCCATATCTGTGTCCAGTGTCTTGCTGAAACAAGTGCCTCGGCATAAAGTGGTAGGTCCAAGTATTTCGTGCATCACATGCACGAAATTTAGTCTTGGTACGTGGACTTAACAAGAATCAAGCCACCATATGAAATGATGGACAAATCAAAGACAGAATGATTTGCTTAGATGTGAAGATGTCTTACGTCATCATCAAACTTTTACTTCGCATATATGAGCTAATCATCCACCTACCACCTAGTTATACTTGACAGGCATTTCTGTAGCCACTGAAATGTACAAAGTACTTTCAAATAAAAAATATGTAATTTGCCACGGGATTCAGTATGCAGGTACAACCAGAAACGATAATCAGACGAGCAACCAAGTGCAACTAGTGACAAATCAGCCTTATTTATCAAGCAGCGGAGTCTACCAAGATCCATTGACATCTAAAAGGACTGGCGCGCATGATATAGATCTACGCTACAGAATAGCTAAACATGCAAGTTTGAAAGAAACCTTTGCATAATTTCCATCAAGAGCTATGGCTAGACTGCAATCTGCAATGGCATCAGCAATTTGGCCCATAGCTTGATATGCAGCAGCTCGATTGCAAAAGCAGATTGCTGCAAAAGGTCGTGATTCAACATTGCTTGACAGAGCAATAGAGTAATGCTCTATTGCTTCTGCATACCTTCTCGATCGAAAGGCTTCATTTCCTGCACTCTATGGGGGAAAATAGAAAGGTGTTTTAGCTATGAACAAAAACTCCACCTATTCTAAGCATTTTACTTCACTGGCTAGAATCTTGAGTCATCATTGAGTTTCTTCTGACACTTGCATCCAGTTTAGATTAGAAGCTAAGATGCCAACTTGGGCATATTTTCGGACGAACATCAATGCTATCAGGATGAGACATTTTTCTTGAAAAGATGTTATAAACCTATCCTTCAACTTCGTAACGACTTAATTAAATTAAGAGCTTCTTAGAAAGCTCCATCACTCGACTGAATGAAGAGCTTCTTAAAATGTTAATAAAAGGAAGCCACAAGGAAAGTTCCCAATGGATCATCACTAAAGGAGGATGAGGGAAGGAGAGGGGAAGACATGTCAAACAGGTTCATTCCCATTCATTTGTATTAACAGGTCTTTTCTGACTAAAGGTTTTCCGGAAATGATCCTGTATAAGATTATTCTATCATTTATTTATACATCTCGTTACTAACTAAATTATTAAGACAACTAATTGCTTAATGATAGCATAAAATAAAACTTGGACACTGAACCACTGAATTTTATGCTAATGCCCTGATTCATGGAAGAACAACATACTTTCACAATTTTCATGAGAACATGTTTTCAAGATTGAAAAATGAATGCGCAAAAGTTTTTTTTTTTTTATTTTAGGTGAAAATGAAAGTTGAAGTTATTATCCAAATACCAAATGCGCCCATTGTATCTGAATCCTAAAAAAGCACTGCTAATTTTTCACTTGAATAAGCATGCTGCATTGATCTCCATGATTAATGTTGTGTATAAATGCGTGTTGGAGGACCATAAACCACTAGGACTACCTTACACCAAAGTCCCACAATCAAATCCAAAAATCAAAATCAACAACCTGAAAATTAATGAACGTTTTCATGCATACCTTGCACTTTAGCAGCCTACAAATTGTGGAAGATACTGAAGCTGATGATTGCAGAATCTTATCCAGGCACCTATGAATGGAAGAAAATATGACAAAATTGCTAAGTTGTGCCCATAACAGCCAGCATAGAGCACCTTAACCTCTATAAGTCTAAAAAGAACTAAAAGCAAGGCAAGTGATGCATTACCTGTCACCATAACATTCAGTCTGCTCAATCTTCTCAAGTAACTCAAGAGCCTCCTCGAGCCTTCCCATGCAACAGTAAGACTTAGCCATCATGAAAAACCTCCAAAGCCTAACAGCTGAGTTTCCTGCACAGTTGGAATCAACCATATCCGACAAACGGTTCACACCTAATGCGCCAAAGTTCTTCTCAGCAAACTTCAGAGACTGCTCACACAACTTCACGACATCATCATACTTCCGAAGCTGCATTTAACCAAATAAAGTCAGTGAACGGCCAGAAACTTCTTTCATGCTTTAAATACTTGGGCAGATGATGGTTCGAGATTTTCGCTAGCTTGAAGAAATCTGGACTACAAGAAAATACAGTGGGTTAAGTTGTTAAGACGGTACATACCATATGCAATGCTTCTGCTTTCATTTCCAGCAGTTTCTCTGAGAATTTACTGATTGATATTGCCTCTGAAAGCATTTCTAGAGCTCTTGTTGCTGCGTCAGATGTCTTCTCTTCCAAAAGTTTAGTAGAAAGACTTATACAATCAGCCACTTTCTGCTAGCACGGATACCATCAAAGTGAGCTCCTGTAAGATACAACACTGGAAACTATGCAAAGCTAACAAAGCACTATCATCCCTTAGCCCAAAAGCACCCATGCGGGGGGAGAGAGAGAGAGAGAGAGCGAGAGAATCACATAATTCCCCAATTAAACAAAAACTCAACGATTGAATACTCCATGTCCTTAAACCAATTCTCTCCATCAGAAAGATGGCAACACATAGGCATTCATTCTTTGAAGCCCACAGCTTAGAATAACTCCACCTCATGTCCTCCAGCAACGGCTACAAAGAATCGTTTCCAAAGATCATTTACAAGTTCTATTATACCAAGCAATGGCAACGGATACATACGAAACTTCAAACTGAGAGTTTACTGTCCTCGACCTGATCAATCTCACAGAACAGCACTTCCACAGTATTTCATACTGCCCGCAATTCTCATATTAATAAAAACCAAGCATCAAGAAGACAGAAAACAGGCTCGTCCTCTTCTGATAGTCCAAACAATGCTCCAATCATTGCAAGTGGCAATGAGCATATTTTGACTTCCAAAAGGATGAAACAAGCTCAAAAAGAGACTTCAGCAATCAATCTCAACCACATGCGAGAATCTCGAAGCCGTTAATCACCACTCTCAGCTCATACTTCTCATACCTAGGAATGAGCTGCAACTGTTCATCTTATATATAACAAAAACAGTCCATGCAATATTTCAAAGTGTGACACCAAACAAGGTCAGTGGATGGTGGAAGATGCCTTAAAGAAGGGCTTGCGTGGAGAAACACAGCGCAAGGCCGAAATCTTTAGTTGCTATACAATTTTTGAGGTATAGTCTATTATTATGTCCTCCTAACTAACATCTCAAGATAAATAAGGAAAATGAAATCACATATTAGCAGAAGATCACTGACATTCAATCGCCAGAAAACAAATACTGATGACCCAAAGTATTGATAAATTTGAAAGACTAGAGACAGAAAAACCCACACAAGAAGATGTAGACAAGTATCACCTGCGCCTTTTGTAGGCCATCTGCAGCTTCTATCACGAGCCTTCGATCCAAACATATGTCAACCCCAGTTGCCAAGCACTTCTTAAAATAGTTCAAGGCATTTTCTACTTCCCCTAAAATTAGATGACAGCTGCAACGATATAGGGGGACAAATGTAAAAGTTATTTCTCTCAGATCTCCAGCCATTAAAGAAACAAAAAATGCAAGTACAATTTCATGTAGACAGATGCTGACAAATGAGATTGCGTGCAAACAAGACATTTGGTAATCAATTAACCTATCCACGCGTCTCTTGCTTTTATTTCTACTTACAATGTCAATTAATATGGATTACCAAGGTAAAACAGAAACGTATAGACACAGTTTTTCCCTTGCAGCCTACTCCGCAGAGAAATTACTGCCAAGAAGTAAAACCAATAGCAATATCGACACAGAAAAGCAAAAAAATATAAGATCCTACTTAATTCAAAAACAGTTAAATTAATATTGAAGAATATTTACAGCTAGTTAAGAGCCAGCAAGAATCAATCATAGTCTAATTCCAAACAGTATATAGCCTTACTTTGCAGCCCTTATTTGAACTTTGAGGAAGTTAGGATCTATTGCAGCAGCAGCAATGCAATCTCCAATGGCTTCCCTAATTCTTCCGAGAGACATCCGAGTTGCTGCACGGTTGCTGTAGCACAATAAAAGAGGCTTGAGGAAGCATCCTGATGCTTCACCAGAAGGAACGGAGTTTACACCTTTTGTGTAATACTCTTCTGCTCTAGAAAATCTCCCATTTTTATAAGCTTGATTTCCCCTGTTACATGAAATAAATAACCCTGTCAAGGGACACCCTTCACCACGATAACTTACACAACTAATCCAGCATATCAGAGACGACCATTTCAAGTGTAAAAGAACATAAGATCAAAGGTACCTGAGTCGCCACTTTTCACAGGCTTCTTGGATCATAGTAGATGAGGATAAATTGGTCTCACCATTTATGACATTTCCATTTGAATTCAATATGTTCTGCTCTTTCTCTTGAAACAATCTATGTCCTTCCTGCGCTTGCTTTGTGTCTGAAGGGAAAGAAGTACCAGAAGAGTTTGGAAGCTGCATCGAGAAGGATTCATCCCTGGCACCTGGACATGGAGAAATAACAAAAGGACTATTCTCACTTTTTACTCTAATTTTCTTTTTATGCAATCGCTTTCTGTCCAGTAAACCAGTCCGAGCAGAGGATGATGCAGAGAAGGCAAAAGTTTTACGATCTACTTCATCCAGATTAAAAGCAAATGCAGACTGCTTCATATAGTCAGTAGCATGATTCTCAGCTTTTGCGAAAACACTTCCATCTTCTGCTGAAGCAACAGCAGCTCCAAAGGTGCTACAGGGATGATCAGTGCTGGACTTGAAGTGAGCAGCTTCAGCACCCGAAACAGTCTCGCCAAACTTCGAATTACCTTCATCACTGACCAGTCTTTCCATTGTACTACCCATATGTCCATCTGTAGTATGAATCATTGAGCTTGATGCCAAGGTTGCATTTTCATTTCTGACGGCAATGGACTCTTCCAATGTCGCCGAAGAACTCTGACTGGAACACTGAATGTTTGCTGCAGCTTCTTGATAAGGAGAAAAATCCATGGGGGAATAGCAGTCAGAAGCTTGCGTCATTTCATGGTGATCGCTTTCAGCCAGCACATGATGCTCTTCAGTAGTTAGCGTTCCCTTAGAAGGTTGCCTCGACTTTGCATTCTTCTTATACTTTTTATACTTTGTTTGTCTACTCTTTTCATCGAATTCAATTTTCAAATCTTGACACAAATTTGCTTTGAAGCATGAAGGATCCCACTCAGGAACCCTAAAATCTCCATTAGATGCCCCTGAACCATCCAAAGTGCTCATGAAGCTAAACTTTCCTTTATTGTCTAAATTCTCTGCAAGGATATTATCATTCACTGGATTAGAAGACCTCTGAGCCATGTGAGAACTCTCACTAACACCAGCTTGAAATATAAATGGGTTGTGGCTAGATATTCCAGTAGACTCACTAGCAAAATTTATATTATTTTTAAGTATGAATTGATCCTCTTCAACCTTGGTGAAACTACTCCCACTCTCTACAGGATCAGAATCAAAATTTGGATTTTTGGTCTGACCCATGGGAGTTGCCAAATTGCCATGGAAAGAGTTGGAAACACATGGACCACTTCCGAAAATAAATGTAGCTTCAGAGTCAGTGCTGTTATTCCCAGCGTTAGGACCACGAATATCTCGTCTATCCTCAATGCTTAAATTCTGCGTACTTTTCAGAAGATCTAATGTACAACTGCTATCAGCAGCACCAGCACAAGCAGATACCGATTTGTTATTCTCCATGTTATTGGAGCCCAAGTTGATGATTTGTTCATCTGGATCACTGCTCCTATTTCCTAAACTGTCATCATTCATTCTCATCTCTGCATTGCTACTCTTTTCCCATCTTTTACATTGAATAGAAATATTTTCGGTATTACCTTTAAATACAAAGAGGCCATCACCGTGACCCTCATTGCATAGAGCTTCAGTAGGTTCCATCCACTGGGGCTCCACTTGAGTCACTAATTTAGAATCACCATCATCATTGAGTTCTGGGTTTCCAAGATTTTCCCTGAATTCTTTTGTTTTGGTGTTCAGGTTTGATCCAAAACCAAACCATGTAGAGCCAAAAACAAAGCCTGTCTCCTCATTCTCCTTAAGCTCACGCTCTTTCCCGGTGTTTACCTTCTCTGACTTCGGTACTGATGTTGACTGGCCAAGATCAGCACCAAATACAAAAAATGCATTATCATTACTCCTGGATTCTTTGCTATCATTACAACCAGCTTCTTTTACATTGTCAGAGGATTGTTCCCTTTCAGTAGCTGATTCAAGGTCATATACATTATCAAAAACGGAAGAAAAGCCTGCATTGGCCGCATGCACTTTGGTCTCCAGCTTGACCTTGCCATTCTCCTCAAAGCAAGAAAATGGACCAGTTCCACCACATCCGCCCTTCCCTATATTCAAATTTTGCTCTGGAGCAGTTGTATTGGTATTGCAAACATGACTGAAATCATCAGAATCTGCTCTCGCTTCTGCTTCATTTCCGGAAATCGACTTTTGAGCATCTCCGCCAGAATTTCCATTTTCCAATCCCGAGTTCAATTCCGAATCTCTCTGCTTGGCACCAAACACAAAGCCCACGCTCTCAAACTTCCTACAGCCCTTTGCATCATCATCAAATGAAGCCGGTTCACCTACAAATGCTATGGTGCCGCTCGCTGAAATGTCCATATTGAGCGGGAAACTTCTCCGAGGAGCACCAAATACAAAACCGACATCCCCAAAGGAGCCCTTAACCTCCGGCTCAGTCGCATTTTCACCATCGCTTAACCTAGTATTCTCCGAACATGAATTAACAACACCACCGTACTCCACTCGGCTCTCGACATCAGACTCCCCACGAAACGGAATAGGAACAGAACCAACCTCATCGCCCGACACGGGGGCCGCCCTTGCCTCCGAGCGCCTCCTCAACTTGACCAGCCTCGGCCTCGGCCGCCTCGTCCGCGCCGATCCCGCGCCCGGCTCGAACCCCTCGCCGACTCCACATGCGGCCGCGGCCGCGGCGCCTACGGAACCCACGGAACCGTCCGTCATCGCGGGGCCGGGCGGCGGCCGCGAGGCGAACGGGGGAACTCGGGCTCAGGGTTCCGCGGGGCGGAGGCGGCCGGGGATCGGAGGTCCATCGCCGGCGGCGGCGGCGGCATGATCGATTGCGGCGGACTCGGAATCGCGATCAAGCAAACCGACTAACGCGGTATCAAAACGGTAGGGAGAAAAATCTCGGAACCTTCGTCCTCGATTGGGCCTGCGGTGGCGTGAAATCGAGGTATACGTCTTTCTGGTAGGGCACATATGCTTTGGCTACGAAGCAAGGGGGAGAGAGAGAGAGTGACAGCTGACGAGACAGTGAGGGAACAACACGCGCGACGGAGAAGTATTTTTGAATTTCCGTGCTTTTTGCGCGTTTCCAACGGCGACCTGGAAATTTCCTTCCTTCAACGGTCGGAGAGAAATCAATCCCCAATGAATGTGTCGGCATAGAGATATTCATCATATACAAATATGTATCTAAATGGAAGAAGGAAAAATTGCAAAATATAATGCCTCGTTGGACAAGAATTACACAATAATCGATCTCCGAATTTTGACCTAACATGTCGTGCCATCTTTTGACATTCATTTCGTACAACGCGATCATTAAACTGTCCCTTCTTGAGTTTTCAATTGATTCGATCTAGTTCCCTCAACTTTCACACGAGATCACATCGGTCATTTTGCTCATATTTTAGAATATCCTCTCATTACAATTTTTTTCTATTTCCCTCTAATATAAAAAAAAAATGCCGGAATTCATATCGAATCACTTGCGATTAAATGTAACTTCCTCTTCAAAGAGCGCCTTATCACTCTTTTCCAAAATCTCTTTGAACTTCGTCTCAGTTGTGAATTAGTTTTCTAATTGATTGTGCGCAACTATAATAACACACTTCTGATTTTTGCAGCAGCATTTAGTTCGTCGGTTTGTGTAGCCGTCAAATATTACTTGTACAAAGTGGATTAACTAAGTATTACTTACTTAGTTTAATCGTAGTAAGAAAATTTTAGTGGATATTATTTTCATAAAAAGACAAAATTTTAGTCCATATTAAGGTGACACTTACTAGTTGAGCGCACAAGGCAACACTTCTACTCTAAAAATTTACGTATGATCAAAAGTTGATTTTTTTACTTTTGGAGATAAATATACTTTTTTACTTCTTTAAGTGACTTCAAACTGGAGGTGGTTATAGGTTGATTTGGGCCCGGAATTTGCGCGGTTCAAATCCGTGAACCGGCCCTTTGACCGGGTCCGCAGGTTCTAAATTGGAACCGGCTTGTGCCATAGGGACCGGTTCATGGGTTCCCATTTCATTGAACCAGCCCAAAATCGACAGTTTGGAGTTAGTTCCCAAACAAAAATTTAAAAGGGGATGGCTCTCTCCCCAAAATCTGATCGTTGCAAGGCAACAATCATTACCCCCTTTTCTTTCTTATTTAATTTATAAATTATATCTAACTATTATAAATACACATTTTCATTTTTCATTTTTTCTCACAACTTCTTTCAAATTCTCTCAATTCGCGCTCAACTCTCTCAATTCTCGTAATCCACTCAATTCTCTCAATCCACTTTCCATTCAATTCTCTCAAAAAATGGCAAGTGAAAGCGGAACTAGTGACAAAGAAAAAAATAAGATGAGGGAATCGATTATCCTCATGATCCTCGTGATTTTGTAGATTGGGGATTCGATGTCGATGATATCAATATTATTCTCAATGTGGAACACGTCCCAATGCAAAAAAGCCTTCATCCTCCTACCAATATAGAAGAAATGTCAACAAAAATGAGCCGGGACGGGAGGTTACATCCGACATATGGGACCACTTCATGAAGAAGCAAATATTTGATTTATGCGCAAAAAAGTATGAGGTAACTTGTGCATATTGTAGGGCAATATACAAATATATAGGTGGACAAGGCTATGGAACATTCAAATGGTATCTTAGGGCGAAACATCCAACCCAATAGTGAATTGACACCAAGCAACAACAAATTTATAAGTACACCAATCCTAACACTCCTCCTTTATTTTCAATCATAACACTCCTCTTTTATTTCATTATAATGAAAAAACTTAAAAAGAAAAATTAGCTGGATGTATTGGCGTTGAACGTTTATCATTTAATTTTGGTGAAAATTTTAATTTTAATTATTTTATACAAACCGTATGTACTCCACAAGCAAAACTTGTTTCTAGAAATACACTTAATCGCCAGACTTTTGATCTTTACAAAAGAGGAAAAGAAGATTTATAAAAAAAAATTATGAATTTTAATGGACATGTGCATATAGGTTGTGACATTTGGAGTGATTCTTGGCAAACTCATTTTTATATAGGCATTATATGTGATTGGATAGATGATGATTGAAATATTCGGAAAAGAGTTATTGCGTTTAGAGTTTTTTATGATAGGCATACGGCAAATAATAGTTATTGAATAATTAGGCAAGTTTTAGAAAAATATTATTTGTTTAATAAAAATTTTTCAGTTGGTTTTAGCAATGCCGCGGCAAATACCGCTTCAATTCCCGAGTTAGAAAAGATTTGTAAATTCGCTTTTGGTGGACAATTTTTTCACATTAGATGTGCTTGCCATGTTTTAAATTTATGTGTACAAGATTGTTTAAAAACTCTTGATATTTTTCTCAACTCAATAAAAATAGCAATTCAAATTTTATGAAAACATCCCCAAATTATGAAAGAATGGGGCAGATTTTGTAAAATGCATGGAAGAAAAGGAAAAAAAAAATTTAAGAGATGCTCAAACTCGTTGGAATTCTATGTATGAGTTGCTTAATCAATCTTTTGAATATGAAGATTTATTATGTATATTTGTTTCAAATAATGTTTCTCAAATTAATTTATACCCACAAGAGTAAAAACAATTTAATTTTTTTAAAATTTTTTAATGATGCAACTTATACTTCATTTGATGTTTATTATCCTACTACGTATTTATTTTTAATAAAGTGTATTAATATTGATGGTGTTTTTGAAGAAAATAGAAAAGATGATCAATTAGGTCATACTATTATAGCAATGCGAACAAAATGACTACATTATTATACCGAAATTCCTCTTATTTATTTGGTTGCTTCTGTTTTCAATGCACACATCAAATTAGATGATTTATGTGATTATTTAATTATATATTATGAATGTTTACATTTGATTGAAATGGTAAATGTTAGAGCTATATATACAATGTAGTTAAAAACGCAATAGTAGAATTATATAATGAATTTTATAGTAAATATAATTTAGGTGATAGTGGATCTTCTCAACGTAGCGACATACAAAGCGGGGACCAAAGTAAAATTAGTAGATGGCACAAATTTTTTATGAATAGGAAAAAAAAAAAGGGAACAATATGAAATATTTTTGAAATAGAGACCTATTTAACCATTCCTTTTGAGTTTAGTGAATCCGAAAGAGGCACAAATTTCATAATTCTAGATTGGTGGAAGAGGCATTCAACTCAATTTTCAATTCTCGCTCTTATCGTAAGATACGTTTTAGCAACCCTTTGTTTTAATGTTGCGGTTGAACAAGTATTTAGCGTTGGAGACAACATTTTGGATGACCGACGTTCAAGATTAACTCCGGATTCGATGGATGCTCAAGCTTGTGTCAATGATTGGACAAAGGTTCAATATCAACAACAAGAGACAGATCGCAAGCAATAAAGCCTGATTCTTTGATGATGGAGATACTACGACCATGGATACCCGGTATCGGAATGGACATCGATGATTGACAATGAGATAAGTATAGGGTTATCAAAGATAAAAAAACTACATAGACTTTGATTCTTTTATCCCCAAGAAGATATGTAGGTGCTTAATGATAATTCATTAAGTTTAAATCCCTTTCTCCTCCTTTTTTTCCCTCCAAATTTGATTACAATTTTGTATTTGATAATTTATTATTTTATAATTTCATAAATTTTTTCATAATTTATTATTTAAAAATTAAATTTAAAAATCGGAATCGAAATCGGCGGTTTCATTTTTTATTTTGAACCGGAATCGGGCCTTGAACTTGCCCAAAACCACTAGTTCAAAATCGGAATCGAATCGCTCCTTAAGGTTCCTGGTCCTATTCTCCCATGGCCATGAATCGGGGCTGTCGGTTCATGAATCGGAATTGGCCGATTCCGGCTTGTGGCCATGACTATTCAAAACTACTTCTAAAGCAAAAATGAAATCATTTTAAGAGTAAAAAAATAAAAATGCGTAATCAAACGAATTTTTGTTTTCAAGAGTGTTCTCCTGCTATCCATAGATGGAAATCAAACGGCACTTTAAGGCCTACAAGATCAACGGCTTTTGATGCATTTCATCCGATGAACCCGGTTTCAGGCAAACATTTCCGAAGGACATCCCCGCCCCATCATTCCAAGCCAGCATCGCAACGGACGACGCAGAGTCTTGTCCTCCTCGTCCATGGCCGTGGGGTGGGGGGACAAGTGTCCGCGACGAGCACGGTCCACGCACGCACCTCCATTCTTGAACCTTCCTTATCCACCGACCCAACCCGCTCGAAGACAAGACCCCTCCCCCGATAACGAAACGAAACCGACCCCATCTGCCCAAAGGAGGCGAGCGACGCGGCCTGTTCGGCTCCTTCTTCCCAGTTCCTTCTCTCTCTCCCTCTCTCTCCCAGGTAAACGAGCAACGGCTCGGTTCTCTCTTCCTTTTCCTCGTCGCATTGTTTCGAGCGTCTGTTCCCGCTCCCGTCGCGTTGTTTCTCTGCAAGCGAAAGTGGTGGGTGTGGTTGCTCTGCTAACGAGGTGGCGAACTCGCGAGGGGGCGCGCGCGCGCATAATGGTGTGCGCCGTCTTGGAAGTATCAAGCCGAAGGAGAACTGCCTTGTGGATTCACGAGTGTTGGGAGAATTCCCGTGGCGGAATCATTCACAGGCCCGCACGCTCCACGAGTGATTCGCGGAGTTGCAGTGTTGCTCCACGTGTTTGGTCGATTGTCTTTTGTTTTGTTTAGGTCGCCCCTGCACATCCAATCCTTTCATTTGGAGTTTGAGTGGCTGAGTGGGGCTTTTGCCCGCCACGTCTAGTCGCTATCATGTGCATTCTGCATAATAATCGAACAGATGGAGCTAAGTGTGCTCTTGAGCTTCTGATTGCTTTGTCCTTGAAGCCTTTCATTTCAGTAATGCGTTTGGGTTCAACGCCATACTTAGATTTACAGACCCCTTCTTTCTAGTATTGGATAGTCTTTCGTGGTGACTTATTTTTGGGCCATTTTAGGATAGAAGTGGTTGGAGGGAAACGGTGCAAAGAGAAAGAGGAGAAGTCAAGGATCTTTTGGCTCTGATATATCTGCAATTTTAACGACCATGGAGGAAGTTTTGCACGGTAAGATTGTGCATCTTATTCTTCTCCTATTTTCTTGAGCTGTCTTAGTAACAAGATGACCCGACATATTTGGACCGAGCCTCCAAATTAGTACTCAATCTGTTATTTTCGGGGCGGTCTATTCAGCACTCATGAATCACTTTCCCCTCCATGTAGGGACTGGTGCCACGGCGTGTTCTTCCTTGGTGCTTATTATATCACGCTTCATGAATTGTCAGTTGGTTTAATTCTTTTGACTCTCTTTGTATTGATGAACTAGATTAGGAGGAGCCATTGCTATATCAGAAAGCTAAACTGACTGCACAGGAAAGGATAGTATTGATTGGCACGACATATGATAAGTAAACCAGAGTAGCTGTAAAAGTGTTGGATATAAGGGGAATGGTGTGTATATATCCTGAAATGTGGTATAGGGAACTTGGTTTAGTTGGAGGTAAATTTTTTTCGGTTCTATAAAATATCTTTAATTTAATTTTTGGGGCTCCTCTCAAAAAACACTAAAAAAGGAGGGAGAAACAGAGAAAGACAATTGTGACATGTTATGTGAGTTTTGTCTCATGTTGCTTATGTTGGATTAGCCTGGTAGCATTTTTCCTAGCATTGTTAACATGTCTAGTGCCCTTCTTAGACTGAGCAGATCAGATTCCAAAGAAAATAGGTTGGACATGATTACAAAAGGAGAGGCTTGCACCTAATTTCGCAAGGAATATGGTGATGTAGTGACAATCTCTCTGTGTAGGGGGGGATGTGTGGTTAGGATGAGATGCGTAAATGTTCTTTAGAGTTAAAGGTATTGTGTTGAAGAAATTCTAGTCTATTTAAACTATTTCTACAAGGTGAATACATGAGAAGAATGCACATAGAAAGCACTTGTGGTTTTTATCCTAGTTGTCGCTAATTCCCTCTGCTATGCTACAATAACGTCGCCGAACTTGCATAATGAAACTTCTCGGAATTATCAACTTATTTAATTTGTGAAGTTTCCTAAGGAAAGAAGTTTGTTTCGAGATTCTCGAGCTTTAGAAATATATAGTACTGCTGCCACAGGTCCCTAATTGACTGGTGGTGAAATTATGAATTAAACCAATGGTAATGGAATTGTGCATGCTTTCATCATTTTCGAACTCATCTTTTTCTTGGATTGTGTGCTGCTTCTTTTCTTTTATGCCTGGCTATCACTGTGGTAACTTCCAGCTAGCGATTCATTTACTGAATGGAATCTTTGAACTTTTCCTGGTACAGGGAAGAATGATAGCAGTCAATTGGGACAAACAGTTGGTTCCATTCAGTCTGAAATTGATGTCAAGGATGGGTCCAAAGATGTCCATAGCTCTGCAGGAAACTCCGTTCCTTTTAACATGAAGGATAAGAAAGAACGGGATGCTGCAAAACAGGGTGCACGCTTAGTGGATATCGAAACTTCGGGTGATGTGAATATGGAAGCATCAATAAGCCCGGATGATGTTGCTCGTGCTGGTGGTCTTGGAGCAAGAGACGACATAAGTAGTCTTCTCCCAGTAGCAAGTGATTCCACAGACTTTGAAGAAGCCTTACTCGAGGCCCGAAATTACGAAGGACCACAAGGGGATGTATCAAGACCAGGTCTGGGCTGGACCGAAGGTACACATCAGAAGCTTGAAAAATAGAGTAGCTATATCGGCATGTGATAAGTAACTAATGATAAAAGTTTTCTTGATTCCCATTTTGGTCTCATGCTTCCTTGTCTCTTTAGTGAGCTTTTGTATTGACATGTGGCACTTGTGGTTATTTTAAGAAGGATTACTTGAAATGCACCTCATTGCGGATATTCATTGTCTCTTGATCCGCCTTTTGATTTGGTCCGACTATTAATTGTTCTGGGAACAAGACAATGGCAATAGCATCTTTAGATATCACTGCTCACCACAGGGGAAAAAAAAGAAACAGCTGAGTTTGCTAGTTATTTTACAATTGCCGTCGAGCCTGAGCGAGAGAGCTAAATTGATTTATCTGAATTTACATTCTGTTAATACAAGTCTGGAAGATGCACCCGATGTTCATTACGTGACTTGTACACGGTCCACTGTCCTTTTGGACTTGTCCTTTGGAAGATTCTCTGTCCTGGAGCAAGAATAGCCAGAGGGTCATACTCCGATTTTCTCTGGACGAACACTTCCCACTGAGGGCCGAAGTGAGTTTCCCATTCTTCTTGGGTGCTATAATGGGGAAGGTACTGCTTTATTCCATGAAGCACTGTGGAGCAGAGGCTTTTGATCCTCTCATTCTGGGCTAAAATGTGTTCTAGGCTTTCTGTTCCTGACGGTGATGGCACTGCAGATGGCAGGAATGCCACCATGTAGAAGATATCTTCATCTGGGGTGACCAAGGAGGTTTTGTTGTTCCATCTGTAAGAAAAAAGAGGCAGATGTAAGACCTCGATACTTGAGAAGCAATAGTAGTAGTGTTACGAATTTTCGTATTGTTACTTGGACTTGTTCACTGGGTAGAGGAGGATAGGGCCATTGCTGTTGCCTGAGAGAATATTGCCGAAGACTTCTTTAGCAAAGTCACTGATCTTGCTTTTTGGAACGAGAAGATTGAGCCATGGATGTAGAACATCCCCTAATCCTTTTGCTCGGAGTTTCATCATGGAGAGGTGCACCCTGTCCAGGAAATCCACTAGAGAAACCTCCGACATGAAAAGCGTCGAACGTATATAACTCAGTTCAGACAGCAGCTTGTCGACTTTCTGCATTACACTTTGACAGGATTAGCATGTTTCATACTGGGCAATAACATTTGCTTGGTATACAAGTAATATACCGAGCGTTGTGGTGGATTCCTACCTTGCTCATTATGTTGGATTCGTGGGGATTGAAGTACAGTGCCACCTCAAGACAATATAGGACTTTCCCTTCGGATTTGAACAGGCTGGCTTGAAGCGGATCACTTGGTTTGAAGGAAGACGTCCATTTATTGAGGATGCCTGTTTTATTGATATTGACTAATCCTTCGATGTAGTCAAAGGTAATCTTGCGGGATATAAGATGCTCTTGATCTCTGGAGAACTTGGAGAAGTCATGGTAGAGCATTCTAATCCACCTAACCTGCGAAATTCAATGGATCATCTACTGTATTAGGATCACGCGATTGAAGACTTAAGAGGGAAACAAGGCAACATTTCTTACCCTTTCTGGTGCGGGCCCTAGAGATATTTTGGCTCTGGTGATGATGCCGAATTGTCCTAGACCGCCTAAAACAGCATGGAAGAGATCAGCGTTTTGCTTCCCTGAACAGGTAACCACTTCTCCTTTTCCTGCACAAAGTTACCACAGGAGTCAATAATCATCAATGCTGTTACTTTGATCCAAAACTTGCTGCAATTTAACCTCAGCTATTCCATGCAGTGTTATGCTTGCGATACTTATCATAACCTTGCCTATATAGTTCTGAAATGGGCGACGCCCTTGTAATATTTCATGAATGTCTTGTTCCTCATCTTAAATATTCACTGAGCAATGCGATGTTCATTACTGCAGTGAGGGAGTTGATAGGTTTCATTAGAAGTACCTGTGACCACCTCTAGCTCATAGACGTTGTCGATTTGAGGCCCGTGCCGGAACGCTTGCCCACTTATTCCGGCATTAGACAAAGTGCCTCCCACAGTGAGATGCAGGTAATCGGTCCATGATTTTGGTGCGAGACCATGTTTGAGAGTCTCATGCAGAATGTTTATCCATAGCTCACCACCCGAAACATCCACATAGGGAGACTCCCCATCATGGACTTGCATCTTTGGCAGTCGGAGTGATTCCATATGGATGACCACGCCATTGGGGGCTTGGGACTGGCCTTGGACGGAGTGACCGTGGCCTCTCGCGGCGACAGTCAGCCCTGAAGCAGACCCCAATTCGAAAACGTATTTGACGGTTGACGAGATATCGGAAACTGATTTCGGGTGGAGGATCGCGAAAGGTAGATTGTGGTACCTACCGCCGAAGTCCTTCGCTGCATATTGGATGTCCTCAAAATTGAAGTGTCCATCTAGGGGAAGCGTTCTCAGTGATAAAGGTGTTGAAGGAACCGAGGGAGGAGAAATTTCCTGAGGAGGAGAAGAATCATAAGAAAGGTTGGTGCTGTCTGGTGTGCAGCTTAGGAGCAAGACTAGAATGATCCTGTGAAATGTAAAGTTCTCTTTCAGGAAGGCTGAAGGCTTTGAAGCCATCTTTCTCTGAAAGTGTTTTAGAGAGAGAGAGTTCTCTGCTGCTTGGTCTGAGGCAGGAGGAGTTTGAGAGAACGGGTGAGAAGTGCGCAGGGAAATAAAGGAAGCGAGGAGCATATAAAGGGAAGGCTTTATGCTTGCATGGTCAATAGTCCACAAGTATATTGACTTAGTGACTTTGGTACATAAGGGTGATGCTATGGTCTCTGGCGGCACCATGCCCCTTACAATCTTTTACCGTCGGATGGAAATGCAACAGGTGTCGGCCGTTTAACTTGGGACGGTTGTGATTTTTTGCTTTCCGGTCCAAACCCAAAAGCAGGATTCTTTCCTGGGGACCATGGACTTAGCCTACACTGACACTGTGTACACAACGTTTTGAGAATTTCTCCTTTCTGGCTCTCTTTACTTTCTTTTTGGGTCTCAATGGATATAAGAGAGGAGAGAGAACTTAATTTACCAAATGAGAAGATGCTTGTACTTGGAGCAAAAATTATCAAATCCAATACTTCTACATGTACTTGACCACCACTTGTGTGCGCGTGGGTGCTTGCGTGCTTTTTTTTTCCCCTTCATTTCCTCTTTAACTTGCTAAGTGCTTGAGAAATGTCGTCAGATTGAAGGGCATAGCATAGAATCCAGTTTTCTGTTGGAGAGTGATTGGCGGGCTGGCCCCTACAAAGCAACTCGGTGTTGCAATTGTCTTGTGTTGTGGTTCTCTCTGGAGTAGTGTCAGACTTGTTACTTGTATTGGACCCAATTTAGTCACGTTGTTTTCAAAAGGGAGTTTCGTTCTGAGGTTCTGGTTTCTCCTTTTTTCAGATAGTCCATGCATCTCTAGATAAGAGAGGGGTGATAATTAAATGTATGGAAAGATATGTGGAGCACCCTTTTCCTGATAAGTCTGAATTCGTATCGTGAAATAGCCCGTCGATCTCATTGCCCAAACTCCAGGTACAGTAAATACGAGAATATTTGCCAAATCGATCGAATACACGAACCTACAGCGTCACACCTCCAGCGTCACACGAGGAGCTGAGTCCATTTGGATGAACATTTTGTAGTCTCTTCTGAGGTTTTACTTGGTGTGTTTATTGTAGGAAAACACCTTCAAAATGGTGGGGGCTTGCTTTAGTGGGGAGTCTGGGGACCATAAACATGATTTACCAAACGTTCCTGTCCTCAAATTTTAGTAAATAGATCTTAGCACTATCTTCCTTGCTTTGAAATCAGTCATATCTGATGTTCTGTTGGTACTTATAGATCACATGGGATTCCCCCTTCTCTGCCCATCAAGATATCTCTCTGTTTCGCCCAAAAAGGATTTGATAATGAAACCCTTCCTGCTTTTCCAGGCTTTTTTTTTTAACCCAGACATGTAAGACATCCCTGACTAAACTCGTCGGTTTTGGTGATCTTGTAGCATCATGTCTGAGATGCTGTACCAAACATTCTCGTCCCTGAAAATCTTTTGGCTGGGACAGCATCCTCTGGTGGCTGAGGCAGAGGAAAACAGAGAACAGTGTGGGGTCCTGGGCCACGTGATTGTCACGAGGGCTGGCTTTGAAAGGTAATTTGGCAGGGCCTCTTATCTCCTTGGAACCCGTCACTTTCTTTGAGAATCAAATTCTCTTGATGGCAACCCATGAAGCTAAAACTCAAAATCCTTTGAGAAAAATGATCACTGATTTCGCTGTGACATTGGCTCATGGCTTTCACTAAAATGGACCACTAGGATGTTCATCGACGCACGATTGCGTGTTCGGTGCAGGGGTGCCAAATCTCTCTAGACCCTTCACAGCAATTGGTCAAATTAGCCTCACTCTTTTAACATAATTGTCAAAGTCGGGTGTGGCACGCAAATCAGATCCCCGAGTCCTATTTGGCAGCTCGGAGCATTTACGAGTTAGCCGTCCTCGCACCGAGCCACATAGACATGCACGCTCGCTATTGAGGTGGTGCTTCCGGATGGTGTTTGAGCTATGTAGGGGCCAGGGGGCACATCTGTGGAGGTGGACAAAGAGGAGGACAGTTTTGAATGGGAGGAACACTAAAGAGCTCTGACCTATCACAATTGGTTTGTATTGGGGAAGTCAGATTCCAACACTGAGTCTCCCGCCAAATTATGAAGGTCCTTGACTTCTTTTTCGAATTTCCGTTTGTCGCGATATGTCACTTAATATATCAATTTTGTAGACGAGCGTTGAGAACGGGCATGCTTCGTTGTTATTACTTTATTTGCTTAATGTGCATAGCTTTTTGTGCCTTGGAAAAGAAGGGCAGTTTGTGGAAATCCACATCATATGTTGGGGGGGTGAAACTATGTTCTTTGCCAAGTATACGTAATATATAAATGTTTCTCGTCGATTTCAGCCTCTTAGTCCCCCCCAATTATTGCGAAATGAGAAATTTTGGGGTGTGCTGTGCTTTTTTCAGGCAGTGGGGGTCAACTTTTGATGGTAATGATTTTGACTTTGGCCATTTTACTACATTGGTTTTGGTGTAGTTGGTCCTTGTTTGGTTCTCCGCTTAATGTGTGCTCCTGCGAACTTGTCGCTTTTACAAACGTTTGGCAGTCAGATCTCACGCCTCTTTTTTTTTGTGTTTGAATTGTTTAGCAAACATGAAGTTTGAATTATGATCTATCTCGGCTCTTAGTCCTCCCCGAAGTCCGCATTATGATTATTCTAGTTTGATTATGCGCCAGTGTTTGGTAGGGAGAGAGAGAGAAAAAGAAAGATTTAGTATACTACACACGGCTGGCAGAGAAGGTTACCGGACGAACTTCCTTATCATACGTCGATACATACAAATGCCTGATGACGAATATGTTCTCTTAAGTCAATTGAAGTGCGTTTTGTAAGTAGTGAAGGTTTCCAAGGAGCGACGAGTATCAGAAGTGTCTAGCTAGTATTAATCTTGTCCGTTCTTAGCTTTGTCGATGAAAGGAATGGCCCGAGGCATGGATTTGTAATGTAATACAGGGTGAACTGTGTTTAGGAAGAGAAGCTTGAAAGATTCATATGGCCAGGCATTTTTGGATGGAAAGATGAGAAAGCTTGGACTACCTCTAAGCACGACTACCTTCATTAAAGCTGGAGATCTCGATTCTATACATGATAATACAGTGATATATTCATTACCAACTGATCATCCAGTATACTAGGCTCGCCCAAGTGAGATCTGGTGACGCCGATGCCCTGGCCGAGCTTGCCTTTGGTGGCTTGAAATTTAGCATACGATGCTATGTCTCGATAATCGTGTGGTGTCCAAATAAGGGTGTAATAGGGATATGGCTAGCATGAATACGACAAATTTTATAAACATGCCGAACTCTCTCGACAAAACGACACGTCTAATAAAGTATGTCACCCGACACGGGTTAACACGATTAAAACGATTATCATACGTGTCAATTTGCCAACTGTCGACATTGCATGATACATTAATTTATTCATACATATACTTTAGCAAGTATACGCGATAAATATGCAAAACATGTTTGTATTGATAATTTGTGTTAACACGTTTATACACTTTTTAAGTAATATGGATAATTTAACTACACTTTTAACTAATATGTGTTATTAGTTTTTCCTTATCTTTAACGTTTTATTCCTTTTGACGTGTGTGTGTGTGTTTTTTTAATGAACTTTTATGGATAGAAAGGATTATAAAACGTTTTTAATAGTGACGTGTTGAGACAAATGTCTAGTTAACATGTGTTTAAATGGGCCAAACGGGTCTATTCGTAGTAAGGCGATGTTAATTATGTCATAAATGGGTTTAATTCAAGCGATCTACGATGTTAATTATGTCATAAATGGGTTTAATTCAAGCGTATCTAATTGCATGTGGCGTCGTACAGACGGGTCATGCCAAGACTTACCAATCCTAACCATGAGCCAGTTGGCCAGTTGGTCTCTCGAGATCGATCGGTTGGGCTTGGTCAAATACCTATGAAAATCTAAATTTTTTCAGGATTACTTTGGGGGGGTTGGGCAAAGGTCTTCAAGCTCGATGTGATCCCGATGCACTCAGGTCTGCTCATTAGTAAAGATCTAACTATCTAAGCGCAAATGTCTGCTTTAGATATTTTTCGAAGAAGAATACCAAAAATGTCTTAAACATTGTGCATTAGAACTAATTTAGTTCTAAATATTGCAGTTGGACCAATTTAGTTATAAATTTGTTTGATGATTTATCAATGTAGTCCATTCGGCCAATTTAGATCGAAATCATCGACATTGACACCGGTCATCTTGTACGAGATGACTGGCGGTGATGTGGATAAATGTTAACAATGTTTAGTATGTTTTTCTTTTTACTTTACTTTTTTTATTTTGCTCACATCTTTGGCCAGCAAGGTCCTCGGCTAACCATAGCTGGCCACAGGCAAGGATATCATGGCCCTCGGCTAGACTACGCGAGGTCGTAGCTTTCTCCTATGGCCCGCAATGGTCAAATGGCGACCTCGACGGCTCACAGTTGGGTGAAAAAAGGAAAGAAAAGAAGGAAAAGGAGAAAAAAAAAACAAGTAATAGAATTTCAAAATTTTAAAAAACTTGTTCACGTCCGCCGACCATGCAACATGGAACGGTCGATGTCCATATCAACTATTTCTGGTCAAAATTGACTGGATGAACTACATTGGCAAATTTTCAAAAGGTTTAGGATCAAATTGGTTCAATTGAAATGTTTATAATCGAATTGGTACAAATGCAACGGGTTTAGGATTTCTGTTGCTACATTTCTCCTATTTTCGTGTGGATACCAAATAAGGCTCCATTTCCTAAACGAGTATGTACACCATCGATAACCAGATATTCTCTACTAAGATCTCGTAGATCTTGCCATCTATTCATCTGTTAGCTTCTCTAGGATATGCACATGTCTAGAAGGCTAAGACTTTGGTGTGGTCCACAGATGATTCCCCACCCCTTAACATGACCCATTTCGACAAAGTCAATGTTTAATAACTCATAATTGAATTGGTAAGCGCACAAAGATTTGGTGTTGTCTCCAATGACAAAGCTGAATTTTAAGCGGATATGGCGGCTTTAAGTCCTGTTTGGAAATATAATAAAACTGCGCACACAACATCATGATGGTGTGCCCGTGGTTCTTGGCTTTAGCAGTCCATATCCATTACTTTATATTATGTGGTGAAGCAGCTTGAGCAATTATGCCAAGGTCTTCATTCCTAGTCAGCCTTGCAAATCTATACTTTTTAAATTGGCAACTGAAATTTTACAAAATAAAGAAGTGATTTTGTCACCCTTTTATATATTTTTTCTTTCTGTCGTCGATTCTCAATTTCAAATCGAGCAATTATGGGTGTCTGGATAGTGTATTTGCCATGTGATTTGCTCAAGCTTTCCGGCCAAAAGTGTGCCTATGCATTTTGTCTAGCTATGTGGCCCTTGGAGCCCTAGATCCCAGCACTAACTCCAGCACCAGAAGATGAAACAATAATTTCATCGAATAGATATTCCATGCTGTTGATGATGGTGATGGCTTTCCGACCAACCAGCCCAATTTGTGCAAATTATGAGGTGGCTAGCTTTTGTTTTTGGGGTAACTGATGGCTGCTAGGGTAGTGAGAATTTTGCCTTTTTTGTTCAATTTTGTGACGTGCTTCCATCAAGTGTAAACAATCGATAGATGGTTAGGTTACTGCCTTTTGACTTGTGTCTTAACAAGTGCGTGAAATCATCGGTTTTTCCGATGTGTTTACTTGTTTAGTCTGTTTATATATAATTAATAGTAAGGGTGATTAAGTTTAGAGCAGGTAGGTTCTAAACTGAGAACTTGGAACCTCCTGCCAGAGTAGGATTCCCATTTCTGGAACTTGTAATAAAACGATTCCCTCAGACTCGAGAGCCAATAATAATAATATGATTATTATTTTAGGAGATATAATGTAAATAATTCGTAGTATAGCGGATAGGACATTAATGGGTTTCACGGTATAAAATCGGGAATAGAAGTGGGCCACGTCCCTAATTTTTACCTCGAAACCTAATTTTCCTCCATGTGAATGGGAATATAACCCGACGAGTAAAGGCTTTCCCTCACACTTATAAATCGACCACCAAGCTCTACCATGTTAGAAAATTTAACCCAAAAACTTAAGCTTTACGGATGATAGGAGATCACGTGAATATAAAAAACATATAAGACCCATTGTCGGTGACGTGGGACAATAATTTCAACAAAGACAAAGTAGGTTTAGGATCATTCCTCTACATTTGTGTAACTTGGGTTCTCAATTTCTCATGTAAGTCATAATTAGCAGTAATATATTTATTATTAAGCTGTCATACGTGCTTTCGAGTCGTTTGGATGGATGAAATATTTGCATTGATGCATAGTGAGACATAAAACCACTTGTCGCGAATGGATATTTGAGTAACGAGAAGGGTTACTAAATCATAGGATCTATTCAATGTTTCCAAATTCTTCAGATCCATCTCGTGGAAATGAAAGTTCATTGGTTGAATCTCTTATTCAACCTCCCACTGAAAGAACAATGAAGTTTTTGAACCGAGCAGTGAGCATATTGGGTTATAAAATATCATCTGATATGATCTTCAATGTAAAAAAATGTTGTATGTGCAATTCCTGATGTCGGCAAGATAATAAAATTTGATTTGGAGGCATTTTAATATTATGAAGGCAAACCGACCAATGATTTTTCTCGGGCCTCCTTTTCCAACAAAAAGAGAAAAAGAAGCGAGATATACCCTACCAAGCTTTTATATATCCGAATGTATTATGTTCATTCGCATTTTAATTCCGTGGATTTTTGACTATTTTTGTTAGAGTATCCTACGTCACTTCTTTGTTAGGTGTATGTGATTATTATAGGGTTAATGTCATGAAAAATCCCAAATTCATACCACAATGATAAATTTACTCCAAATCAATTTTCTAACCACCAAAAATTTTAGATTGGTATATTTATGACAAATTTACCCTCCGCTAATATCCATCAATTTTTGCCGTCAATTTGCCAAATTAGATGACACGTGATAGTTGACGGGTGTACTAGTTTGGGATTTTTACTTGCCGTTTGTCACATTTATATTAGTTTGATATTTTTCGTAGTATTAATCCAATTTAACGAAAACTAACGGATGGTAAATTTGTTAAAAGTTGGGGTTTTTGGTGGTAAAAAAAGTAGTTTGCTATACGATTTGTCTTAAATGTATCAGTTTGGGGTCTTTGTGGTCAAATAATTAGTTTAGGATAAATTTATCACATGTGTACTACTTTGGTGTTTTTCATGGTAGTAATCCATATTATATACAAGTGGTCTCCCTTTATTTATTGGCTTGAACTTTTGCATTTGACATCTTAACAAGGTATCAAAACTAGATTCTTACCCAATTTATTTTTTGTGTACGTCCCTTTTGTCAAACTTAATATCTTTCTAATCCGGCTTACACGTAAGAGGAAATGTTAATGTGTCCAAGTCTATTAATTCTTTATATTATTTGGTAAAGAAGAATCACATCTGTCATTTCCTATGTCTATTGTTAGAATGTTTAAATGTCAATGGCGTATTTGTTTCACAAAAAATGATTGATTTGGAACATATTTCCTAAAAATAATCGCTTGAATAATTAGTCAATGAAGTTTTTTTGTTATCAACAATAATTTGTGTCTCGTTTTCGAAGACAATGAAAAGTATATTTGTTTGTTCATCTTCGTAAGCGACATAAGCGATCAAGAAAATATTTTCTAAATAATTCATTCTCCATAAAACGAACAGAGCAAAACCATGTATTCATTTAAGTTTAGGCTTTTAGAATAGTTAAAAATTGTCACACATAATCTTTTATGGTATCGGGATAAGATTTTGAGTTCAAATCTTTTCGGATTCCTTATTCATCCCGCTTATTAAATTTCCACAATTACCTTATGCCAAAAATTTGGCCTACGAATGATGGGGAATGTAAAGATCTCTAATTATCATATCTTGCCTTCACCTGAGGTAGGTCAAAATTGGCGGAGAGTGTTAAATTATTCAAATATTAAATCTCGCCATAATTTAAATATAAGCTTTTAAAACAATAAGTAGGAATTTTAAAAAAAATTCATAATATCTTTTGATTTTATTTGTGGACATCCGATATGGTCTCGTTAGCAATTTTATATATCTTTAAAGTGGAATATGGAGTCAGTTCTATTTTTTATTTTTCGTTTTGTTGAAATAGTAAAGCTTTCACTTGTGGTTGAGAAACAACCACGTGTATCTTCTTTCATCCGACATGAGTCCAAGGACAAATGAAACATTACCAAGAATTCTTTGTCAAGATGTGTACCCCAGTAAGTTCTGCAATTCACCACCTTTCCAGTAACATCATCATATCAAATGCATTTTCTTGCTTACCTCTCGGGGTGAAGACCCTTCAGCTCCTTCCTAGAGAAATGATATGAATTTGGTCTAATATTGCATCCAACCTATAAAGTTTTCAAGAGTTAAAAATTATCATATAAAGTGGGAATCCCAACACCCATCTAATAAAAATTCTAAAAAATCAGCTAAATGTTTTGTCGAAGGAGACAAATCAGTGGAAAACAAAGAGAAAAGTTAGGCCAAACGTGATTACATCATTAACATTAGTACAAAGAGCATATCTAGTGCAGCTTTTAATTGACCATATTGGAGCGATCGAATGAGAATACGACCAAAAGGCCTCTCCTCAAAAGCAAAGTTGAGACCTTGTCGAGATTTTGCCGATCCCTTTTGCTCTGTGGAAAGAGAGCAAATTTCAAAGCTGCTTCTAATTGGTTAATTAGACCAATTAGTTATTGATTAAATAGTGCAAAGTGGGGGCATTGGAGACTAATTAGCAGCCACGTCACGTGCGCCATGATCGTCGTCATGGTGTCGCAAACAAAAAATATATCTTAAAAGTTAGTGTAAAGGTGATACGAATGATTCTTAAGGTTCTAAAACCTTAGACGTAATATAAAAATCCCCATGATTCTTAGCATGTTTCACTTTCCACTAACATTCCACTCTTATCATGTCCACTTGTTTCTCACCATTTTTCTCTTTTGTAAGACTTGCTTTTCTGCGCTTGTCAATGCTAAGAGCAAGCAAGTAAGCAATAATTTTTGCTATATGCTTTCCAGAAAATTTTATTGGGTTTTAAATGGCTCACTAACTTTTGAGGGAAAAATTATCAAAATATTCCTAAACCTTTAGCACTTTTGTCAATTTTGTCTTAGACCTTTTAAGTTTATCGTTTCAATCCTAAACCTTTTTACTATTTACTGATTCGGTTATATTGGCCGAAAATTTCTAACGTGGACACCGGGCATCCTTCATGGCACTACAGGCGCCGATGTTGACTTTTATAATAATATTTTAATATTTTTTAGAATTTTTTATTTTTATTTCTCGAGAATTTTTTTTTCAATTTTTTTTTCTTCATAGGCCAATGATCGCCAACCACGTATTGAGAGCCGGCGGGGGCCAACAACCCCTACCGTATCCCGAGCAATGGCCGCAAAGTCCTCACGGCCAAGGGTGAGGGGTTGCGGCCCTCACCCCCCCGACCCGGCCCGATCGACGGTGGCGAGGGTGGCCGCAAGATCTAGCCAAGCGAGGGCGAGCGACCCGTGGCCAGCAAGGGTGACGACCGCAACCCCTCGCCGTGGCCATGAGGGCTTCACGGCCCTTGCTTAGGGTACAGCGGGGGTTGCTAGCTCCTGCCGGCTCTTGCCCGGGGGCCGTCGGTCCACCGGCCGTAAGAAAGAAAAAAAAAATATATATTAGAAAAAAATTATTATAAATTCTCCATGTCGGCGCCAAAGCAATACCATGTAGGATGTGCGACGTCCACGTTAGCGATTTTCGGCCAATATGATTGAATTAACATAAGTGCAAAAGGTTTATGACTTTTTTGACAATTTTCCCATCTTTTCGAGTGAGTCATTTGGATATCCTGTTAATATTAGAAAAATATTATTATAAATTTTCCACATCAGCTCAAGCGATGCCATGTAAGATGTCCTGGCATTTATGTCGGCGATTTTCGATCAATATTATTGAATTGGCAAAAGTGTGAAAGGTAAAAAATGGGTACCATAACGATTTTGAGATGTAGGTTCCGTCTGTTTCACAAAAAATGAATGATTTTGAAAATATTTTTTTATAAAAAAAATATTTGTATCTCTTACAAAAACAAATAAGGAAAAAATATTTTCATCATTCATATAAATATTTAGACATAAATTATTATTCACAATACAAATATTTCCCATTGCCTCATCATTTTAAATGATACAATGGATTATTTTTAGAAAAATATTTCTTATATCGTTATTTTTCCCGAAAAAAATCCGGAGCCATAGAGTGTGTTTGAACGGTTTCTCCGCAGCCATCACAGCTGTGTAATGCGGTCATTTGGCTTTTCGAGACCGTTCCACTCCAAAGTCAAAGAAATACCTTTTAAAACATGGATGTATTGCTACAAATCAACAAAGGCTGTGAATGGGCATTTATTGATCTTGATAGGAAAGTAAATGACTAGGCATTTAAAGACAGGAGCAATAGAAACACTCATTGCCAGGGTTGTATTGACTCAATTACTTGGGAATAGAGCAACAAACAAACTGATTGATCGACTCATGATTGTATTGGTGAAGTTTGACCAAATTGGCAATATGTCAAGTGTCGTTTTGTAGAATTGAGCATTGTATTTAACCGGTGTTCGAGCGGTCCTAAAAGCGAAATTAGTGTTTGAGCGGTTCGATTCTCGATTTTAAGGAGAAACCAGACCGCCTGACCGGACCGATTATTATTTTTATTTAATACTTAGTATTTTATTGTTTTTCCCATTCATACATTATTTAACTATTTAAAAACATTACTTAGTTACTTCTCTTTATATTTCCACTTCTTTATTTTTATTGCTTAGTGACACATGCTACTTTGTGCAACATCTTTTACTTTGTTTTTTTCTTGTGATAACTTCTTTACATAGTGTCCGCAAGAAAAGAATGTTTAAATCTTCTATTTTTCAAGTGTTGAGATTGTAATATTAATAGAAGTCTACTCTAATGTGATATCTTGTATTTTCGGGGATTAGGTAGACTATAAATACGTGATTAAGTCAATATGATTAAATTACCTTTTTTGGAGGAGCTTTGAAAAAAGAAAAAAACCAGCATGGGTCAAAAGAAAAATGTGACGTGGAGCATTGTATGAGTATGTTGTGGGGGCATTTTTGCTTAGTTACTACTTCATCAACCATTTGACACGTGTCCAATTTATTCCTCAAGACACTGGTTCCATTGAACCTCCCTGGAACCGAACCGAATTGATTTTAGAATCCTCCACTCCATTTCTCGATCCTGGAATTGGAAGCCGGTCCTTCCAGCCCGGCTCCCCATTCCGAGGTGGGATCAAGCCGGACGAGGAATTGATTACCCCTATTCACAACAGCTTCCACCAAGCTATCTCTGGTATCTTTGGGATGTTGTAACTTCTAAAACACCCATACATTTCATGAGAAAATAAACAACAACAAAAGCATATATGTTAATCATAATAATGATACTACTAAAATCGTAATTAATGGTAATTACTATTAATATCATGAGTATTCCCAATATTCATGAATATTTAACCTAGAAGGGAAGTTATAACCACTTTTCTACAACAAAGCTATAGGTCTTTTCCTATCATTTTGATAATGACAACAGTTTTGGAATAGCTTTTGCCAAAGGCATTATCATTCCGAACCGTAGCACACGGCTTTAAAAAAAAAAGTGTCGCCAAATAGCTATAGCCGCACCAAACTAACTCGTGGTATCTCATTATCATCTTTTCATATGAATATATTTCATATTAATACAAAAAATTATTAGGCTTGAAAATTTCTATTCTAATAATAAAATATAATTCTACGATACTTGATTTGGCCTTTCTGTGGTTGAAAATTTCGAAGGCATCCTCCTCATGTCCTTTTTTATGCTAACAACTTATTCCTATTTTAGTTTATTTATTAAGGTTGATATCACCGGAAACACCAAACTAGTACGCTCATGCCTCGTTTATCCCAAACTAATTTTCATGTTGTAAAAAATCTCAAATTCGTACATCGGTGCCACATTTGCTCCAAACTAATTTTTAGTCACAAAAAATCTCAAATTGGTATACATGTGACAAATCTACCTTTCAGCTTCCATCTAATAGCCTAAACTAATCATCATGTACCAATTTGAGTTATTTGCGACACGAAAGTTAGTTTGGGGTTATTGTGGCACAATTGTTGATACAAAAATCAATTTGCTGTAAATGTGGCAGGGGTGTACCCATTCGAATTTTTTTGCGACATGAAGCTAATTTATGGTAAATGCGACACGGATGTACCGGTTGGAATTTTTTCTATTTATGGTTTTTTCCATATTCAATACACTCCTTTTGGGTACATTATTTTTTGCATTCATCAAGTATTGACAACATTGCATTCCTATGGTTTTCTGTGGTGGTGACAATGTCTCCTCTATGTCCCTCAAAAAGATTAAAGAAAATTATTAGGTATAGCGGCAAGAAAGCAAGAGAGGATTGAGCGACGCACACATACAATCAAATGATGACCCAACTCGCGGATCCGGAAAAGAACCACCTGCAAGCCTAGCAGAGGGCATTAGCATGATCTGGATCCACGACTACGATCTAGACGGTCATATCTCAATTTTTAATAGCGTTGGAGTATCCTGCATCGCTTGATAATGAGTTTTATATGCTCTTTACATTCATAGAGTCTATCTCCATTTAGTAACTTAAGTTTTTGGGTTGGACTTTATCGAGTTGTGTGTTATTCCACCCGCCACTCTTAATCTAACTTGCACGTAAGAGGAGGTATTGAAATGATTCATATTGCCTATAAACTTAAGTTTTTGGATTGAACTTTTTAACAAACAAAATGTGAAGTGCGTGAAATCAATTACGTTCATTATCAAAGAAAACTACCCCACGATCCCACACCTCTCATAGATAAGGAATACCAGGTCATCTGAGTAATTGTAACAAGGATACTTAACGAGAGAGGGAAGTTTAATGAAATTTGGCCCTTAGCCTTTCAAAGATATATTTTCATCGTAAAAAAGTGTTTAGACATGGATTCTCACTAAGGTTCCATTTGTTTTGCAAAAAATGTGACATTTTTAAAATATATTTTTCAAGAAGTCGTTTTTCGGGAAAATGACAATATTTTCTAGTGCTTGGTTGAAACCCGAAAACGAATTGAAAAATATTTTATGACGTTTGGTAAAGCAAATTCCAAAATTTTTAACAGTTTTATATCTTTAAATATTTTTTGGCTCTTAATATATTTACATTCTAAAATATTTTCTATTTTTCCCTTGGTTTCTTCCTTTCGGGCGAGGGAGGCCGAGCCTCACCGGACTCGGGTGAGGCCGAGCTTCGCCTCGCCAAATCTAACCAAGCGAGGCCATGCTTGGGGTTGCCAAGGCCAGGCCTCGTCTTGCCGGCCATGGGCGAGTTGGAGCCTTGCCTGTGGCCGGTCGTCGACCGTTGCAATAGCCGGCAGCGGCGGAAGAAGAAAGAAAAGAAAAAAAAAAAAAAAAATAAAAAAACTTGAAAATTATTCAAGAATAAAATTTATTAGAAGATTCAAATTTTTTTAGATATTTTTTATTTAAAATAGTTAAAAGAAAAAGGAATGTGAAGGATTGGAGAGAGGAAAGAGAGGGGATATGTTTTCCTCTTTTCAAAACGAAAAAAATATTTTCCTCACTTAAGAAGATGTATTTTTCATGGGTGGAAAATATTTTCCTTGATTTGCTTATTTTTCACAAATCAAACGTCGCAAAATATGGAAAACATTTTCCCGAAAGTAATTTTCCACGAAACTAAAGGAGCCTAGAAATGAAAGTATTTTCCGTTTGTATAATTTTTTTTTCCAAACAATACAAATAATCATTCTCAAGAAAATATTTATCAAATAATCGGTTTTTTGTAAAATAATCGCATCGGTGATTTCATCTGTTTCATCATGCGCATTCATTGAACATCTTCTAATCAAATTTCATCCTTTCCTAGGAAGTAATTCGGTCCATTCGTACTGCCATTATGATCACCATAATGGCTTGCGGAATTTTGACTTTGGTGCGATGACTAAGTTCGTTGAACTCTTCCAATTGCGATACTCGCATCATGATTTTGAGAGTAATTGGATAGGGGTGTGTATTTAAATTAGTGATTCTCACCCCACTAAGTATCATTTGTACGAGGGTTGATGCCATGATCACCTTTGTACGAGGGTTGATGCCATGATCACCTTAGTATGAGTGACACATAGATGCTGATAAATCATGAGCTCCTGTCATGATCTTCGTAGTGCCTTTGAGCTAATCATGATTAATTAGGCGTTCGTCTTATCGAAGAGAATTATGGGTTTCTTGTATTGGGCCTAAACCCAAGCTGGTTTGAGATTAGCGACATCAAGTTAAGTCTAATAATACATCATCTTCGTTTAAGAATAGCAGCTTATCAGGCTTACCGTACCTACGAGAACAGTGTTTGTATTGATAAATCGGATTGGTCGTCCTTATAGGAAGGATATTTCTTAGGGTTCATATTGCAAAAAGCCTCAAACCGATACATATATGATAAATTTATCATAAATTAATTTTTTGAGCACAAAAAATCATATACCAAGACACCAATGATAGATTTACTATATGTTAATTTTCCTTAAATTTTACTGTCAAATTGTTGAGTTGGATGACTTGTGATAGGTGACCGGTGTACCAATTTGAAATTTTTATCCTCTCGTTTATCACAAGTGTACTAGTTTGGAGTTTTTCGTGACACTAACGCAATTTAATGAAAACCGACGGAGGGTAAATTTATCATAAGTGTGCCACTTGGGATTTTTGGTGGTCAAAAAATTAGTTTAGGATAAATTTGTTACATGTGTACCAGTTTAAGATTTTTGGTGGTCAAAATAATAATTTGAGGTAAATTTATCACGGATATATCCGTTTGAGGTTTTTCATGATATTAGTTCTATTTCTTATGGGTTCGAAGTGACAATTATGCGTCAAGTTGTAGTATCATGCCTTAACGGACAAAATTCAAAACATGTTTGGTAAGTGTTAAGAAGTGTGGGTAAAAATGTGACTGGTTTTTCTTTAGATAACCTGTTTGATAAGTTATCAGCACATTTAAGAACTTATCAAATTTTTTAATTGCTTGAAAATATCAACTTTCGTAACAAATTAGTAACTTTTATTTACACAACTTAACTAGGGATGATTGGCCCCGACGATCATTTGTATCAAAGTAACTTAATATCAAAGATAAAATATTAATGCATGTATTAAATATAATTTTAGACATATCCTTATCTATACTACCACTCAATTCGAAGAACTAATAAAAATATCTTTTGCTTTTTTTTTTTTCATGTTATGAGTGGTTGATGTTGCGTTTAGAAATTTGCAAGTATTGTTTTTGTTATATTTTGCTTAAATATATGTCAAAATAGGGATATACTCAGCAAATTTCTTAAAGAATTATTGCCCGAATCTAGCGAGCCTCCAGCTCGCCGACCCGCTTCTGTGGCCACTTGATGGCCGTCACCGCGGTCGGCGACCGACCGGGGAAGAAGGGAAAAATACAAATAAATAAAAAATAAGAAATAATTAAAAAGAAAAAGAATATGTAGGAGTGCACGGAGGAAAGAAGAGGGAAAATGATTTCCTCTTTTCAAAAAGAGGGTATCATTTTCTCTACTTTGAAGGTATTTTTTTCATTGGTGGAAAATATTTTCTTTAATTAGTTTATTTCCTGTGAATCGAACGCTTGAAAATCTGGGAATTTTTTTTTTTGTGAAGTTGGTTTCTGTAAACCAATCAGAGCCTAAATTCCTTGTTGAAATAATTTTATCCAGGGTTTTTAGGATTGGGCTTTCTGCTGGTTTGGTGCCTCGTGTGTCTTTGCAAGGAAGAACCGGTTGACATGTACCGTTGGGTGATGTGATCCATGTGAGCCCCCCTGTCTAAAGGTGACTGTGCAATTGGACTCACTGCACTCACACCAAGCAAGTATGGCCTGTGCGCAATATGCTCACCATGCAATCATGGCGAAGCATGCTCATCAATTACTCCATGAAGAAATTTGAGAGTGACTAAACGGATGAAATCCTGTGGTGTAATTTTAAGCAATTTCCATTCTGTGGTTGCATAATCTTCTTAAAAAAAAAAAAAAGCGCACGGGAGTAAGCACTACAAAATTATAAGTGTAATTGTAGCGCTGGAAAACCCTAAGAATTATTGAGCGAATCGAGTACAGCACTAGTTTATGTTGTGTAGCTTGATTCATGATGAAATCTTTTGCTACTTCCCGAGAATGTAGACCATACCAATTGAGTCATGTCAGTTTGATGTGTGACTTGATTCCAATTATAGAGTTAAATTGCTGAATCGGCTTGTCTACACCAGATTAGGATCGTCATGTAGGGGAAGAATAGGGCATTCCATTGAAAATGCTATTAAGTAAAAACCGGCAATGGAGCAAGAATTATCATGGAAACATTGGAAATGGGGGAGGGGGAATATTTTTAATGTACTTTTAATCAATGGTTCACTTTATTTTCGTCCTCGTTTTATACAGAAAAATTGAATGACGACACAATTGCAATAAGAAAAGGTAAATTTATTTTGACATAGTGGCATGGGGAGGTCCATTCACTTCTCTCTCTCTCTCTTTTTTTTTTTGGCATTGTGCAAGTTCGACGTGATGGCTGAGACCCACATCCATATCTTCGGTGGGGGTAACAATCATCGCCGGTGAATGGAGACACCGTCGAGCCTGGTGGCCTCGCTTTGCGCATCGCGCATGCTCGAAGGGGTTTGTGTCATGGACAAGGGCGATCGTGCTATCATTTGAGCTCAACAGAGGTGGCCGGACCCTCGCTACTAGCTAAGAGGCGGCCATGGCGCCCTCCTTTGGCTTGGTTCTTGCGGCTTCGTCTGTCCGCGGAAACAACTTTGAGGAGAATATTTTTTGAAATTTTTGGCATTTGGTTCGCAAAAAATAAGCTAATTAAGGAAAGCATTTTTCACTCATGTAAAAAAACTCATTCAAAAGTGAGAAAAATATTTTCTTCTTTTTGAGAGGAGGAAAATATTTTCCTCTTCTATCCTTTCTCCTCTCTTTCACGTTTCCTTTCTTTTTAATTACTTTTTTACTTTCTTTTCATTATTAATTTATTTTTTCAAAGTTCAAAATTCTTATTTTTCTCTTTTTATTTTTATTTTTTCCTTTTTTTTCCTTATCCTTTCTTCTTCGGGCGATCACCGGCCGTTGCCATGTCCGTTAGCGGCATATGAGGGGAAAATAAAATAAAAAATCAAAAATAAAAAAATAAAAAACTAATAAAAATTCAATTTTAAGAAAAGAAAAGATAAATTAATAATAAAAATAAAAAAAATTATTAAAATGAATGCAACGAGGAAAATCAAATCATATTTTCCATACCAAATGGTGAACAATATTTTATAGTTCATTTTCAAATTTTAGCCAAACACAAAAAAATATCGTTATTTTCCTGAAAAATGACTTGCTAGAAAATATTTTTCGAAATGTCATTTTTTTCAAGAAACAAACGGAGCCCAAGCAGTTAATATTTTCACATTTCTTTCCGCACAAGTATAGTATTATGCTTTGTACTAGATAGACAAGCGTTATGTGATTCTTTGGTTAGGAACCAACCTGGCATTTAACGGCTTCTTAGCGATCACGCATCGTAATTATTAGGTTTTATAAAGAAATAATTAATAGGAAGAATCAATTATATAGTTCAAGGAGTTGATTATACAAAAAACAAATGACAATTAGTAGGTTAACCAATGTGGGGAGAGAGAGAGAGTATGGCCCACCCTCGAATCAAGAATCGACCAGAGTGATCAAACATCAACTTGTGAAATCGGGAATGGCCCACATGATCCTAGAACTAGACCGGATCGGACCGCTCTGGTTCTCGGTAGGGTTAGGGAATTGGGATGATTTCTATTTTTTTTCCTATTTTCTGGTAGGGAATGAGACATTGGAATTAGACAAGATATCGGAAAGACGTTAATTTTGAACTCTTGCGGTGAATGGAACACTCTTGCATAGTGCAAGTGTGCCTATAAACTGTTTTTGTTCTTTTCTCCAGCCTTTCGGTAGTAAAAAGAAATAACCATCGATCCAATCCGGATGGTATGGCTGGTTTGGTCCACATCTTAAATCGAAAATGGGACCTATTATCACCTGATTCAAATTTTAGGAATCGGAAACCGCCTAAAACCGCTTGGTTCGATTCGATTCATGTGCTCACCCCTAGAGGACAGGGAAGAGACTGGGAGGGGGAGCACGATAATGGTTGCTACGACGATTATTAAGCCTCGAAATGGTGAAGTGAATGGATTTTAGTGTTCATTCAGTGGGATGGAAAGAAACGGAAATAACATAAAGGCAAATCTCAGCCATAATTATATAGTTTGTGTAGATTAAGATGAATCCATTCACTTTCAGTTCAAGGTTCCACTATACATGGCATTTCTCTTCTTTTATCTCCACCTTCAGATCATTGTTGCTGCAGTCTTTTCTATCTTGACCGGATGCTGAGTGCCCGAGTCAGCATTCCCGCATAAGCCTGCACGAGCGTGAGAGTAAAGAGGAAAATGTCATTTTCCTAGAAACAACAGGGAGGGCCATGGTCCCTTAGGTGTGTTGGAATGCTTTGCCATGTGTGGGATCTTGAACTCCGTGTTTCCTGGTCTAAGCTCTAAAGTTGTTTCAAGAGCAAGCTCTACAGAACTCTTTGTAAGCACAACAAAAAGTTGTTGCACTCGGACACAAGGCATTCATCTAGAAAGAGCATAGCGGGTCCTTTGCAAACCCTAGAAGCGTGACTATGCTTGCGGAGAGGACCTAGCCTGCATTTGGAAATAGCTTTCCCAAGAGACTTTAGATGGGAAAAAGTTTAGGTGTTTGACAACTCTCTTTTTTGGCCACTTTGAGGACACGGTAGCATTAGCCAACGCTGAAAGCCCAAAGTAGGTGAGGACCTACCTCAGGCATTGAGCATTTTTGGAAAGCTGGTTTCAAGGTAAATGTTTTTTTTTTCTTCCCAAATTGCCCACTACTGTGATATGCTTACAGGGTGTGAAAACAACTATTGGGAGGGGGCGGCCGGTGAAGGCCAGTATGACTGAAGGAGGCGATGACTATAGAGAAGTGGCGGCAGCAGCATCGAAACGGCAGTGTGAAAGGATTTTGGTGCCGATTCAACGGGATAGGGAGGAAAAGGAAATAAAGGAAAATGAAAATCTCAGCCATAGTTAAAAAAGATAGTATTGCCAATGCACTAACTTTGAATAGGGAGTAATTCAAGATGTAAAGTTACATTCTATACAAAGAAAATCAAAGAATAATTGTTTATTATATGATTTGCAAGATCATATTTGTTGGAATCGCGTAACAAAAGGCTAATACCTCCTCTTGGGGAGATCGCCAAAAGAAAACCCAAGTCCGAGCCTGTCAACATATCCAATTAGAATCACCTCAACTTAAAAACTCTGCACCATAACAATTCTCCGATATAGGACTTCTTTATATAACTCCACACATGCATCCCAATAATATCCCTTTCTTGTGTGAGCTTAATGTTAGGTCTTATCCCCATTAATTCAAGTATTCTTCTGCACCAACATATCTCAACTTTCGCCAATGCTTACCTTCATCCCTAGTCTCTTCCGCTAGACCGAACCATGAAGGCTGCCATAAGGCCCCCATTGCTACAATACAATGCCCATCGCCCGGAAATCGCGTTGGCCACCGAAATAGATTGTGGGTCCAACAATCAAACTATCGCTTTGATATCATATGTTGGGAGCACACAATAGAAATTCGATACATTCACATGAGGAGATCACTAAGATGAAGCTCAAGTCCGAGTCCATCAACATATTCAATTAGGCTCACTTTCATTCTAAAATTTAATCTAATGAGATATAGACTTACTTAAACATATTAATTACTCCAATGTGGGATTTCTCTAGCATGACTCACTCATGCATCTCAATAATTTTGTAATTGGACATGTAAGTAAGAGAATCCATTCCCAAAATAATCCGTGAAATGTGCGATTTTGATTGTAGTTAAAATTAATCCATTAATTTTCAATATGGCATTCAGTGTAATTAGCATTTGTGGTCTTTTTATATCGACCTTCACATCATCTTAGTTGCAGTCTTTTCTATCTCGACAGGATGTATGAGCGCCCGAGTCAGCGACAATGCATGTGCAAACTGGTGAATTAACTTGCACGAGTGTGGGAGTTAAAAAAGAAGGACAAGGTCATTTTCCTAGAAAGTCAAGATGAGGGGCATGGATTCTGAACAATGTGTTTCCTAGTCTAAGCTCTATATAAGTGATTCCACCAGCACGCTCTAGGACACTGTCCCTTTCTGCGGGGTCATCTCTTTGCACGCCTTCCTACATTGCTTTCTTTTTTGAGTTTAGTTGGATATGACTTGATGGAGATGGAATCAGCAGTTTCCAAAAAGCAAAAGAAGAAAAAACGGAAGAAGAATTTGTGTTTTTTTTTTTTTTTGCTTTTTGGAAACTTGTCCCTCCTTTAACTTAGGCCACTAGCATCCTTATACCAACAAAATATATACATATATGTATATATATATATAATAATAATAATAATAATAAAACAATTTCAAATATGTATGATGAATCACATTCACCTATAATTAATTTTGCATTACAAAAATTTCTAAATCGGTATGTACATGATAAATTTACCCTCAATTTTCTATTAGAGTTGGCGAATTTTTCGAGAACCTTTGTTTTTCATATCGGGTACGCTCACATGAGTTTAGGAAAATTGAAATATGAAACAACGATATATAACCCATGCGCATGGATTACGGGGGTTTGGGGGCAACGCTCCAAAAATGAGGGTCCCGTTGCCCTTTTAGAGGGTGGGGCCTCCTCTCCCTAGTGAGTGGACGGCTACCCCGCTCTTCGATGAGCTGGCGGAGGTTCGAGGGGTTATCCCACAATGATTGTGGAAGGGGCTGGTGGTTGGTTTATAAGTGTGAGGGAAGTTTCGTCCTTTGAGTTAACTTTTGGGATGAGACAGGCCCAAAATCACCTAATATTGATATCGTAGCTCGGGTTACCAACAAGTCTAGACTCAACAGTCACACATGAGAGATACCGGTTGTCACCGCCTTCGACACATGGCCCGATGTGTGAGGGAGAGATTGTTGGGGTTATCCCACATTGGTTGTGGAAGGGGCTGGTGGTGGATTTATAAATGTGGGGGAAAGTCTCGTCCTTTGAGCCAACTTTTGATATGAGAGAAGCCCACCCAATATTATCTTCCGTCTAATATCCCTTTAAATTGTTGACATGGAAACACATGTGACGAGCGACTCGTCCGATGTGGATAAGCCGCAAAAGTTCGGACGAGTCGGTTGTTATGTGTATTTTCACGTTGGTAATTTAGTGGGAATATTGGACGAGTCGGTTATCGTGTATATATCCGCATTAATATTTTAATGGGGATATTGAACATGAGCTAATTGAGGATAGATTTATCATGAATGTAATAGTTTTGCGACACAATTTTAGTGCACGGCTTGAGATTTTTTATGGCATTATGGATCTTTGAAGCGAAAGTTGTTATAACAAATAATTTGATCTACCTGGTACTTGATATTATTTGAACGAACAATCATTAACTTATGCGATGTGGAACAATCATATATTTTAAGATAGTGGCAAGAAGTTTTGAGTTTGGTATATGTGACACGTGTGCTCCTCAGAAGAAATAAACAGCGAAAAAAAAAATTCAGTTAGGGTTCATAAATCAAAATAACGCCAAGAAGAGGCCAGGTAACTCTTATGAAGGGATGATCATATATGCTACAAAATAAGGTAAATATTTCACTTTCTTAAAGTTGGCGGTGACTATTATAGCTTTTTACAACCATCATGTGAGAAATAATGGTCCTGCCTTCAGTATAAGCTCTAATGATATCATTTTTGAGTTATCAGTTAGAAAAATAATCTTTTTCGGTGCTTTTATGGAAAAGTTCAGACAAATTACGTAAATGCCTCCTGAGTTTTGGAGGTCGCATGCATTTACTCTGACTTTCAAACATCGCACGACACTAGTCAGACGTAGCTCGAAGGCGAAACAAAGTCGGCACATATGGTAACACTTCTAGAAATGAATTTTTACTCTAAAAATGCTTCTAAAGCAGAAATTCGTTTAGTTATGCAACATTATATTTCTACTTTCGAAGCAAATTTCTAATTCGAAGTTATTTTTGAGCCAATTCCAGAAATTAAAAAAAGTTACTTCTCTTTCGAAAGTAAAAATCTCTAAGCATCAATATCTCTTCCACTTCGGCCTCTTCTCATTTTTAGTGCCTCGCTTTTCTAACCACGGCTCCACCACTCGCCGTTGACCACGGCGGGCAACTACCGAGCCCCGTTGTGTAGACGCTGTCTTTGGCCGCCGTAGAAAAAAAAATAAATAATATTTTTTTCTTTTTAAAAAGTAAATAATATTTTTAATAATATAATTATTTTTAATGATTTTTTTTTAAAAATAAAATATAAATTTTTCGACCAACCAACAATAATTTTTCGTAGAAGATTTTGTATTAATAATGTTCCAAAAGTAAAAATTTTCAATTGTTACAAAACGATTTTTTTTTATATCAAAAATCAATTTCTAGAACAGCAGTAGAAAAATCAACTTTTATTTCTAAGTAGAAGTAAAAAAATCAACTTCGATCGAAGTTAATTTCTAAAATAGAAGTATTGCCATGCGCGTCTAGTGCTTAAAAGAAGCCGTGTAACCCATTTATTTGCCCCAAATTAACGGATTGGGGCTTAATTCTTCAAGCCCTAACCCTAAATTGAGGAATTGGGCAACATTCTTCGAAACCTCAACCTAAAATTTACAATGGAGAGAAGAGGCTCGGGTCGTGTAAACAAAGTGTAGATAATTATGATGATTGCATACGGCGGCATGGTAACACTTCTGCTTTAAAAATCAACTTTTGGCCGAAGTTGACTTTTCTATTTCTCGCTCCAAAAGTTGTTTTTTGATCGAAGAAAAACGTTTGATAATAGAACAGAATTTCTGCTTTTGGAATATAAATTCATTTTGTAAAGATTGAAAATTTCTATTTTTGGAACATTATTAGTACAAAATCTTCTACGAAAAATTATTTTCGGTGGCCCAAAATTTTATACGTCATTTTAATTTTTTAATTTCTTTAAAATAAAATTTATCAAATTATATTATTTTTTTAAAAAATATTATTTACTTTTTACTCGACAACCGGAGGCAAGAACCCGGCGGGTAAGGAATGGTGGTTGGCAATGGCGGCGGCGGTGGCGGCCGATGGTGGTTGCGGTGGTGGTCAATGGCGGCGACAGTCGACAATGGTCGCAATGATGGTGGTCGGCGACGGTGGAGGAGGGACTTGGAGAGGGAGGCCGAGAGAATGAATAGAGGTCAAAGTGAGAGAGAGTTAGGGCAAAGTAAAGGAGATCTTGATATTGAGAGATTTCTACTTTTGAAAAAAACTTTTTTTTCCTTCGAAAATGGGTTGAAAATAACTTCCTGAAGCAAAAAATTACTTTAAGAGTAGAAAAATGAAATTGCATAACGAAACGAATTTCTGCTTCACAAGTTGCACTACCAAACGGGTTTATACTCCAAAAGTATATTTGAATAGAAATTTTGTTTCGAAACATTATCATATGCGCTCTTAGTGCCCACTTCCTCGAATATGCTAGGTTTGAAGGCGTAGCCCATGGCTGTCAACGAGGAAGAGAGAGAGAGTGTGTGTTTGCTAATTCTTGCTACCAAGTGTCGTTGTTTTAGTGTTATAGCCACATGGTATTGTTGATTTTCCACTTTGGAAGTGAATTTTTTTTTTTTGGTAGGAAAGAAGCCACGTTGAACTTGAAAATTGGTAAAAAATAGTTACATGGCATAAATTGCCGGAATAGGCACTCAAGTAAATGATTATTTATCGATGTAACATGTAAGTAGTCAAGAAAACAGATTATGACACTCAAATGAAAGTTGTACGCAAATTAACACTTATGGGGTCTTTATGACCCATATCATATCCTTCAATCCCTAATAAATACATGCATTACCAGACGTCTTGTCAAGTGATAGTGGGTGTAATATGGCAGGGATTATCATCTCACAAGTCACTGTATAACAAGATATGAGGGTCCTGCAAATCTTGCATCTATAAGCATGGGGAACCGTTTGAATCGTGCATCTGAAAACGCATTTAGATAACGTCACTTTAAGTCTAGAATGGGTATCAATGTTTGCAATTAGAGACATGGGGTCCTCTTTTAAGCACCACTCGCGCAAAACCAAGATTCGTGAAAATTGTCCCAAACATCAAGGAATGTTAAAATGGCATCTTAGGACATTTGTCAATCTCTTTTTTTTTTTGTGTGTGTGTGTGTGGTTAAAGGGAACATTCCATTCCAATCAACTAAAGAGCAGATTACAAAGAAGGCCAGTACCTACATGAACATGATAAAGTTAAGAAAACTCCACTAACAGTATCACCTAACACCAAATTACTATTGTGTTTTCACAATCACTTTATATTTTTCTAAGCATAAATTTTACGTATCTTGTCACCATAATTTAACTTGCCCCGTGCATGATAAGGGTTATCTTCTAATTTTCATTAAGAGTACATTTTTTGGGCCAGCTGTTCAAAATATTCTACTGTGTTTCTTTGCTTAATTTCAAAAAAATTTCACTTCGTCACTTCTCCATATGTAGTCATCCCTATGAGTAGCTCAAGGACACTCCCTGGTACTGGAGAACGACACTCTCTACCTCTCAAAATCAAGAAGTAGATGAATGATGGTGAAACAGAAACGTCGCCGTCTGGCCACGTGGGGATCATGTGGTACAACTATAGGCATTAGGGGGATTGACCAATTATCCCGACCGTCCTCTGAAAGCAACATCGCCATCACTTTGTCTCGACGGATGATGGGATGGCGAATCCTTCTTGATAATCTCTGGACACATGGAAAACGCGGGTCGGTATATTTGGCTCCTCTCCGACGACTTCTCCGACGACTTCTCCCACGACTTTGAGGTACAGTGGGGAAATTATTAGGTAATCTCGGCCTATCGCGCTATCGTGCTCCCGTGTTCTTGAGAATTGGTGACATACTAAACGACATGATATGTCGACACGTTATTTCTAAAAAATAAAAAATCTCAACACGTTGAAACCTATTACATATTAAATGTATAATTATCATGTATATATAAAAATATCAACGAAGAATTTATTTTTTTCTTCTTTTAAGGATTCATGATTAATTTTTTTTATAACCAGATATATTAATTTTGGGGTGACTAAATATATGAATTAAATATATATATTTGATAAATTTATATTTTGATCCCTAATTTATTAAAAATACCTAAAATTAAACCTGTACGTGTCAAAATGGCATGTCGGGATGTCACTAGCATGTCCGGAGTGCTAATCACGTGTTTATCGCATGTCGAGATAGTGTTAGAGAGTGTCATCATGACATGTAACCCTCAAAGAGTGTCGGTGCTTCCTATGTGTCAAGTGGGCATACTTTTTAGACTCTATCTCTCTCCTCCCATAATCAGTGTTAGTTGAGTTCACTCCCATGTGAAGAAAGCTCAACAACTTTTTCTTTTTTGTTGTTGTATGAAGCCCAAAAGTTTGAGACGTGGTAACAAAAGAGAGAGAGCATAAAATATGAAAAGATGGTGCTGTCTGATTTTCATCAAGCTAACTATTGGAGGTTGATTTGTGATTTGATTACTCGTGACATATTGTTCTCGAATCTAATTGGCTTGATTTTCATTTGGATTTTCCTTCAAGCAAATTTTTCAAGGGTAGAACCGAACATGCATTTTAGTGAGATTTATTATTGATCTCTTACGAATTCATGTGTTTTGCCAAGAATTATGTCGTTGATTCTATTGCTTAGGGGTAAGCATGGCTCCAAGGTGGAACATAAAACTTAGACTAGACCAGTGGAGAACCTATCTTGTTCCGGTTCTAAGGTATGTAGGATAGGCTTCAGGTGTTGAAAATTGGTGAATCTATTTCGACGGATAGGTTCCAAGTAGATGAGACCTAGAACCTAAAATCAAAACACTGTAATATAACATGTGAAATTTTTTTTTCTTAGTATATCTTTTTGCATAATCCTTCGGTATTCCATAGCGTATGATTGTGTAATTTAAAATCATTAGTCTAAGCTTATATTTTGGCAGGTATTTATGATTGAGACTTTTACTTTATTAATGTTTTAGATTTATTAATGTATATGAATTGTAGTCAATGGATTGTAGCGACAAACAAAGTGGTCACTAAATGTGATAATTCATTGTAATTGTTCAAGTAAGAATACAAGTAGAACTTATATAGGCTTGGAACCGACCTTGGAACCTGTGATAGAATAGGTTTCACTTTCTAAGTTATGCGGGGTAGGTGTCGGGTTAATGGAACTTGAAATTACTCACCCCTATTGTTGTTACTTTGTACCTCTAATATTAACTAAAAAAGAACTTCGTTCACCCAATTTGCTTTTGAGTAGACTCGATCCCATGATTTTTTTGTCTCCTCACATCGGGGAGAGCAAAATTGTCCAAAACTCTTATATCAATTGCACTTTTGTCAATTCAAAGCCCTAAATCTTTTAAGTTTGGTAATTCAATCTAAAATTTTTTCACTTTTTGCCAATTGAGTCCTAGTTGTTGGAAATCAACGACGTAGACACCTGCCGTCCCACATGGTACGATCGGCGCGATGCGGACAATTTTGATATTTTTTTTAATATTGATTTCTTATTTTTATTTTTATTTTTTTGTCTATTTTACTTTTCTCAATGGCCAGCAAGAGACAAAACAATGAATATTGAAGTATTACTAAAAATTGTCCACGTTAGCGTCGATTGTGCCACGTGGGACGACCGACGTCCACGTTGGCAATTTTCGGACATAGAACTTAATTGGCAAAAGGTGAAAAATGTAGAACTGAATTGGTAAATTTAAAAGGTTTGAGGCTGAATTAGTAAAAATACAATAGGTTTAGTCTTCCCGATGGGGAAGATTTTCCACTATAAACTGTCTTGTGTTTGTGGGTGCTTGGTGTTTATATTTTAGCAAATATATTGCTATATTGTGTTGTTTCCTATTAAGCTTGTATAAGAGGAGAGATTATTTTATTCCGCTGCGCTAATCCAATATTTTTCGGATTGTCATTAATCTCCTAACAATAAGAACTAAGCAAAAGGTTTGTCGGGGTGTCCATTGCGCCACGGAATGAGAGCTCGTCCATGGTCATTGCAATTTGTTAACAAATGGTGCTCGTGTGTCTTACTCTGTTTCAGTCTCCATGAAGAATTCGAACATTTTGCTTGTTTGAGAAGGATACTTTTGCTTATTAGGGTACATTACTCGCGCTAAGTTCAACCATATCGTTAAGAGACGAACCAACAACAAACTCCATCACTATACCATAATCTCTATACCATCACTGGAAAACGAGAAATCGAAACCCCATCTCCATCTCCAATCACCAACCAAATCTAGCCTTACGATGTCTACGATGGCCAAGGACGGGCATTGGCAACGTCTGGAACCGCTCACCCAGATCTGGCCGTGGCCCTAGTGGCAGGCATAGAACTCGTTCGCAATGACAGAGCTGAACGTGCTTGTCTCGCTGGCCTTGGCGACTGCAGTATCATGTGTGGTTGAATTTGGCCTGGAATCATGGACTTGTAGAGAGAGAAGATGATGGAGCGTGTGAGAGAAATCTGTAGATGTAACAAGGCGGTAACTTCATCCCTGTTCAAACTATTAGTTTGAGTTACATGTAGCGCTCATTTTGAGCAATACTGCGAAAGAGAAACAAAAGAGATAATTCTCGAAAAGTTTTGGGATGGAAGAGGATCGACAGATTCGAACTTTCGATCAAAAGGACTCTAGACCGCGTGAATTAAGCCTAACTCAATTCGACCAACAGCCTCGGTGTCGAGGTATCTGTAATAAACAATCTGAGGATGGGAATGATACTGTACAGTCCACAATAAGTATCAACATTATACTCTAAAGTTTTGAGTATAAGGTTACATTTCAAATTTATCTTCTATGTACAATCGAAACATAACAATATTGCATGTGGATTTGTGTGTGTGGAAGAGCACGGAACCTAGGTGATTGATTCGAGGTGGGGCCACCGATCGAATTGGTCTCGTGGAGGTCTTCCGACCTCAGGCGACCGCCGATTTGGGTCGTTTGATGCCAGCAACCATCCATCGAGAGAGAGAGAGAGAGAAAGAGGCCAAGCATGGGGAGCACCGTTATCACGGCGAGCACCAGCAGCGATAACGGTTGATGGTGGCGACAGGATGCACCTGGAGAAGGATGAAGCACTCGAGGGAGAGGAAGAGATGTCTTGCATATATTATGAATTATGTCCTATCAGAACTTTTGGTCCGAGACTCTTTCGCCTAACATCCTCGTATATGTGTCTCATTTTTCGCGCTCCCCTCTTCTTCATGCATCCCTTTAAGCTAACACATCTCACTCGTAAGCGTCGATTAGGAGATTCATACAGTGAGATGTTTGTCAAACAACTATTCACATGAAGGATTGTCAATCATTCATCGGCTTTGATAGCTCTCGTTACCCCGACTCTTCCTCTTGTTACCCATTGAGCCCACTAATATTTTTCAATTTTTCTCATAATCTGCGAATTTTTTGCTCCCCACAAAATTTTCTCCACGGGAAAATTGCCCTGAAAGTGCCAAAATCTTTATACGTCAATATTGTCATAAGAGATATTTGCCTGCACAAGTGTTACATTATGTATCAATAGCAATTTGCAAGTAAAAGCCCAAATTTAGTATACTAACTTACAAAGCGCTAACAATTGAAGTTGGATAAACCATGCGAAGTTAGCGACATAGACAGCCCAATGAGACAAAAATTTTCAAATGCAACCATGTGAAGTTGCACTAACGTACATATACTATCTAGCTATACTAGCCATACGTGGAAAAAAAATACCAAAAGCACACTTGAATTTCTACCTAGATACCATCTACATACCTCTATTTTTTAAAATACAAGTAACTTGTATTTAAAAAATATAAAAAAATAGAGGTAAGTAAATTGAATTCGAATGAAAACTATGTATGCGCGCTTGCCTCTCTGCACAAAATTTACCCTATCCTTTCAGGAATATAATTTCATGACTCAAACTTAGTGATTTGCGTTGATCGACTTGACAAAGTCGGCACCCGTTGAAATTGTCTATGTTACTTCAAATGGCAAAAGCCACGCCTACTGACTTGAATTGATAGTTAGTTCTAATAAGCGACGGTACGTAATTGAACATCTGTGTTAATATTTTGGTATTGATAGCTCTCATTATTACTTGATTACTCTCAACTTTGCTAGTAAATATGACCGTTTTGTAGAAACGTTCATCTCGTGAAGTACCGATAATCATAAGCCAGAAAGATTGAAGTTAATTTATATTAAGATCGAGACATATGATGATTTTCGTAAATGACCATAATGTATATTTATGTCAATCGTTCTTATGTAAAGAATCGGTCCATCCCTCCAACGTGTGCTGTAAAAAACGAATGTCACATCACAGCATAAGATATGTCCCTTGCTAATCTTCTTCAATGGTCCGATAAGATGCCTCGAGGCGAGAAATGTCGTCCAAAATGCTTGTGCTCCCCGGTATTCATCAGTATGCTTGTATTGCCGTCATGACCGGTTATGGGTTCTCTCTCTGGTGATCTTGCTAGCTCCTGTCGCCATTCATAAATATGAGTACACTTTTGCAACATGCGCGTCATTGACTCATGGTTATCATTTATCAAACAACGATCTGATTATCAAATGATTGAATAACCACGCAGTATGGTGAAAAAGAAAGCTTGACGAGTGGGGAAAGAGGTTGGGCAGTTAAGGCGAGGGCGAAAGAGCTCGAAGAAAGAGATCAATAACATTTTTTTAAAGGAAAATTATCAAAAAAGTACTGAATTTATTGTAATTGTGTCAATTCGGTCATAATTTTTTTTTTGTTAATTTAGTTCTAAGCCTTTTACATTTATGCCAATTCGGTCATTCTAGCTAATTTTGCCCGGAAATCACCGACGTGGCGCGCTCGGGTGTCTTGACATGACCAATTTTTAACAACATTTTAATAATTTCACTTTTAAATTATTTTTTCTCTTCTTCTTCCTCCTCTAACCGATCACCGGCCCCGGGGCCGGCGGAGGATGACCTATGAAGCTTGCCTCGCTTGCCACCAACAAGGGTGAGTGTCGCCCGGCCATGGCAAGGCCGGCCTGTCTGTTGCATGGTGAGGTCGAGCCTTGCCCGGATATGGCGACGCACGATCTCACTAGACAATGCTCGCCCTCACCAATGGCCGACGGATGTGAGCTTTGCTAGGCTTGGGGACCAGCCAAAGGAGGAAGAAGAAGAAGAGAACAAAAAAGAAATAAAAAACATACAAAAATAAAATTAAATATAAATAAAAAATAAAAAATTCAAAAAAATAAAGTATTAATAAGAATTGGCCATGTCAGCCTGGTTGCATGATGTCAGTAATTTTTAGCCAAAATTGTCAGAAAAGACTAAAATGACACAAATTCAAAAGGTTTAGGACTAAATTGGCATGACCGCAAAAGGTTTATGACTGAATTAACATAAAAAAAAATTAAGACTGAATTGACATAATTGCAATAGGATTAAGATTTTTTTTTGTAATCTTCTCATTTTTTTTAATGTATAAGAAGATAAGTTGCCTAAAAAAAATACCAAAATGGGTAAACGCACGAAACATGCACTTTGTGTAAAACCTAATAGGATAAAAAAGTATGTCTAAAAAGAAACTTTTGAAGAATACTATGTAACATCTAATCGGATAAGTAAGTGACAAAACAAAATCAACTAATATTTGAGACACTATCCAAGATTCAAAAGATATACTTACATAAAGTAAAGTCATAAATTTTGAGATTATTCATTCTAGCGTCATTTCACCAATCTCAAATCTTCAAATCTCTCCCCCTCCCTCCTCTTAAAATCTCAGTTTGCCTGTGGAAGTAATATTGAAATATTACACATCGCTTGTGCATATGTCCGGGCTTCATATGTATGTAATTTCTCTCGATCTCCTAATTTATACTTGAGACCTTATGTTTGAATAATAAATATCCATAATGATATGTACTTTGATATAATATGTATGTGTTAGATACATATCTCGATTAAAAAGATTAAGAAGTCGAAAATGATCCCCTAAATATTACAAACACATATGGATTGTTAGATATGCACGATCAAAACAGATGTAGAAATAAGATGAGATATCTTAAATATATCTAGAAGATATGTAACCATCTGTAACATGGATGATGCATTTTAATGCGCTCACCAATATTACCTTTCTTGTTGCATAACTTGTAATAACAAGAGCTTTTACACTAAGAAGGGCATAAAGACTCCTCAAGTGTCAATATTTGTGTACGTTGCTCACTCAATATTTTTTTGGGATCACTTAAGTGCCAAATCGGAGAAAAATGATCATTTTAGTGTCAACGGCGAGAAATTCCGGCGATCTCATCAGAGTTGATACTTAAATAATTATTTTTCAAAAAAATTGACATTTAAGTGATCCAAAAAACTATCATTTTAGTGTCAAATCCGGAAAAAAATGATTACTTTAATGTCAACGGCAAGAAATTCCGGTGATCTTATCGGAGTTGATATATTAAACAATCGTTTTTAAAAAAATTAACATTTAAGTGATTTTAAAAAAATATTAACACTAAAATGAGCATTGTAAATAAATATTGACATTTGAGATGTCTCTTTGTTCACTAAGAAAGATTTTATCTGAACTTTTAACATGGGGTGACGAGTGATCAACGCGAGGCTACTTCCCACCACAAGTGGAGAACACTCGACAAGACTTTGCTAAAAGTAGAAAAAAGGGCATCATGGAAGTCTGATGTTGTAACCACGATGGCTTCCTAAAAGATAATTAAACACCATTTACATTGAGTAAGATATTGGCAATCTTCCCCGGCCAGAAAGAGAGATCCTATTGAAGGCCTCCTAAAGGTGATATGATTGGGTGAAGAAGGAAAAGTGGGCTATCTTCCTCTTAGCTCGCAAGTGTGGCCAGAAAGAGAAATATCTGTAGGAATACGACAACACATTGATTATGAACACGTCGGTCTTTTGGGAATTCTTCGAGCTATCTAGAGGAGATACATCGATTTAACATGGTAAAAATAGATCAAACACTTTCGACAAAGAGATCATCCGTTATAGAGGGAGTCGGATTTGGATGTAGGTTCGAAAACCGGATCGCCCGCTGATGATACGTGAAGTACAGAATACTAAGGAGAACTCTGCATTTATGCAACGACCGATGCTTTGCTCGGTCGCTTTGAAGTCCTGGCAAATTTGTGAACATGACAGGACAAATTAGGCATTTGCGAGACTCGGAAACCTACCCCCCACCCCCATCTAGTTAGGAATTCGCCACGTTATCATAACCTCATAGCAACTAGGTGTCACACACACGAAATATAGTGGGATCGTGTCTGTTGAATTCTGTCTCATCAAAGTTTGTGACTCTCCAACAAAACACATGATGGAGGTGCGGCTCATCTCTAGTACTAATTAGAAGTATAGCACGATGAACTTGAGGAAAAAACAAAACGGACTTCATCATCACAAAAGCAACGGCCACGACCAAGTTGTGTGAATCCCCATGCCACCCAACCAGTGGTGGATGGTGATTGATTGGCATATGATGTGGTGGACCAGTTTTTTTGGTACCGTATCGAATAAATCAGAGGATCCCACAAACTATTTGGCTCTTTCTTGGAGGATCTTATGAAGTTGGACTAAGTTGGAATGGATATTCGATCATCCATGGATTTGATATCGACCGCATCCAACTATCTATGTGAAACATTGATTATTAGGTTATTGTCACTGATGCCTGTCATCGAAAAGGTGTAATCCGACTGCAAATTCGGTGGAGACGATCGATATCCTAGGAGACAAAAAGGATGGTTAAGTGCGCATAAAACTGTTCGGCGTTGGGACCGATAATTGCTCCCATTTAGCCGGTAGCTAAGCCGCTGGAGAGTCGACGCACCCGATTCTATGGCAGCTCTCAAACATTTTGAGTTGGTCTCTAATTTCTTGTCTAGATTTTAAGTGGTTTATCTCTCATCTGTGGTGAGATTTGCGACGTAAAGAAGGACAACAATCAAGTGAAGAGTTTGAGGAGAATCCATGGGAACTTTGTCATTGATTCCTCCTTTGGATAAATCGAGTTTCCATTGATACAATGGGTGAAATGGGAGCCCAATGGGCCTAGACCTTGACGACCGCAACCATTTTCCCCCTACAACTGTTATTGCATAGAGCTAACGTAAAGAACAATGTATCCACTAACAAAAACACTCTAGGGTTTCATATTGTCTATTGAATGGATACTCTTTAACCGCATCACAGCACAAATTAAGATTTCCACATTATCTATCAACCCAAAACCCTATCACTGCATTATAACAAAGTATTCTTATGATACCTACTCGTAAAGCGCTTTTCCGATAGCACGGAAATTGGGAAAATTACCAACAAAATGCTAAACCTGTTGTATTGGTACTAATTCGGTCATAAATCATTCAATTGGACAAATTTAGCTGTACAAATTTTCATACTTGTACCAATTCAGTCAAATTAGCTAGAAATCATCGACGTTGAAACCAACCGTCCTATATGGCACTGGTCGGCGCTAACATGAACATTTTCAATAATAATTTATTATAATTTTTCTTTTTCCCCCTTTTCTTTTTGTCGGTGGACTCGGTGGGGGTCGGCCACAACCGGGCAAGGGTGAGTGTCGGCAAGGCTGACCCTCACTTAGGCCAGGATGGCCTCGCAATTTATCCCCTAGGTGAGGGGGGCCTCACTGGCAACCACTTTCGCCGGCCATGACCCGTAGCCAAGCAAGGGGTGCCTCGCGAGATCCGACTCTCGTTGGCCATGACCGTGGACGGTGGGCCGACGATACACCACCAACAAAAAAGAAGGGGACAAGAAAAGAAAAGACAAATGAAAAAAATATAAAAAATAATTAAATTTTATTATTAAAAATCTCCGCCAATATCGGCCGTGCCATGTCGGATGGAGCCATTGTTAGCGTTAGCGATTTTCGGCCTAAATTGGCCGGATGGATCGAATTGGTACCAATGTGAAAATTTTATGACTAAATTTGCCCAATTAAAAAATTTAGGACCGAATTGATACCATACAATAGATTTAAGACTTTTTTGGTACTTTTCCCCACGAAGTTTCGTGTCAACAATTCAAATTCATTTCAATCTCCTTCGGTCATTTGACTACCCTACGTGGCATACCGCCCTAGTGGCATACCCTGTTTGTCATTCATAGCAAAATAATAAGCTGGAAGGACTATATCGAAATTTTGAGCAAAAGTCTAAGACTAAATTGACATCCACGCAATAAATTTAGGAGGCGATCGGACAGTTCCCTCACTTGAAACTTAACCGATCAACCTAAAGTTGTAGAATCAAACCGCTTTTGAAACTTCTAATCTACTCTGTGTTGACACTTCGATTTTTAATCATTTTTATTTTATTTTTTTAAAAACAAATATTTTAAAATAACTAAAAAATCATAAAAATTGAAAAATCAAATTCGGAGACCTTGGCATAATCTTGGGAACCAATTTTGATCAAAAAAATATTTTTCATAATTTTTAATAATTTTTTTAATTATATAAATACCCAAACAAAATCATAAAAATACCATTCGTGGTCATAAAAATACGCAAAAATAGTCAATGTTTTTTTTTAATTCCCTCTTCAATCTGGTCACCTTAAATTTATAAAAATTGACTTGGGTCACTATGTTCCTTCACAAACAAAAATAGGAATAGAGCATAAAAATTTATTTTCGAGTCTTTTAATGTTCAATTTTCACATTTAATAAGCCATGACATTGGTATCTAGAGTCTTGAAGTGAAATTGGATCAATTTGCCCCTCAATTTGCTCAATTTTGATCAAAAGGGCTTAATTGCACATATTTCTTTCGATTTATTCCCCAATTTCATTAAAATTGAAATTAAAATTTTTCAGGCGATGCCCACGAAAATTAAACACCCCTACCCTATAGTTTTTACCTCTCTGGACCTATTGGTAGCCTTGGTTTGGACTGATTTGATCATTTGAGCTTTGAATTATCAAAAAATCATTTTCAGATCTTACTTCAAATTTGGGGTTTTTATCAAATTTCAAGTTATAAATTCATAAAAATACCCATTTTGCATAGGAAACACATTGGAAAAGTCAATTTTGGAGTCAATTTCTTAAAAGAAATGTCAATTGGTAACCCGATTCGATGAATTAGGAATGACCAGGTCTGCGAGTCGGGTGGATCCGATCCGTCGACCCGGCACTATTCATCATCTCTTTCCTTTGGCCCCCATAAGCATACAGTACACCCGATTGAGGAAAAAACCCAAACCGACCCTTGAGACGAGCTTAATTGATAGAGAAGGAAGATGGGCATGGTGGTCAATTTGTGTCCACTCGCTTCGGGTACATTTGCGTATCCCAAAGTGTACGGACGCAAGTGGAGGAAGCCGTTATTTCCCTTACCATTTTCAGCCGAGTGATGGGAATCTCCGGGCAGCCATAGTACGAGATCGAGCAATGGGCATAAGGGACAAAAAACGAGGATCTGAAGGGACGAGCGGGAGTCACGAGAGGAGAGAGTGAGGAGGGGGGTTTGGGAACGTGGAAGAATTTTTTTTTCCTCCCGACCACCATTGAAGCTCGAGGGACCGGGAGCTCCGAGCTCGTCGCCTCGCCGACCTAGACTATGCCGGACGACGCCATTACAACCATTAGCTTCGTCTCGACCAAAAGAAGCGATCGAGGCCTCGCCAATCCCTTCGTGAACGCTCTAAATAGGTGAGCTCCGATTGAACTTGTACTCGGTATCAATGGCGCCCACCGAGTATACACTACGCCATTGACGTTTTTTTTTTCGATCGGACCTTGCTTGAATCATGTGCTAATCATGTGCTAAGCTCCTTTTCATATCTTTTTGCATCTCATTATGCTAAAAAAACCACGAGTTGACTCCGTTTACCTCCGGCGAACCCGAACCCGCAACTCGGCCTCGTCGGCCGCCACGAGCATTCCCGAGCCAACCTGGCCCGTAGGTAAGACTTTACATACTCTCACGATGCTGCCCGTTTGTTTTTATGGTTTGTTTTGACGTAAAAAAATGTTTGTGGATGATGCTCGCTGAATTGGTACTGTCTTTGGTTAGTTCCGGTATTTTCGGGTGTTTTTATGAGTCAAAATTGGTGTATGTGGATGTGGGGAAGCCGAGTGTTCATTTGGTGTTGAAGTCGCATGATTTTAGCGACCTTTTCACGTCGGAATGAGTTTTCCGACGAGGCGCCGGTGATAATCGCCAGCACCGATCGTCTTCCCCGATGAGCCCTTTGACTAGTCAACTCTCGTTGATTGGTCGGGGCCGACGTGGCGTCACGCGTGGCGCGCCATGTCAACCGGCCGGTGGGCCTTTTTTTATATAATAATCAATAAAAAAACGATAGGACGGTCGTGGATTAACCACGTGCCGCGATCCGGCCTTTTTCTTTTTTTCAAAATTTAAATAGATTTTCAGAATTTAATAATTGATTTTCGAATATTAATAAAAAGCGATTGAACGGTCATCAAAGTGCCAAGTGGCACTCTTCGGCCATCTCGATTTGTCTTTTTTATTCAAATTATTAAATCAAGATCGGACACACCACGGGAAGCCATGTGGTACATCCCGGAGCATCCGATGGGGTTATTTTGCAGATAATTCAAAAATTCATTAAAACAACAAAAAAATAGAAATTCTTTAAAAAAATGAAAACAAGTGTCGTTTTTAGACCGGTCAGACCCATACGGTCGGGCCGGGTTGACAGATTCGAAAAATTATTTTTATCAATAAAAAAATTAAATTTAATTAGGATAAACAATAATAAAAATTCAAAAAATTAAAAAATTCATTTAAAAAAAAGCAAAAAATCATAAAAATCCAAAACATGACGATTTTGCCCTTCCGGCAAGTCGTCTCCCAAAAAAAATCTAAAAATTCCAAAAAAATTTCAAAAATAGGAAATGACCACAATCAATCGGCCAACACTTATTTTGGGAATTTCACCTATCGGTCCTTTCAAAAAATGATGATTTTTCCCTTTTGGCAAGTCCTCTAAAAAAAATTTAAAAATTTCAAAAAATAGGAAATGGCCACAATCAACTGGCCAAGACCTAATTTGGGTGTTTTGACCCTCAATCTTTTCAAAAATGACGATTTTGCCCTTTTGACAAATCGTTTCCAAATCACTCCCAAATCACCCATTCTCTAAGCTTTTAGGGCTATATTAGGGACCCCTTTGATGTGCATTGACGTTATTTATTTATGTATTTGATTGCACTTTCATTACATTGATTGTGATTGATAGGATTAGTCTTCCGATCTGCATTAAAACCCCTATCCGAACTTACCTCACCCGAAATTGCGTCTGCATGAAATCTTAGTTAGGATAATCACTCGCATTAGGTACCGAAAGGGCGTTGGTACGACATCAACGTAACCAAGTCCCCCGAACCCAAAATCTCCGGTTCCGTAGAACTTATCGACATCTCACAATCGTTCAGGTGAGGTTTCCAGTTCACCTTTCGAGAAGGACCGTGGCGAGTCCAAATGCATGCACACATTGCACATACCACCCTACCACACTAAGGTCGAACCCGATCGACTCTTATTTTCGAAAATCCAATTTACTCCGCCGCGATTTAGTATGGGCCTGGGAGGGCCTGCGTCGAGAAAGCCCGAAGCCTCCTCATCCCGAGCCGAAGGCCCGATCGGTAATCCATTAGCCTGCAAAATCACGGGTCGCGACACTTTGCCCCACTCTTTATAAGTGGACTATGATATTGCGTTTTAACCAAATTCTGCCGAGTCGTTCGCGTTCAACATAACTGTTACATGGCTGCTAACATCCTCAGCAGACTTGTTAGAAAACTCCACGTACTATTACATTACACGAAAATTTTCCAATATATTATGTAGAAGTCGACCGTGATTTGCGGTTGGCACCATTTAACTCAGCCATCATGGGATGTGCCAAATTGATTACACCAATTGCACAGCACGAGAGTCCTCACAACCTTTCTTCACGGCATAACTTCCCCACACGACACGACAATCGATTTGTCTAAGTTCAGATTCCAAATGAGAGATATCGTCTCTTGTTGATGTTCTGATCGAACCTGACCCGGACTTTTACTTGTCAAAGTCCACGGAAATTTCCCGCATTCGAAGGCTGTTTCGGCCATGAATGCCCAAGTCCCCAGCTGGGTCGGTCGCAGACTGAGTCTAGACTCGAGAGTCGTTACCCAATCACACCCTCCGACCAACGTTTTCCTCTTCTTGGGATGGGATATCGTGACTTGTGGCTTTTCTAGAATAGTGGAAGAGAAAAACCCTATTTTTTTTTTTTTTTCCATTTGAAGAGATAGATTATATCGAGAGTCGAAAGCCATAGTATAGTCTTAAAACGAGACGGTAGTGGTTGAAGAAATGAAGGAAAAGTGCGATCGGTTTGATGCCGATATGCACATCGTGAATGCTGACTCGACTCACTCATCGGCCAAGAAAATTAGTTATAGCGAGCTATAACATATCATGTCATTCGCTAACTAGGGGACCATATGGATGGAAAATTCATCTCTTGTCTTACATATGAGGTTTTATATACGATCTAATCAAGAGTTTGTTCAACGAAAGTAACATGTGAAATTATTGGGTCAAACAATTGCTCAATGCCGTGAGGTCCGTCCCGTGATGACCCCGCCGGTGCGCCGGGACCAATCCAACGGCTACGGCCTGATTTGGCCCCACATGCAATGCTCGTCCGCTTGGGATATATTCATGTGTTTCCAAAAGGTTCTTTAGTTGGAAGAGGTAGGATTTAGTCAAGTGGTCAATGCATATAGTGACCCTAAAAAGGTTGACCTCTAAAGTATGTAAAGAATGCCTTATACAAGAAAAGAAATCTGAGAGTTGGAAAAATATTTTACACTGTCTTGCATCTCAATTGGCAAGCATATCTTTTTTCCTTTCAATAGTATGTCATGACGGTGGATCGATTCAAATTAAGCCTCTCAAGTTCGGAAAATTTATATCTCGTGCATGAGTAAGATTCATATCACTAATTGGGAAATTTTCATAACGACCTCTAAAGTTTGGTATCAAAGTGATCGTCCGAAAATATTTGATGCGAAACTGAGCTCGATATTATGGATTTGGCATTTCTATCCGATGTATTTTTAAGACTCACTAGGACTCAAAATACACCAAATATTGATCAGCTAGGAATCATGCACAATCAAGGGATCCCAGCATGTACGTTCAAAGGGAATCTCAGCAGACACAATCAAAATCATACAGAAGATATAGTAGTATCACAAATATTCTAATGAGATCTTCAGATATGTACGTATATTAACAAGAGGATTTGGATAACAAGAGGAGACACAAGATATTCAGGTTCATGAATATGAATTATTACCAAGATATGAGATCGCTTTTCGCAAAAAACAAAGAAGGAAAAGAAAAAAAAGAAAAAGAAAATCACTTATCCTAGAGGGGACTCGGCACGAATATATGTTTTTGTTATTGAATTATCGCACGATGCTTTTAATAGATTAGTCTTGGAAGGTTGGCTTCCACAGGGCAACCCTTGATTGAAGCCTTCCACCTTATGCTCCCATCCAAACAATATTGGCATCACCAAGTTGGTCTAGCACCACTTAGCCGCTAAACTCAAAAAAGGAAAAAGAAAAAGAAAAAGGAAGTTGAGTCCATAAAATATTTTACTGAACTCATGAATCGGATAAGATATGAGTCAAGATTCGAGTACGTGGTTGAAATGTGGAGGCGAATGAAAATTAAAGTGGTCAGTAAGTGCGCGAAACCGATGCCAAAATATTTACGACTTAGCATTCAATTTAACGAGATTACAAGACTAGACATCATATTAGTATTGGAGTCCATAATGTGTGCGCAAACAAAAAAAAAACATAATACTATATGATGAATAGCTTAGGCAGGTTTAACGAGTGTTTCTAGATACTCAATAATTTCAATCTACATGATATGGTTTATACATAATAAGGAAAAAGAAAATGATTACATTCAATACTTTGAAAATTTCCCTTTTCGAGTACGTTAATAAGTGCATCAAAATCACTTGTTAACAAAACCGTATATACGTAATACACATACAATATTCTTTTTATGTGTATATGTACAAATATATATTATTTCCACTAGTAATTAGATTTCGGTGGGACTGCTTGACTCGGAAGTTTGAAGCTTGGAGAAGAGAAGGGGAAAACATGTCTTAATTATTCACTTTTGACTTGGAATTTCGAGTGCATCTCTCTCTCTCTCTCTTGCCCTCTATAAGTACACAGCTTGATGTGATGTCAATGCATCTCATCTCATCTTTTTGCTACATACCTTTTTTTTTTCCCTCCATACCTTTTGGAGACACCAGAGTCATTCACCACCATGGAAATTGCCAGAGACTCTATTCTCGTCCCTTCGATGCTCTTCCTCGGTCTTACGTTGGCCAGCTTCGTCGTCGCAGGTGCATGTCACTCCCTTTCCCCTCTCTCTCTTTTGAGCCATCAATTCCAAACACTTCCACATGCTTTTGAGTTTGATATAAGAGATGGGTTTTGTAAAATTTACACACCCACACAAAAATCAATATGCATATGTGTGTATATACATGTATTTCAACTATACAGATTTTTTTTTTTTTTTTTTGCTTGTGTGAGCACCATCGCTTTGAAAAAATAAAGTCACGGTGCACTTCTTGTCGTGCAGCCATCTCTTTCCGCTGAACAGTTTAATCTACGTCACCCATTCAAGGTTGTGGATTTTATAATTTGTTGGGGCAAAATACTCAAGGATATTAACTATCTTAATGTATGAAAGAAACATCTATTTTAGAAAATAATGAAATATCAAATGATGTCTCTGATATCTGGATTCTATTTCGACATTTCATTTAGAACCTCAAAGAAAATTTCATGTACATAGCCTAGATTACTATAATTTGTCGATTGATTTTGGTTTTTACTAACATCTTGTCGTGTTTATTTTTTTCAATCACATTCCAGCCGCAGGAACAGGAGTGTGCTATGGAACTCGCGGTGACAATTTACCGTCCCCTCCGGAAGTCGTAGGCCTTTTCACTCAGAACAACATTCCGAGCATGCGGATCTACGATCCAAATCCATCGGCTCTCCAAGCCCTAGGAGGATCCAACATCGAGCTCGTGGTCGGTGTCGCGAACGAGGACTTACAAGGAATCGGCTCGAGCCAAGACAGCGCGAACGGGTGGGTCCAAGCCAACATACTGAGCTATGGCAACGTCAAGTTCAAGTACATCGCGGTTGGCAACGAGATCCAACCGTCCGACCCGGCCGCGAGTTCCCTTGTCGCCGCCATGCGGAACATCTGGACCGCAATCTCCAATGCCGGCCTCGGGGCCAGATCAAGGTCTCCACATCGGTCGACTTCGGAGTGCTCGGTGTGTCCTATCCTCCGTCGAGCGGTGAGTTCAAGTCGGACCGCATGTGGCTTCTCAGCCCGATCATCAGCTTCTTAGTAGAGACCCAAGCCCCATTGCTAGTTAACATATACCCCTATTTTAGCTACGTCTCCGACCCACAAGACATACAACTAGACTATGCCCTATTCAAGTCCACCTCCGTCGTGGTACAGGACGGGTCATTGGGGTACCAGAATCTATTCGATGCGATGTTGGATGCGGTCTATTCTGCGCTCGAGAAGGCCAATGGCGGGTCGGTGAGAGTCGTGGTCTCGGAGACTGGGTGGCCCTCCAACGGAGGGACGGCGACTTCGGTCGACAATGCGAGGACTTACAACACGAATCTGGTCAGTCATGTGAAGCAAGGGACACCGAAGCGGCCCGACCAGCCGATCGAGACGTACATCTTTGCCATGTTCGATGAGAATCAGAAGACCCCGGATTTGGAGAAGTTTTGGGGGCTCTTCCATCCGGACAAGCAGCCCAAGTATCCGATCACTCTTAATTAGGACGATCTTGTAATAAAGGGGTGAAAACCACTCCATGAACATGTTTTACTCCGTATGCGAAAACGAAACGAAAAGTTTACTTTTTGTATTAACTCCCTATCCATTTATACAAGTCAATAAAACGCTGGTGAAAGACTTCAAACCTTCATTGTTTTTTTTAACATCCTTGTCTTTATTCAACATCGTATTTAGTCATAATTAGTGAGCCTTCCCCATCCAGATTGGGCTTGTCCTGTGGATGCTGGATTGGCCCGAATAAATGATGGAGCCCCGAGAGTTATTTGTGATTGATATGAAAGTGGACATCTTGAAAAATGAGTTATGGTATATTTCAGCCAATTACTCTTGTACTAATGATAGTCGCACAATTCGTATTGTGCCTGCGTCCCCCAATTCCCTCTCTGTCTGGCTCCAATACAAAATTGAATGATATCGTCATGATATTGTTTCTAGCGACCTCGACGTCTTGAACACATGGTTAGTCATGAGGTGCGAAATCAACCGGTTTGAACCTCTCGTCCGATACCTTCATTCGGGGATATCGTCAAGAAGGAGCCTGAAGTCGAACCCGTTAATACATCCAATTGGACTCATATTCACTCAAAAAAATAAGTTATGAGCCAACCTAAATATATTAACCGCTCAACACCACATCAAGTTTTAACATCTCTCATGCCAAAGCAACCAGGTCAAACTAGATGGACCCGGGTGCCGAGATTAATAAGTTGATCTACTTTAACAAAACCCTCTTATGCTTAAGTTAGTAGGGCAAAATCAAGAAACTTGGGAGTGAAGAAATAAGCTAAAAGAGTGAAGGAGGCCATGAAAGACGTGACCACCGTTTTCTATTTATGGGATCTCCTCCAAGCTTGCCCCTCGAGCAGCACTTCCGGAGGGCTTTTTGGAATCTTTGCCTACTTGAGCTCTACAAGGTCAGCTACATGATACGGGATGTTGGCACGCGTAATAGAAGTTTGATACCTTCACTTTGGAATATAACAAACAAACAAAAAATGACAGCTCTATTTTGAACCCGTCAATATGTCCAAACTAAATCACCCTTCACTTAAAAACTTAAGCTTATTGATTATAGCCAAACTAGGATATAGTCATTATGTCACATTACACCACATCCCCAATGTGACACATTTTCCGCCTAATGCCCTCACACATGCACCTCAACAAATCTTCCTCTAACACGTTAGTCACCTACCTTAGTCCTGCTCTCGTTTAGTCCGGGCATCCTTCCACATCAACCGTATCTCAACTCTAGAATCTCCACCTCGGCTCACCAAGTTTGGCGGATTTTGGTGAATAAACTAACTTTCCTTCGGACTTTGCCTCAATTCACTTAAAAACTTAAGCTTATCGATTATGGCCAAACTAGGATATAGTAATTATGTCACATTACACCACATCCCCAATGTGACACATTTTTCGCCTAATGCCCTCACACATGCACCTCAACAAATCTTCCTCTAACACGTCAATCACCCGCCTTAGTCCTGCTCTCGTTTAGTCTAGGCATCCTTCCACATCAACCTTATCTCAACTCTAGAATCTCCACCTCGGCTCACCAAGTTTGGTAGATATTGGTGAATAAACTAACTTCCCTTCGGACTCTGTCTCAATTGCCTTGACCTAGCTAACCTTGGCGGGAAACCGGGGGACACCATCTGCGATTTTGCTTTCTTAGAGAATGATACAATGGCCACCAATCAACCATCGGCAACGGAAATCAAATACCTTCACTTGGAGAGATTACAAAAAGAGAGTTCAAATCGAGCCTATCAATAAATCATTTGGATCAATCTTTATTTAAAAACCTAGTTCAATAAATTGTGGGTCAATCAAGTATATTAATTGCTCTATATTACAACATCACATATGTTAGACTCCTCTCGTCTAGCTCCCTCACCTGTTCATGTTAACACAATATAACATAACAAAGTTGGACTTATTCTAGCTCGGTCTGAAGGGTTCCACGTTTCTTAGGTTCACGACCTCACAGAAGGTTCGTCCATGAGATCGATAGGCCCGATCCAATACTCCGAAGCCATCCCCCACCCGGCACGGCCCTGGGTGGGGCCTAGGTCAGTAAAGAAGGCCCAAGTTGTAATCACCCTCGTCAGTGAGTCATCCTCGCGTCCAAACGGCTTCTCACCACACATGCCGTTCATGACTGCTTGGTCCAATTAGCTCCGAAATTGATCATCTTCACGGGAGGAAAAAAGAGCAGAGAGACTTTTCAAACTGTCTTATTCCAATCCCGGGATACAAAACTACAGTCAGTCATGCATTTAATTGCGGGGAGCTATCTTCCGACATAACTGTTGGAAAAACAATCATTCGGTTAAGGTGGAACCGCTTGACTTGGCTGTCACAGAGTACGAGACAAAACGTGACTTTAACTGCAGTGGACTTGGAACTTTCAAAGCAAGTCGGCTTTTCGCCCCAACCCCACCTATAAATCCACCAGCCAACTTCCAAAGTGATGGCAAACTACGCCTCTCTCTCTTTTTTTTCGTGCTATCTCTTTGGTTTTCTTCACCAATGGCAAAATCTCCCCCTTTGCTGCAAACTCTCTCTCCATTCCTTCAATGCTGCTCCTTGCCCTGCTGATGTTCGCAAGCCCTCACAAGACAGGTGAAGTGCTATTTTGTGCATGTACAAAGGTTTCCTCATTGCTGACTTCAAAGATGAGGCTATATTGATGTTTCTTGGGAAAATTGCCCAAAAAAGTTCTAAATCTATTGTATTTTTTTGCCAATTCCATCCTAACTCTTTTAATTGTGCCAACTGAGTTCTAAATCTTTTTACGGTTTGTCAATTAAGTCCATTCCATCAATTTTGACCAAAAATAGGCGACGTAAATGACGGCGGTCTCGAAATAATTTTTAATAATTTTAAAGTTTCGATATTTTTTATTTTATTTTATTTTATTTTATACTTTTTTCTCTTCTTTTTTAATTATGGCCGGTGAAGGTCGCGCCATGTAAAATAGCCAATGTCCACGTCGCGATTTTCGACCAAAATTAGCCGGATGGACTCAAATGACAAAGCATAAAAATGTTTATAACTCAATTGACATAATTAAAAGATTTTGGACTCAATTGGCAAAAGTACGATTCGTTTAGGTCTTTTTGAACATTTTTTCCGATGTTCATTTTTGTAGCTTGGTGTTAACTCAATACTTCCATATGTTTGTCGTTATGGAGAATTGTCCAAAAAATTGTAAACCTATTGTACGCCGTAGAAGACCCGTATCAAGAAGGCTCAAAATATATTGATGAGACTTTAGGGAACCAATTCGATCCAAATTAATTTGGTTCAATTGTATGACTAGCACATAGTTGATGTCCACGCATGTTTGTTTTTTTTCTTTTTTCAACAGGCCGCGCATGAGATCACACGAGACCACTTCGATTAGGGTCAATGCCCAGGTTGGGGATCTTGCGAGGATGTCAATTTCTTTAAACTTTTTAGTGTACATAAGTGGAAGATAAGCTAAATGGCAGCAAATAGATGGAAGAAGGAAAATTCAACCGACCATCGAATAGCGCACAAGCTATAAAGAAAGCACATAACATCGAAAAAAGTCATTGATAATTTTTTATTTTTTTTTGGCAATCTCTATTGTCTATAACATGTCTATTATTTTTCTTTTCATTGATAAGCCAGGAGCAAAAAAAAAGAGAACTTATTTTCCATCTGCTAATAGTACATCAACGACCATTAACGGTCTTAATTTACCTAATTCCAGCTGCCCAGACGGGAGCTTGCTATGGGATGCTTGGCAACAATCTACCATCGGCGCAAGAAGTTGTGGCACTTTACAAGCAGTACAACATCCCAACCATGCGAATCTACGACCCGAATCCACAAGCCCTTCAAGCCCTCGGCGGTTCCAACATCGGGCTCATGCTAGGCCTCCCAAACTCCGACCTCCGAAGCATCGCCTCGAGCCAGGCCAATGCCGACACATGGGTCCAGAACAACATCAAGAGCCACGGCAACGTCCGGTTCAAGTACGTCGCCGTCGGCAACGAGGTGCAGCCCTCCGACCAGGCCGCACAGTTCCTCGTCCCCGCCATGCGCAACATCCGGACCGCCATCGCCAACGTGGGCCTCGGGAATCAGATCAAGGTCTCCACCGCGGTCGACACGCGCGTGCTCGGCGAGTCCTACCCGCCCTCGAAGGGCGCGTTCAAGTCCGACCACATGCCTCTCCTCGGCCCCATCATCGGCTTCTTGGTCGAGACCCAAGCCCCCTTGCTGCTGAACTTGTATCCTTACTTCAGCTACTTCGACAACCCTCGAGACATTAGATTGGACTACGCGCTGTTCACGGCTCCCTCAGTGGTGGTCCAGGACGGGGCATTGGGTTACAAGAACCTCTTCGACGCGATACTGGACGCAGTCTACTCTGCCCTCGAGAAGGCCAACGGCGGCTCGCTGAGGATCGTGGTGTCGGAGAGCGGGTGGCCTTCTGCGGGAGGAGGGGCGGCGACCTCGCTCGACAACGCGAGGACTTACAACACCAATTTGGCCAACCACGTCAAGGGAGGGACTCCGAAGAGGCCCCAAGGGCCGATCGAGACGTACGTGTTCGCCATGCTCGACGAGAATGAGAAGAGCCCCGAGTTTGAGAAGTACTGGGGGCTTTTCCTTCCGAACAAGCAACCTAAGTACCCTATCAATCTTAATTAGGAGAGCATCTTGGTACGTGCCATTATGGTGCCGTGGGGTTGCAACGAGAGCATGTGATTACCCCATGAAAATAAAAGAAGCATTACTAGCCGAATCGATTAAGGTACTTCAATAAAGTATAATGAAGGGATTAAGCCTCTATTTCGATTATGAATACTTCCTTTGTTTTGACCATTTACTGCAGTCGATTGGATTTGACTCAATTTCGACGCATCAAACTAAGTTCGACTTTACTTAGAGGTTGAGTTCGGTTCGGCTTTGGAAATGGCCCTTAGGGAAATGCAAAGGCTTTTAAGCCTTTGAATCAACGGAGAACGTTTTCTTTTGTATTTTTCGTTTCCTTAGGTCACTGGCCATCGGCTGGGACTTAGGAGCTTTGGAGTAATGCGTACGACATTTGGTAAAAAAAAAAAAACTCTTGAAAAGTAACTTTGGATTAAGTAATATTTGGCAAAAATAAAAATTTGCAAAGGGTTTTGGCCGTGATTTTCTGCATTTTTTAAAAATATTCAAACCCTTCATCAGCTCCAGCAAAGGGCTCAGTTCCAGCGAGCCAAATTTGGCGCCGCGCAGCCAAGCGACCCCTGGCCAAGGAGAATCCAACATCAGGCTTACTTAAGTCTCCCGGGCACTGACTTCGAAAAAGGCATTGGTAATCCTTAATGCTTCTAGGCCTAGCCAAGCCAATGTCCAACACCTTGCTCTGTTCACAGCTAATGGTGGGCTCGTTACGAGTAGTCACCGGAAGTGTCCACGGCCTTCGCCTGGTGGAAGCCCGTCAATCTACGGTGGAACAGCTTATAAAAACTAATCCAGCTGCAGATGTGAAGAGGAGGTAACTCCGAATGGACCCTTGAAGGGGCGTACAAGATAAAGAGCGTCTTCCAAATGTTGTATGAGATTAAGAAAGAAACCGGGTACAAGAAGTTTGACGTTAAGAACTCAATTTGCAGCGTTCGTGCTGAGAAACTTGATTACCGGGGCCTGGATGTGGTCTTCATCGTTGAGCTGCGCATAAGTCGGCGAGAAGTTTTTTCCATGTCAGGCTCTTGCCATCTCCCATGAACATGGAGCTCCAATTCATTTGAATTTTTGGAGCCGAAGGGATGATTATGAAGCCATTAAAGTACAAGGATTTGATCAGACAAATTAAAAGTTCAAGACTTGATTGGAAAAAGTGTGCGAGTTCAGGGACTAAAATTGGACTTTCACCAATAAAAAACCGCACAATGTCCGTCCGATCCTGAGGAAAGTTTCTGTAACAGGGCAACCATACCGCAATTCTGCGGCTGGGCGGGCGAAGAAAGAAACTAAAATTACATGACTGGTATCATGAAAGGAAACTATCCAACACAAACCCACTCCTTGTTGCACGGAATGCTCTTTCAGAAAAAACCAAGAAGGAAAAAGAACGCAGAAGGCAAAGCTCAAACTGCTGCAATGACAGACCACAAGCACCCTCAAAAACCAGCACAAACGTAAACAAAAGGCATTGGCAATTACCCACTGATGGATTATGTACTCAAAAAAATATTCCAAGCATCCGTGGCAAGAGAAGACTCCAGTATAAGTTAGTTTCGATCTTGTGTGGCCTCAGTGACGGGTGAAGCGCGGCGGGGTTTAGGCTTCTGACAGGTCAGTATTGACGACTTGTGCCTTCTGATACTCTTCGAGAAGCTGCGATGCTCCTATTTGCGCTCCCATAGTCCCCGTTATTGAAAGAGTACGACAGAGAGAGTCCATTCTTACAGAAGAAACCCTGATCATCCACAGCATCGAAGTATCCGACTCGCTGCTTCGGCGTGCTCAAGGACCTCGCTTTTGCCTTTGCAGATTCGGTGATCGCCATGTAAGTAGGAAAAACTGGCGAACTAGGAACGGTGCCATCATCGGTGATTGATAACTGTTTCGCGTGACCAAACGATCTCCTTGGTAGAGAAGGAATGTTCAGCACTTCGCTTAAATCCTTGTCTCGGGTGCTTCCCAGCTTCTCTCGTCTAATTTCGTGTCTTTTGCCACTATTTGCATCCGAATGCACAATGGGCATTGAAGTCTGTGGTCTCTCGTCTGCGTAAGCATCTGAGTCGGGCCATGGCTCTAGGCGGCAGCTCCACCTCCCATAGTCCTTGGTCCATTGAAATTCTTCCGGAACTTGAGGACTTCGTCCTTCCTGAGAAAATGCAGAAGCTCCAACGAAGGAAACAATTAGGTGCATCCAATCAATTATATTCGGGTCGTTAGGATTTGAGCTAACACAGATGCCTTTGTCCATAAGAATAAGAGTTGCGGCAGCATGGAAATACCCGGTGGGAGTATGAAAATTTCTTCATACGCTCTCTTTTGCTTATTGCATCTTGCTTCCTTAGCAGATTGGCTTCAAGGTCTGCCTTCGAGGATGCGCTGCAGTTCCAACTCCTCTGGCTGGGGCAATCGAGCTGCTCGATGCAAGGACAATGTTTCCAGCAGGACAATTGATGTTGCTCGTCAATGACAAATTTTTATATAGCCTTATAAAATTAGAGGTACTATTTAAAAAATACCCGACATCAATCTGCGGTTTATGGGAAAGTAGTTTTGGATGCAACAAATCTGATCTACCAAAGTAGTTTTTGATGCAACAAATCTGATCTACCTTTGCTTCTGTTTCCGCTTGCTCTCTTCTGGACTTGGAAAGATCTTTCTTCTCACAAACTTGACAGCCTCCATTTCTGGATGCACTCCTTTGCAGGACAGATGGTTGCATACTCGCACTAAAGGGAGGCCAACACTTCAGTGTGGCGACTCTTTGGCGTCTCACAGCTCTGCCACGGGCAATAGCTTGTAGCCTCACCAGTCCTTTTAGTGCACGGAACGCCTTCCTCGCCTGTTTGAACTCTCGACAAGCAACATTGTCAGAATAAAAAAGTACGGGTTCATTTCAAAAGAAATAACAAGCAATGCCATGAATTAAGCTGGCGCATGTCATATGGAACGCGTCCTAGGAAATTCCACAATGCTTCTAGATTCTGTGTTCGAATCATTAGATAATCACAGATGGCTGCCAACATCTATTAAGTTCATTAGATATGGCCATATGGTAGCAAACAAGGTTCATCTAATTTGAACGGATGTTCGGTTGTTTCGAATTCTGCATTGGCGTCTCTACCGCAGATTTGAGGATAGAAGCCACGACGACATAAAGAATCGTACTAATTCTCAAGAGCATTTTGTGGAGTACTAAGAAACTACAAACGAAACTAGATGTGCAGGGTAACTGCCAGATGATTACACTGGGACTGAGAAATTCCTGAGTAATAACTTCTATCTCATCCATTCTTCAACCCTAAATGCTAATAATTGTTCTATAATTGGTAAAGTAGCTCTTCCCACATGAGATTCAGACTCAGCAGATGCAAGTGAAACATTACTTTGATGAATGAATTCTGAAATTTATCATCTAAAGTGCCAGAGCAACAACAACACTCACAAGATATGCCCGGAAAGCACTTTGAATTCTGGTGGCAGCCAAGTGTGGATCTTCTCTGTAACTGCGATGCTGCATTTGAGAAACGCCAGTCAACCGGACCACCTCCGCCGCAGCATGGGCCGCTGCAACTGCCGCCTCGGCAGCGGCCGCCGTGGCCATGGCGACTGTCAGAGCATGCTTCCTCTGTTCCTCCATCGCCCGACTCAGTTTCGCATGCGGTGCTGCAAGTTGAGGGCACTGTTTGAGCTTAAGCCCTCCAAACAACCACTCCCACTTCCTTGATTTCTGCATTCCACACCCAAAACTATATGTTATCTTCCTCACAAAAGCTAAAATCAATACAGAACAGGAAAGATTAGGGGTTTTAGGACAACCCTTTCTGCTTTTCCTCTTGAGTCAGGGACAAAGAGCCTCTTTATCCAGCCGAACCAACACATCTTCTTCCCCATATAACATTCAGGAAGAATTCATCTTCGACTTCACGAAACCCTCTCGATGATCAAGAAGCTTTCAAAAGAAACAAAAAAATCCATGCCTTCACAGAAAGAATTATCACAATTCCGAGATGAAATTCGAAAGTCCCCACCAAAAAAAAAAAAAATAGGCCACAGAACAAAGATCTCTCTTTCGTCCCATCAAAGCAAGCCAAGTCAAAAGACATTAATACCAACATCACCGAAACTAAGTACAGGAAAAGTCAAACAGCAGTGATTCCAGGACCCCATCGAACTGGGCATGTATTAAGAGGTTCATCAAGAACCGCACAAGTGGTTAACACTGCCACAGCATCTACGCCAGAAAAAGACTGGGCAATGACATGCGTCTACTGAGGAAACTTGCCTCTTTCATAAACCTTCAAAAAGGAGGAAACTTGACCTTAATTGCACGGCATGTTTGTATACAGTTCCCAACCAGCCCCTAAAACGAAAAGAAGGGACCAATATTCCCAGACAACATAGTACACTGCTCAAATACCATGATGAAGAACTTACAGGACATCAGCACCAGACATCCGGGCACTTCTGTGAAGTCATTTCGCAAGAGCTTGTCCACCCAAACCCTGCTCTGTAAGCGAGGAAGAGAGAGAGAGAGAGAGGTGTTTTACCTGTTGAGGGTTGTCTGCTCCTCAGTAATATATAGTTGGCGATGCAAGAAGTGAGAGTGATGACACGGAGAGAAGGTGATGCCTAGAATCAAAGTGTGGTCTCTTTCAAGCTTTTTAATCCCAGGGGGACCTCGTTTCTTATGTTTTTTTCTCAATCACTAACCCCGAAACAGTCACTTTCACAACTGCCACCCGACTAGTAGTTCTCAACAGCCTCTATTTGGTATCCCCGGTCTGATCTTCGGCGCACTCGTTAAACAATCGACCGGCGCGAATCTCAAGGCATATCTTTCTCTCGTGTCATACGAAATTAGTATTTCGATAATTGAATTATTCCAATTTAGACATGTTCAATAAGTGCTTGAAGGTGCTCATTTAGAGAGAATCATTGTATTATTGCACTCTATGAATTGTTCAACGCAACATCTAAATCTCTCACCTTTTGCCTAATATAAAATTTGATCGATGGTGAAGGGATAGAAGGTGAATTTTAGCTCTTGTAGGAGATTCACATGCCATGTCTTTGGAGAGGTTTTTGCTCCAAAGCACTTCACAAGATTCTTCCTCCATTGCCATTCAAACTTCGAAATTAACCCGCGCAAATTCAATTAGAACTGCCGTATGTCCCGTCGCATTTCAAGACCACCAACTACATCCTACGACTCGGTCAACTGTTCATTGTTGACATTTTTCCAAGCCGACGGATTAGATTGGCAAAAATGTCAGGGCCCTGAACTTTCTTTTCTTCAACATGGCCCCATTCAAGTCCATTCATAAGAGCACGATCGACCCTACTATCAAGGACACCATGTGAACATGAACATATTTTCTTGCCCCTAATTTTTTTTATGGGCCATACATTTCTCGACCTTAACTAATGTTTCCATACTTGACCCAACCTCGCTGACGACCTATCTCCTTCATCTTTTTTATTCCTTTTTTTTTAATCTATGTGAAAAAAAAACTACCATTATGATTAAGTGATCTCTCCGTCCTTTTGTATTTTGAAATACAGAAACCGAATCTAACAAGAAATTTGTCATCTGGGTATTAGTGCATTGACGCAATGACAGCGATGGAAAATCATACGTAGCAAATGAGGAAGATTGACATACCTAAGTTAGGAAATTTGGGGAGCGGGACTACATGAATCTTGGTCCTTGAACTTTTTATTTTGGCGTGGTGCAAGGAGGGAGGGCGCAACCTCTTTTGAGCTGTCAATAGTCCCCAAGATGTGCCATCGATGTGGTGGGGGACTATGCCTTTTTCAACTCTTTTCCATACAATGCTGAAAATAGAAAATTTCTGGCAGAAGGGTTTAGCTTTGGTCATTCCTCTTTGCCAACAGATCATTTGCATACTAATTTTGGCACATGGTAAAAGAAAGGGTTCAGTAATTTCTTTTGGTATTATATTTTTGGGAGTCGCCAGAAAAAGGTAAAAAATTTTCTTTTGTGGGGGTCTGCAAAAGGAGTAATTTGTTTAATCAAAGAGAAGTTGTTGCATGTTAAATGGAGAAAGCGACAGGCTGAGCTATTATTGTGCCACATGATCTACATCAACAGCATTTATTGTTTAGAATTAACTTTGTTTGACCCACACCTAATTAACTATATCTATTGGGAAAACACCTCTTCCCAAGATTTCTGCGTGATGATTGATTTGGCCTGCCACACCTTACCAACCTTTAGAAGAGATCTAAGCCCCCATCAATTGTGATTGGTTATGGCTAAGCAAAATCACATAGCCAGATCCTCAAGAACGAGTATAAGAAACAAGAGCCATTCAGCAGACCTGTCAAATGGTCCTAGTCGGGTTGGGTTAAATATGGATCGACCTATATTGATTCATTTAATAAGTTTTGACCTTTTTTTCATGAAGTATAAATTTAACTATCCATGCCCTACCCGACTCATACCCGATTCATATTTTTTAATTTTTTTTATTTTTAACCAAATAATACAATACTTATTTCTTACAATTTGATATAAAAAAATGATATTGCTAAATCACCTTTATGCACCACAAATTTAGTGATTTTTTTTATTTTTTTATTTTTTAAAAGATATATTTTTTTATTTTTTTCTTTTTCCTCGTTCCTCCTCCCTCCGGGAAAAAAATTTGTGATTTGTTACTACTCCATCAGCTGCTGAGGTGGCATATATTTCTTAGTCAAATCTAATCAAAAATTGATATTTGCATGCTGACATGGAATAGAATTAAAGAAAACAAAAGATTTGCTCAGATCTGTTCAGCCATGGTCGTCGTCTTTCTCCCTCGTCGCACTGCTCAAATATGTTCAGCCATGGTCCTTCCATCTCCCTCGATCGTCGCCCTCAATCGGCTCCATCGTCCCTTGTAGTCGGCTCGTGGTCGGCTCCGTCCCGTTCTCGGCGAGCTCGCCTCGCCCTTTGGCTGTGAACTTTCGCGGTGGAGGTAGAAGGAAAAGGAGGAAAAAAATATAGAAAAGGAAAATATAAAAAATAAAATAAAATAATAGATTATTAAAAAGTTTAATTTTTTAAAAATATTCAGAAAACTTATTTAGGTCTTATTTAAAGTAGTTACCATAGCTAACCCATTTACGACTTATTTAAAATCAATTTATGACCCATTGAGTTTCCAAGTAACTTAGGTATGACCCACTTTTAAAACTTAAGCAGTCCATTTATGATGAACCACCATTAAATATGGGTTAAATATGGATTTTAGACTCATTTTGACACCTCTACTATTTAGATAGATATAAGCTCTACAACAGAAAGTTTTAAACTTTAATAGGGTTAATATTACGAAAACTCCAAATTAGTACACATGTCACAAATCCAAACCTGGTACACTTGTGAAAAATTTATCATTCGTTAGTTTTCGCTAAATTTTACCATCGAATTGCTAAGTTGCATAACACATTACTATTGACGAGCACATCGGTTTGGAGTTTTACCCTCCGTTTGTCTCAAATGTATCAATTTAGGCTTTTTCATTTTATTAACCCGATTTAACGGAAACTAACGTAGGATAAATTTGTCACGGATATACTAGTATGGGGTTTTTGATGATCAAAATATCATTTTAGGTTACATTTGTCACTAATATGTCAATTTAAAGTTTTTGATTATCAAAATATTAATTTGACATAAATTTATCAATAGGTATATCAGTTTATGATTTTTCGTGGTGCTAACTCAATTTAATACCAGCATGACTGCAATTTGCATCTAAAGTTGCTTAAGTTCAAAGCGTGGATGGCTTAATCATTGTGGCTTTAAATGGACCACTTTTTGACCGGTTCAATCACAAAAAGCAGATTAGCTTCATTAGAAAAATTGGGCGAAACTTGTCAAATGCTTGGGGCAAGTCCGATGAGCTGAACCAAAGTGTGTACAATACACATCACCATCTCTGTCGCAATAATCACACACACTTCTTCCCCCCACGCCTAACAATTGCCCCTGAAGCATGCTTGAAGCAAAAAAAAAAAAAAAGTGAAGTTGCGTGCATCATTGTTGTATTAGTTTTAAGCTTCAGTTAGAAAAATGGTTCTTCTGCATTTCTTTGGCATCAAATCCCATGTGCTGGAGAGCGGCGGATAAAGGGCCGTGACTGGTCCACAAAGTGTCACCAGCCCAAAAAAGTGGCTTTGATCAGAAAAATGGCCAGATGGGTTGTGAATTGACAGTTCTATTTTTCATTGTAATGGTCCTGGACTGTGGGATGGGATGGGATGGGATGGGATGGGAACTGACGGCGTGTTTGTTAGAAAATATGATACACCAACGATCACAAATGACATTAAACTTTGAGGCGTGATAACACTTCTTATTAAGGGATTATTTGCCCCACAACGTCGCTAATAGTTACCGGCAAAAATCTTTCAAGATGCAACAAAGTCTCGAAATATGAATATTAGATGGTAATTCGATATTTCTTCAAGAACTCTTACAGGGGAATAGCCGGAAACAATGATTGTATTTCTCTTTTGGAAAGAAACAAAAATGTACGAAGAAGAAGTTGTAAATAATGAACAGAATCGTTTAATTTGTAATAACGGAAAGAGCACAACTTTTCATGCTATTCCAAATAGAACACGACTTTCGTGTCTAATAAAACACAACTTTTCATGTGTGAAAAAACTATAATTCGAACACAATTCTTCGTGTTTAAAAAATTATTAATTCGGGCACAACTCTTCTTGTCGAAAACCGTCGTCTTTGAAAATTGCAACCTTTTAAAGGTTGTGGGACCCACAAATAACCATCAGTCACAATTAATTAATAAAAATAACTACAACTTCTACGTGAACGGTCACACTTTGTTTCGCTAGGACACAACAGTTAATTTATTACTATTATTTCAGAAATAAAAGAAATAATTGATCGGTGACATTCGATTCCCGACCGTGCAAAGTGTTAAATACGCCCATTAATAGGGGCATGCCTACATGCGGGTATAGTGGGATCTAGCCCACTTAACCCGTTTCTTCATTTGAAAGCCTAGAATAGCCTTTCACTTATAAAGTGCATCACATTTTCCCATCTTTCCTATGTGGGAGAAGGAAAATACATTTTGTTTGTTTTACAAACAAACGTCAACAATTCTCCCTTTGTTTTGTGAAACAAGATTTCTAAATAATATTTAAAAATGAAATACATCAAAAAATTTCATGAGATTAATATACATAGATGAAGGTCTCTTTCGGATTAAGTCTATATTTAGTGCAAGTATCTCAAAACTCTATCAAAGTTACAAGTAATCGTAGCTTTAAACTTATTACTTTAAATTTATAGAACCGGATATACCGCACATATACTAAGATCTTGTTTCAAGGAGAAGTTCTATATTTACCCAGCTCTATTATGGCCTTGTACTTGTTCTTGTTTAATGAGCTCTCTAGAATTCATTCAGCCTCTTTATCGATTCTTTCGCAAAACCAAGTAAATTCAGATTTCATTAATGAGAGAGTTATCCATATTTATTTCTTGCTCGCCCAAAATACAGCACATCCACCTAACATGAAGATCCACCCGGAAGTAGAATGTTTATATCCCACGCTAGTAATCCAACTATCACCAATGTATCATTCTAATACTCGGATAATTATTATAGAACAATTTTCATATTTTAAATTCTCTTAAGATAATAAAAAATTCTAGTGACAACAATCCAATGCTTTATACTCGGATTACTAATGTATCTTCTCAACTTACACGCGAAAAAAGCAACATCATATCTAGTACAATGTATCGCATACATTCAAGACCATATAGCACCTGCATATTTAAGTTGTTCTCTTGCTCTATTAGTTTTATAATTTAATTTAACACTGGTATTAAATGGAGTATTCATTTCTTTGAAACTAAGATGCTTAAATATATTTTAGCACCTTTTCAACGTAATCATTTTGACTTAAAGAGTAACCTTCTCTACGATTTTTAACTTTAATTTCCAAGATAATATCTACTTCATCCATATCTTCCAGTCATATTGGTTCCAAAAATAAGCATATCGTCAACATATAAGCATACTAAAACACCATAATCTTTAGTGAATTTAGAATAGATACACTTATCAGCACTATTGTGTTTGAAACCATTGCATAATATGACTGAATCAAATTTTTCATGCCATTGCTTAGGTGATTGCTTAAGCCCATAAAGAGATTCAATCAATTTACGTACTTTCCTTTCATGTCCAAGAAGAACAAAACCCTCTAATTGTTTTCAAGTAAATTTCATCATTTAAATCTCCATTGAAGAAAGTAGTTTTGACATCCATTTGATGAACGCAAAGATCATAAATGGTTACTAAAATAAAAAGAATTGGAATAGATGTTATACGTGCTATAGGAGCATATGTATCAAAATAATCTATTTAATCTTTTCAGTCTCTTTGTCTACACCCATTGGCTACTAACCTAGCCTTGAAGCTTGGATAGAACCATCAAAATTCTATATTCTCTTGAAAATTCATTTGTACCCAATAAGTTTAGATCATTTTGATAAGTCTCGCTAATACCCAAGAATTATTAGACATAAGTGAGTTCATTTCATCATTTATTTACCATGTTTTTACTCTGTCTCCTTTAACTAGGAAAACACGAGTAATAAAGTTTGGATCTAAATCTTTCACTTTTCTTGCTCTAGTGCTTCTCCTAGGCTCATTTATGGCTTTAGAATAATTTGTTTTCTCATGAGAATCTACTTATGTATTCATAGGTTTTGAATTATTTGTATCTTGTATTTGAACATTATTATGAATAATTTCAAAACCTATAGAATAGTTATTCTCAAATAACTCAACATCTCTTGATTTCTACAATGACATTAGACTCTAAATCAAGAAGCCTATACACTTTATTGTTTTCAGCATATCTAATGAAAACACTTGTTGATAGATTTAGGACCAAGTTTCATCCTCTTAGAGTTGGTACTCTGTAGTATAACAAACACCCCACATTTTAATGTATGACAAGTTTGGTTTTCTACATTACCACAATTCATAAGGACTGATGTTATTTCTCTTTGATGGTATTATATTATGAATGTAACATGCAATAAGCAGTATCTATCCTCAAAGATTAATTGGTAGCTTCAAATTTGAAAGCATATAGTTGATATTTCTCCTATAGACATATTCTTTCTATCAAACCATTTTGCTGATGAGTATGTGATGGTGAAACTTGATGAATAATACCATGTTATTCACAAAAAGGCTGAAAAATTATTTAGAAAATATTCTCCACCTCTATCTAAATGTTGAACTTTAATTTTTCTTTCTAATTGATTTTTCACTTCAACTTTATATTTTTTAAGCATAGTAAACGCTTCATCTTTTGATCTTAGGAGATAAAAATATACCTACTGCAATCATCCATAGAGGTAATAAAATACCTTTTTATCACTACATGTTAACACGCCATTGTACTTGCATATGTTACTATGGACTAAATCGAATAAATTTGAATTTCTCTTAACACTAGAAAATAGCTTTTTTGTCAATTTGGACTTAGCACAGATTTCACATATATCAAATTTGCCATTAAAGTTTATCGAGTCTAACTTTTTCATATTCTTTAAATGATAAAAATTTAAATGCGCTAATCTATTGTGCCATAAATGGGGAGAATCAACAACATAGGCAGAAAATATATTCTTATTATTAATACTCAATTGACACATACCATCATTGGCATAACCCTTTTCCACAAACAATCTATTCTTCGACAGGATAACCTTGTGGGATTCAATCAAAACCCGAAACCCCCTTTTACCAAAGTAAATCAACGAAACTAAGTTCCTCATGATTTCGGGTACAAATAATACATTAAGAATGATAACCTTCTTTCCGGAAAAGAAAGTCTAATACAACTGTGCCTTTGCGAGCAACCTTTGCAAGGGCATTATTTTCCATCTCAACCTCTTGAACATTCACATTAATAGTATATTCAAAATTTGAATTTCCACTGGTGAAAATGAAAGGAAAAAAAAACAAATGAAAAAAGAAAGAAAAAAAGTAGATGAAGAAAATGTCCTTGGTCATGCCGTTCTTTTTGAAACAAAAGGGCATTTCGGACCCTTTATTTAAAATAAAATCCACTTTATACTCTTATTTGAAAAAATGATAACACTTAGCCCTTGTTTGGAATTTTCGTGTTCAATAATAAGGTCGTCCTCAAAAAATTTGTAGGCTTTTAGAACTTTCTGGTTTAACTCATGAATGGCTTGCTTCGTAGCCTGGAAGTCAGAAGCATGGGGCTTGACTTGAGAAATCCCATCTCATCCCAGCCCAAAACATGAGTTTGTCCGAAACCAGGTTTGGAATTGTAGTGTATCCAACGGAATTTGTCCGAGACTCTGCCTAACTCGCTTGTGTAGGATCAGAGACACGTTCCCATATTTGTCGGAGCATTACCAAAAAAGTTCCTTTTACAAATATATCAATACACTTCTCATCCTATTTATGCAAATTTACTCCATCCGGCCCGAAAATTGTTAATATGGACAACGGCTATTCTACGTGTGATGTGGATAATTTTTATTGATATCTGAATATTTTTGAATTTCCCAATTCCTTTTTCCTTTTCTCTTTTTTTCTTTTTCTTCGTTTTTCTTCCCTTCTTCCTCTAGCCATTGCCTGAGCTTGGTGATTGGCCAGAGGCAAGGGCTAGCAAGGCCAACCTCGACGTTGCTGGGTGACGCTTTTCCTCAATGGTCACCCTTTCGCCCCTAGCAAGGCTCGACCTCACTGGTCCTCGCCTGCGGCTGGTCACCGATGTCAAGACACCAACTAGAGTAAGAAGGGAAGAACAAATAAAAAGATAAAATAAAAATAAATAACTGAATAAATTGACAACAAATATTAAAATATTATTATTGAAAATTGCCACGGCGTCGACGGCGCACCACATAGGATGTGTGACTTCTATGTCAGCAATTTTCGATCAAATAGACTGAATTAATATAAATACAAAAAGTTTAAGACCCAATTAAAAAATTAAAATTGAATTAATATAATTATAATATATTTAAAAAAATCGATAATTTTTTTGCGTTTGATCGTTGCATGCTCGCGTCAACGTGCAGAAATTGATGTGACTCGATTGAGCCGTCGTCCTCGTGCAGTCTGTCGACATGGCAAGCGAATCTTTTTGTTATTTTTTCCTGTCTATTTTCTTCATCTGAATAACTTCGTCATCTGGTTTAAGTGAGTCGGGTCAAATTGGACCGATTGCCGTTTGTCTTGGGCATGACATGGTTTGAACCCACTTTCAGCACGGAAATGAAAAACATAAATTTGAACAGAAAAATTATTGAAAAAATCTTCAATTTATTGTAATTATATTAATTTAATCAAAAACACTATTTTTTTTTTATCTATTGAGTCATAAATTTTTTATACTTTTACCAATTTTGACCGGCCAAAGACTCGCATGTCAATTATTGATAAGCAATTTATTTTTTTCTTCTTCTTCCTTCGGCCGACTACCAATCTAGTGACCGGCCGGGAGGCGAGGGTGAGGCTCCACCTTACCGTCATTGGGCCAGGTCTCGGCCTTGTCGGCCCTTGCCTCCGGCAGGTTGCCGATAAGGAGAAGAAAAAAAATAATTTAAAAAATATTAAAATATTATTAAAAAAGTGTCCATGTTAGTATCGACCGACATTCACGTTAGGTTGGCCGGCCGAAGTTAGCCGAAACCAGGATGGATTCAATTGACACAAATGCAAAAGGTCTAAAACTCAATTGACAAAAAAAAAATATTTAGGACTAAATTGGCACAATTACAATAGGTTTAGAACTTTTTTTGTAATTTTTCTAAGTCGAACCCACCGTTGGCTTTGTGCTAGCAGTTTGGGCTCAATTCATGGGATAATTAATACGTATCGTATTCGAGTATATCGTAATAACCAATTATTTTGTATCATATGGGCGGAATTAAAAATTATGCGCTTGAACTTTTAACAATTTTAGTTTCTGACTTCCTCCTACTCCCGCCTCCCATTCCAAATCTTGAGTCTACCACCGACATTGATGGGGCTGATATCAAGTTATAACTCAAATCCCCACGAAGGGGCTCGACCTCATCGAAAGTGCTCCTAAGAGACTCACGATAAGTACCTTAGAAAGGTCCCAACTAGGGGTGTCCACAAAACCCGCCCCGCCCCGCCCCGCCGAACATTTCAGGCTTTTTGGTTCGGGTCTCGTTTTGGTTCGGGTAATAATTCAGATTGAGGCAAGCGAATTCAAACAAAAAAAATTCAAAGTCTGAATCTGTCTTGATCGTCTTATTCATCTTCTTTCTCGAGCCATGGCTTTTGCTTTGCAGATTCGGTTTTGGTACCAGAGCAATTGGGCTTGGCCTTGGCTATGGAGACGTTGATGGTGAGCTGGAAATCTTCCGCCAATTTGTCGAAAGACTTGGAATTTGTGGTCGAGCACCGAGGATTGAAGGGAGAGATGGATACCAAAAATCGATTGAAGGGAGACATATAGTCGAATAATAGCGAGTTGGAAACCCTCCATGTTCTGAAAAATGGATGCCCCTTTTGGCAGTGAAGAAAAGAGCAAACACAACAAGCTGAAAACCCAAACCAATCCGAACCGTATTATTGATTCGTATTCAGGTATCAGGTCGGTTTTAGTCCCATGAAGTTTTTTTTATTCATGTTCGGTTCAGTTGGTCCGGGTATCTATGATACCCTACCCGAACTGTTGACACCCCTAGTCACAACCACATAAAGCCAGCATCTAGAAGAATTTCAAGGGTACTTTAAAATCAGGTTCTTTGAGGAGTAGGAGCGCTCTATAACAATGCTAGGGGGAAAACGTCATTGTTGGCCATCTATTCCCACTCGTATCCTTTTCTGGAAGGGTTTAATACGAGAGTTGAAGATTGTCAATATGTCGAACGGCATGAGCAAACAAAGCACAAGTACATTCAATTCATCATTGCACCAACTGGACATAGCTCCTTCTCTTTAATGGACTTTCGACGTGTACAATGGAGTGCAGCTCTCATGGTCACCTTGAAACTTCGATAGGTCCACCTATTAACAATAGTTTGAAAAAGAGAGATGAATCAGGTCGAGATATGGGACGTTAGATTTGTATTGCTTAGAAATGAATCAATTGGGGTCGGATAATTTCGATTCGATCCACCCGTTTGACAGATTTAATTAACGCCCGTTAGAAAATGGAGCTTAGATGTCCTTTTGGGACATGGGGCAACATTGGAATACAGCTTTGGTACATCAGCTGAGGATGTGCTGAAATGAAATCTCCTTTGAGATCTACCTTAACTGCTCAAAAGACTATCTTCTCCAAAGAAGTTGAATCAGTCAATCCCCTTATGTTCTCGGACACAACTCCCTTAAACCGTCGAATGAAGTATGTTTTCTTGCCGTCCAAGAGCACGGGCCTAGAGCCCGATTACTTGGAAACTCATGCACACGAATAACGTATCAGGTCATTTGGCATGTGCATGGCTCAGAGGATTTCGTACGGAGTCGATGAATTTGAATAGGTGACCTTCAGTTCTCGATCTAGAAAGCTCCAGAAGCTTTACTACTAAAGTTGCTTATTCATTTGTATAGAATCTCTACACATAGCTTGTTAATATCTCATGTTTTGAAATTCTTCTCAATCAAATTAAATTTTCATGTTTTAATTATGCGAACCCTTTTTCTTCCCTACGGACGCTCATTCTATCTCCGCTATGCTTCGCGAGTAATTTCGTTTTCATTTGTTCAGATATTTATCATGGGAATGATAAATAAACAACATGTCGCGGATCAAATCGGAATGAGCATACCTAACTCGACTAAAGTGCAACTCCCATGCACTACATCAAATCAAGACCAACTTAGGCTCTATTTGCTTCATGAAAATGAACGCTTTAGAAAATATTTTTTTAAAATGATCACTCGTATCGCTTGCAAGATATTTAGATATAAATTATAATTGATCATGAAGTTTTTTTTAGTCATTTCTTAAAAACGTATCGCTTGTATCGTCTATTAAATATTTAGATATAAATTATAAATTTATAAGGAAGTTTTTTTTCCATTGACTAAAGTGATTACTTTTAAGAAAGTATTTTTTGAAATCATGTGCTAACAGAGATTTATTCTTTTTATGAAGAAAATCAAAGGATGAATGGCACAAACATAATTTATTTATATCTATCTAGTCACGTAAAGTATCGGATCCACTATTTATTTATGGAGCCAACCTTATGGGATTGGTCGACAATTGCATCCACTAACTTCCAAAACAGAAAAAATAAAAATAAAAGTAGATTTTCCCAACAGTGGAAAATAATAATTGTTGCTAATAAAATCGACAAAGCGCAGGGGAATCTTTTTTTTTTTTCTCTATCACTAAAGGAATCGCTTTAGAATTAAAAATTAAAAAAGAAAGTTTGTCCCGGGGATGGCGTCTTTGACTATTCAACGGGGACGTGCCACGCATGAAAATGTGAAAAGTAAAGTACAATATATTTTGCAAAAAAGAAAAAATGAAGACAATATAGTATTAGATAAAAATAAACATAAAAATTTAAATTTTAGCCATGTACTATTCATAAACCTCAATGAAGTGACACAAATGAATACATTAATTATCAAACTTAAATTGGCCCCGTTAAAAGTTAATCGTGTAAGAATTCTAGAAGTGCACAATTTTTCTTTTAATGAAATTAACGGGTTTTAAGTAAAGTTGTGTTTGTTATTTGATAATTGTATGAAGTATTTTTTAAATTTGACAATAAATAATGTTTTTGAACAGAAATTTTAATAAATAAAAAAATCGGCTACAACCCAAACCGGCCCTCGGCTGTCCTAAGTATATCCGATACAAAAGATTTTTCGAGCTACAACTAAAATCGGCTCGGGCTATACTAAGTATATTTGGTCACGAACTTTTTTTCTTTTTTCGAGTCGAGCCAATAGACCGGACCAAGAAAAGTTAGGTTAAATCTATTCAGGTCAGGCCCAAATTCCCTTTAGGATCGACTTGTCCAGCTTGTTTGTAGCATCACAGCCATTTATTAATCAATCTTGTAAACTTTTAATGCATCATTTGTTATCCTGATATGTATAATTAATACTTTATAGATGAAATACAGAAAACCGTATATTTGCTCATTAAGAATGCTTAATAAGAGCTTCGTGGGCATTTGACTGGAAGACCCATTATAATCATGCCAAGAAGTTAAGCAAGGTTGCTCGCTCAAATTATTAAGGAATATTAGTTTTAAGGAGACAACCTAGGACACATTGTATCGCTTTGTCACTGCCTCCTTCCGAGTGCAATATCCACACAGGTCACCATCAGGCGCAAAATGAAAAAGAGGTCAACACCACATCATTAAACCGCCTCCAAGAAGTTAGCTTCTCTAGAGTCTAGAGTACCAACAATAGACCAGTTAGGGGCGCATGACAACCCTTCTTCGGAAGTATTTCCGGAGTAAAAATCTATTTGATAACATAATTTCGAGAAGAAATCCGTTTAATTACGTAATTTTATTTTTCTATTCTATAACAATGCTTCAAAAGTAGTTTTGAAATCACTACTTTTGAAGTTACTTGAAGAAGTAAAAAAAAATTATTTTTCTCATAAGCAAAAAAAAAAAATCAACTTATGGCCAAAAGTTAATTTATGGAGTAAAAGTGTTGCCATGCGCACCTAGATTATACTCTAAATCATTTACAATGATTTTTTTTTTGCAGAATTAAAGACTCAAAGGTCAATATAACTAAACCTAAAAAACAATAGAATTAAAGACCTAAAGGTTAGTCATTCACTATTCGAAAACCTCAAAAAAGTGGCAAAGATAAAAATTAACCATCAAACTTCGGATAACTTGTCGATAGTTATAGTGTTAAAATTGAAATGTACGAATTATTTTTTCTTTTAATGAAATTTATAAATTTAAAGCAAATTTATGCTAGTTATTCGATAATTGTGTGGTCTGGTATAGTTTTAAAATTTGATAATAAATAATATTTTTGAAAAAAAATTCCATGCTAAAGCACAAACTAACCCAAAAAATAAGGAGCTATTTTATGTTTTTAATACATCGATTGTCTTTGTAATATGCATAATTAATACTTTAATAATAAAAAACCGAAAACCAAACATTCTCGTATTTAAGAAATAAAAGGTCACTGTTTTCCAGAATTTATCTAGAAGATTCTCTGTAATAATGGCATAACCATGGATTACTCACTCCCATTCGTAAAAATCTTGACTTTTTTTTTAAGGGGACAACCTAGGACTAATTGTACGGCTCTGTCGCTCTGAGTCGCCATCACGCACCAAAATTAAACAAAGAAGTCAAGATCACACGCTTCACTGACCGCGTCCAGGAAGTTACCCCCTAGGGCGACGACGATACCACAATTATACTCCAATTTTTCACAGTGAGAAAAGCAAATTTTTTTTTGTATTAAAATTGACTGATAAGACTCGGGCACGAGCAATAATTTAATACACAACCACATAATACACTAAACAATCTCGATTTTGATTCTAATCTCAATCCTACGTCGAACTTTATTTATCTAAAAAAAAAATCCACAACTTTCGCTCTAAGCTTAAATATGTTCACGAGTCCAAAATTCACTATTAGTTTCTTCAAAATTATTAACGTCAAGGTTAGCTAGAGGTTTATTATTTCATTAACAATATTACTTTCATATGGAAGAACAACAGCTGCCTGATATTTGTGCATGGATTCTATGTGATGATTGTGGACGAGGACCTATTGAAAGGGAAACTGTAATTAGAATCACGTAATACCAACCGTTTCGCTTGTGGAGTACTTCATGAATAAAGTTATAGATGTATTGAGTCAATGTAGATTAGCGTGCTCTCAAGAATGTCACCCTAAAAAAGAACTAAGTACAGTTGATCCAGTTCATCGAAAAGGTCGGTATCTCTCTCTTCTAATTATAGTTAATAAATTAAGATGGGTTTTCTTTTCTTATAGAGATACCAAGGGACTAATTCCCTAAAACCATCTTACACCAGGCGGCGATTGTGGTTCCATTGGAAGAGAAACTATAATTTGAAGCAAGCAATACTAATCGTTTCGATTAGTAACCATAATTAAAAGCAAGAGATACCAACCATTTTGATTAGTCCATTTTATGGCGGGATATTCTTGGATCAATTGTACTTATCGTTTCTTTTATTATTATTATTTAAAGGATGGCATTTCTTGAGAGCGCGCTAATCTATATAGACTCGATAGATCTATAATTTTATTCATAAAATACATCGGGAGAATTATCAAATATCTCTAACATAATATCTATAAAAGTTCTTAATCATCCATAACGCTATATGTTAAGCCTGAAAACATTTTGTCTCACCTCACTTATTTCTCATTTAGCCATCATAAGCATTTTTTTTTCTGATTGCAAAGCAAAGAGGATAAAATGTAAAATTGACTAAAGAGAAAGGACCAAAAACAAACAAAGCACTTGGTAAAATTACTTAAACCATCTTTATTAAATAATCATCTTCATGCTTCAAAAATTGTCCAAGGAACGCAAACAAAGCACACCCGCAATGCATGCCTGGAAATTTGTGCCTTTTTTTTTAATGACGGAATCAATAAGAAATTTTCATTTAGGAGAAAGACAATGTTTTTTGGGCCCAATATCCAAAAAAATCTCCAACTTTAACATTTGTGACAATTCTATCCAAAACTTTTTTTGTCTCATAAAAAAATTTCAATTTTTATATTTATCCCAATTCTACCTGGGTCTAATATAAAAAAAAAACATCATCTTTAGCATATGTCTCAATTATATTCAAAATTTTTTTTTTTCTCATAAAAAAACTCCAACTATTACTTTTGTCCAAATTTTATCATCGTTAGCTCTCCGTCCATAATCACCGTTAGTTAATCTTATGTGGCGTTTTATTACACCTTAATGAAGTACACCCGACATGAAAAAACTCATGAACTTTTTTCTATAATTTGTTGTCCCTACATATTGCCGAGATATATATAATCACTCAAGATGGCATGTTTCGTATTTTTTCGACGCTTCGCACCCAAAAAACGCATGGACATGGAGATATTTGGACTAACGATATAAAATTTCATCGTGTCTAAAACCTCTTGTTTTTAAATTTCGAAAATTTATTGATAAGTTCAACGAGAAAACTCGAGCCATGTAAGATTAACTAACGGTGATTATGGACGAAAGATCGACGGTGGTAAAATTGAGACAAAATTAAAAGTTGAGGATTTTTTATGAGACAAAAAAAGTTTTGAATATAATTGGGACAAATGCTAAGGTTGATGATTTTTTGGATATTAGATCGGTAGAATTGAGATAAAAGTAAAAGTCGATGATTTTTTATGAGATAAATTTTTTTTGAATATAATTATTATAAATATTAAAATTTAAGATTTTTTGGGGTATTAGGCCTGTTTTTTTGTGTGAATACCCATCCCGTGAATTTGAGAAGCAAGATGGAAACCGCCATTATATAGTTAAAACACCGGAAAAAACCCCCCTTTGTTGTACTGTGTTCTTCTTTCGATTTCACCTCGAGTTTCATAACTTACGAAGCACCCTTTAAACGTGGCTTCCAAAGCCTTAGGACCTCTGCCTCTCTCTCTCTCTCTGTGTCTCTCTCCTCGTCGTGATCGCAGTTCGGCAACCGATCGCTCCGTTTCTTGGACGACCCTCGTTTCCTTTCCCGTCGAAGAGACCGGGGATTGTTCGCTGGAGAGGTTTGTGTCTGACGAGCGGCCTTCTTGTTCCTTGCTCTGCAGCTGCAGGGATTTTTCTGGGGGGTTTTTTGGTACATCGGTTCCTCCTTTTTTGGGAGCCTTGTCGGGTCGAGGATGGGCAGTTGGAGGGGACAAAGGGGTTATTCTCGTCATCAGGGCGTTCAGGGGACCAGATCGCTGGCAAGAAAGCCGCCGCTCGGTAATATTTTATTTCTCTGTTCCGTCCCCTCCTTTTTTTCGCTTTCCCTGTGATTGATTGTCTCTGTCTGTGTTAAGCGGTTCGTTGGTTATCGTTTTCTTTTCTCAATTCCTTGTCTGCAATAATGTTTCCGCCCCTGTTAATGTCGGGTTCGTATTTGTAAAGGGCTGTTTTCCTTTTTTTTTTTTTTTCGCCCTGCTTTATTAATGTTGATCGTCCTTCAGAGATATAAGGTCTGATGGCAGTTGAATGACTTCTGTCTGCAAAGGGGATCGTGTCTTTACGGTGGTTGGAAGTCTCTCTTTGGTGAATGAGAGATCAATTTCAATGTGCTGGGAGTTTGAAGTTGAGAGTTGTGTGACTGGGCCATTGCGGACTGGATGTCATGAGCGGCTTGAGATTGTTTGTTGGTTAGTTTCATTGGGTGGAGTTTGGCATTGGATATAGTTCGATTGTTGTCCTGCCCGACTATGTCTTACTTGGGATGATTCGGGCTGTTTGCTTCTGAATTAGTATTGTTATATAGGGAAAGACGTTAATTAGCACCGAGATTTTATAATTGATGGTGTAGTGTGTCAATGCTCTTTAATTTGTTTCCTTTGCTAGAGGAGTAGATTGTCCAATTTTTCCGATGTGGATGATACTTTATCTTGCTAGATTGGTCATTGTTCGTGCTAGATGTTTGTTTGGAAGTTGCGTCTTGAGTTGGTGAACTAATGACAGTTTTGTTCGTTTGCAGGCAGTTGGCAGCCAGCCGTGCCATCATGGGAGAAGCAATTCTGCAAATCGGTCGGCTCAGTTCCCTGGCACAGACTCGTGGAAGAGAAGAAGTACTTGCACATACATGACAAAGTAGTTAAATGGAACGACTCTGCGGTTGAGGAGGCGTTTCACAATGCAAAGGAACGGTATTGGGCGGAGATCAATGGGCTTCCATGTAGTATCTCCCCCCCCTGATCCAAATATTCATATAGACGAAGTAGATTGGGAATCCAAGGTTGACCCTGAACTGCTTTTGGACTTGGAACGAGGACCTGAGGCTTTCTACAGCAGTAACAGTGGTCCAACGGTTATCTTTGGGGATGTCTTTGCTAATCCATCCTTTGCATGCGATGGATGGGGAGATGTAGAAGAGCAATGGCCAAAGGATGAGACATCTTGGAAGGTCAATTGTGTGGGTGGCGAAAATGTTTATGGAGCTGATCCTGCGGAGCAAGTCGCAATTGATGCTGATGCTCTTTGGGGGGTCAAAGCAGGGCCAATTTCAGGGCTGGAATCAGCAGGTTGGTACACAAGAGGATTCTAATGTGAAAGACTATGGTATATTAGAGAATGACAAAGATAGGACCATCGACAATTGGGACACCTGGGATTGGGATAAGATGAATAGAGAACTTGAACCTGGTGGGTGCGAAAATGCACATGGAGTTGATTCTGCAGATCAAGTTGCCGCTGGTTGTGACCCTTTTTGGGGTTCGAATCAGGACTGTTCTCAGGGGTGGACTCAGAAGGTCAGTGCTCAAGAGGATCGTGGCGGACAAGATTATCATAAGTTGGAGAACGGGTACGATGGAACTGGCTGGGACACATGGGATGGGGACAACATGAATAGAGAAAACAAACACATTGGGTGCGGACAAACGTATGGATCTGATCCTGTGGAGCGAAACACTGCTGATGGTGGCCCTGTTTGGGTTTCAAAGCAGACCCATTCTCAGAAGTGGAATCAGTGGGTTAGTACTCAAGAGAACAGGCAATACATAGCCTATGACAATTGGGATACATGGGATTGGGATAAGATGAATAGAGAACTCAAACCTGATAGACAATATATCCCAAAACACAAGCGCGCAGGATTCGGCAGGAATGACAAGCAAATGAGGTATGGATTGAACCACGGGAAAGGGGTGAAGCAGAATAATTTCGTGTATTGATGTTTGTGCTGCAGTCTGCGTCTTATAGTCTTTTATTCTTTGAGATCCGTTACTCCTGTGTCGTGGATAAACAGGAGTAAGGTGACCGTTTTGGTTTGCGATAATGATCATTGTTTTGTTGGGCTGTACATGTTATTTTCTGTATTTCGCATCAAGATTGTTAGAGCAGAGCGGAGAGTGTTTGGCGGTACCTAAGTTTTTGTGTTGGGTTCGCAGTTTTGTCCAACTAGTCTGGAAGATTAGTCAAGTCTAAGCGTCGATTTACTTCCTGTTGCCCTTTGTAGTTTCTTTGCTGCAATTCACCAATTGTGAATAAACAAGCAAAGTGCAGTTAATACAGATTTTGGCAGTCTTCAATGTCTGCTACTTTTGTAGTCTATGATATGCATTGCAGCATAAGGTATAAGCAGGTCGTCAGGCTGCTTCTGTCTTTGTGACGGCGATATCTGTTTCTACTGCTGGTTGTGCGATGAGCGCCGCTGCTTTGGAACCGGCAAAAACATGTTTCCTCATCGGAATCTGAATGAAGGGAGGACACCGCTTCGGCATAAAACTAAATGAACTTTGCATTTAGTGGATTCAAGAGGAAACACCTCAATGCATCCTCTCAAACAATGCAAGCAAGAACAGCTCCACAAGGATGGCCATCGAAAAGATTTCGTCGGGGCACACTGAGAGACGGTGTCAAATTTGTCCAATGAATTAAGGTGGTTGTTCCTCATTTTGAATGATTCGTATATGATAATGACGTACCATACAATTTATGTTACAATCTCTATGTAAAAACCGAAAATCTATTTAGACAACTACTTTTGGAATACAATATAGAATAAGTTGTTAATTTACATAAAATCCATATGCATAGACATTTACTGGATAGAAAAAAATACCTAATATCGAGTTTTTCGTGTATGCAGGTGGACGAGTTCACTCGAGATTGTCGATTTGGAACACCTTTTAATAGTAATATTCATAATTTTCTAGGAAGCATAAAATGAAGTAAAACAAAAGAAAATATAAAATGTTCCATGTTTTAAAGGGCGGCGCTATTTCCACTCATATTTTGGCTAAATCACTCCTATTTTTAATCAACAGACCAAAATATCCTTCTCTAAGAAGAAAGTTTTAAGTCACTTGCTATGAGATTGAATTTACAATTAATATTAATTACTTTCTTCGTAGCAAGATTTGAACAACAAGAAATATCATGTCTTTCCCATTATGAGTTTATCCCATGTTAATATTTAGTTATGGTCTAAATATAAATATGTTTGACATTTGATCATGCCTTTAAGAAATTAACTCTTCCATATTTTGATCAATTGTTTTTTCCATTTTTTTAATCAAGATTGGCTAAATAACTAAATTGAATTTTAATTTTCAATTGAAATATAGTTTCTCTCGCACTATTCGGAAAACAAAGCACTTAATTATGTGTTCATAAGCTGTCATAAATACAAATTTCTTGTGAATGAAAATACGAGACCGTAAATTAAAATTGACAACATTTTTTAGGAAAAATGATAATAATATATGGTAAATTGATAACTTGATGGGTGTATATTGTGAAATTAATTAGAGAGATGATAGAAATAAATGCAATTTTTGTGGATTAGCTTGATAAAAAAAGAAAGAATAGATTGAAGAGAGAGATATGAGGGTATTTCGGTAAGTTAACTAGAAGAAAGGAGTATCTTAGTCAAAATGGGGATGAAAATGGTGCTTTGCCCGTTTAAAAACCTATATTTAGAAACACAAAAATATATCATAACTTATTTGATGCGCTAAATTGAATTATTTGCATAAAGTAAGATATAATGTAAGTTGAGAACATTTTTTTTTAATTAAGACCATACATCTTTAGTTTATTGGTTTGTTCTATTAAGCGGTTTTCTTTAACTTGGATTTTTTCTTTCAATCTTTTTCTTGATTAAGACATTTTTCTAATCTAAAATTTACATCGTCTAAATTCGAATTATAACATTCGAAATATATTCAAGGAAATATATTCGAACTAAGCCATATGAGTCAAAAGAATAAATGAATTCACTTGCTTTAATTTGTTCATTGTTCTCAAATCTATACTTAATAAGATATAGATATATACTCCCTTCATCTATTTTATGAAATTTAAATCTGAAAAGGTCAGAAGTTTAGAAGTGACAATTATTATATAAACTAAGAGTTAGTTGTTATAATGTGAGCTATATGGCGGAATTAAGTCATATGTGTTGCCATGTGGTTATCACAATGACAAAAGCGCCGTGTGTGGCGCCTACTGGAATAAATATTTTTTCAACTTTGATATTAAGTATATGCAAAAAAAAAAAATTTATACAAAATGCACTTCTTTTTTGTATTTTAGGAAAGAATTATGAAAGGTGTATTTTAACTTTTGCTTAACTGAGAAGAACAAGAGTATTGCTCTAAACATGCACTTGCGCACGATCGCTTTGCATGAGGAATTAGATGAAGTCCAAGCAACATTCAAAAGCCTTTGTCTTTATTGCAAACTGCTCTTCCTCCTCTGTCTCCGGCCTGCCGACACTCCCGACCATTTACTGTCATACATCACGAGAGAGAGACAGAAACCAAAAAGGAAGCTTTTGACACCCGGAAGCCTTGGACGCTCTGAGAGAGAGAGAGAGAGAGAGAGAGAGAGAGAGAGAGAGAAGGGCTTAGCTCACCTCAAATTCAAGAACCCTTCATGGATTTTGCAGCTTGAATGGCTCCGAGCCTTTTTATTGCTTTTTTCTCGCTGTTCCGGAATGTGGGGCGTCGTCTTTTAGGCGTTTACACTTTCTTGATCGATGAAAATGGGTAAGAGGATGAGAAGAGACGATCGTCTCATTGCCGACCCTTCTGCTTCTTCTTCTTCGCCTGGTGAGGTCTTTTTGTTGTTCCTTCTTTGCAGAAAGTTTTGCCAGCATTTTGACGATTCCTCGAAAATGTGGGCGTGAGTGGAAATGAAGACAGTTCGGTTTCTGATATGCTTTGATGGGCGGGGGAGGAAGGTGGAAAAATCAAAACTTGAGCGGTTGAATTGAAAGTTCAGCTTTTAGTGGAGGGAAAAAAAAATACTCAATTGACCATAATAGAACGTTTGATGAATTAATGGACCAAAGAGTAAAACGTTAAGGGCTGTTGCCGTAATGAGCGCAAAAATAGATATATGATGAGGACTGTTAACATGGAGAAGGGTTCTACTGAGCTGGAGTAATATGATGGGACAAATCCAGAGTTGGGTTCTTTTTTCAAAATTTTGCTCTAAGCAGAGTTGATCCGAGCTAAGGTTTGTTCTTCTTTTCATCCGGCTTGCCTTCTTTCTTAGTTTCATTGATTTGGATGCTCTCTCTCTGATGGATGCGTCTCTGCGTTGCTTGTTCTTTGGCTTGATAAAGGTTCAAATTGTTGAAAATCATTGACTGGGCGGGCCTTGATTTTTTGTTCCTCGGGGGATTTTTTTTTTCCTTTTTTTGGGCAGTGGGGAGGTACAAGTGGAATTCTTGCTGATTCATGGCGCTGAAAAGATGCTACCCTTTCGTCGGCTAGAAGAGTTGGTTGATGGTTAGATCATAGGAATTAGGAGGATGCGGACGAACCTGAGAGGCTGCTTAGATGCTCTGCGAATTGATCATTAAAATTGAGCTGAAATGGAGAATGTTGGTGAAGAAAAGGCTGTGGTATACTCAATACTCAAAAGTCAGGATATGTGAGACCACTTCGAAAGCCGGATATGTTGAATAGCCGACCTAATTACTCAGACTTCAGAAGTTCAGGGCATGAGACAGAAAACATGCATTCAGAGGATTCACAGAACTACTGCATCGATGAGTGAGTTGGTTGGCAATGCTGCAAAGCTCGTGGCTTCATGATGTTCTTCCTAATGAATGGTGGGTAATTCTAGATTTCCCGGAAAATCACTTACATATCTTTTTGATAAGTCAGCTAAACGATCTTCGCTTTTCATTTGTTGCTTTTGTGTGATGTTCAAGGGTTCTTTTCATCTTTAGCTGCATGACGTGCTTGACATCCAACGTTCCCTGTTGAAAGGGGGATCCACATGCCCTTGTTCTGTGTGAATCTCTGTTTTAGGTCTCAGCTTGCTTTATCTCATACAGCTTGCTCCAATTCTGAATAGTTTCATTTTCTAAGGGTGTCACGGAATGGGTTAAATCTCCATTGATGCTTGACTCACCCAATTGCTCCCTTCACATTCAGGTGTATAGGCTGCGCAATTATGCGTTGCTTTCATTTATAAAAAAATGAGGCCCTTATGTTCTGGTGCTCTTTTCAAGACTTCTGGCAATACATATTGTTTGAAGACCATCCATGATAGTTTTCATTTTAGGCAAGACAGGAGTCGCTGATGATAATGTTCTTATTTTGATACAGTACACAGCATGCGGTGCTCCTTTGGTATGGAACTATCAAGCGCCTCTCACCCCTTCCTCTTAGGGTATTTTCTCTGACTCTTCAGTTGTTTCATCACTCTACGTATTTAGTTCTCTTCGTGAATGCATGTTTTGAATCTGTGGTGTCGTTATCTAAAACGTTGGGATTTTAGAAGACTTTAATGAGGAAAATGCTTATGGTGGTTGAGAACATTTCTGTGGAAAATTAGGAACATGAGGCGCCTCGATTGGATTGTACTAGGTGGGCCGGTTCCCAGTTCCACAAACCGGGGACCGACCCTTCTAGTCTAGTTCTAATTCTAGGGTGGGAACCGACCCACCTTGAAACCGATCGCCCTTGGCAATAAATTCATAAAATAAACAAAGAGAACATTGATGGAATAGACGAAATGCAGCACATGTCTAGGTGGCGGCTACTTCTATGGAGAAAGCACCAAAACCTCTTCTTGTAATGAGAAGAGAGCCGTTCCAGCAATCTCCAATCCTTGGTGGCAAGTCTAGCGGCAAAACTTGGAGAAATCTCTGTGATAACATATGCAGATATTCGGGCCATTAGGCTTCCTTTATACATCTTACCATCTTTACCACCAATTAAACAGCTCTATTTTTCAATATTTTTTTGTTAATTAAATTTAGTAAAGAACGTTGATTGGTATTACTAAGATTGATTTACAGAGTTGGTATATTGTGATAAATTTTGAGTATTGAATATGATTTGCTTGATTAGGGATGACCCAATTACAGTTTGTCGCATAACGTAATATATTAATTTGATAGACCGGTTTTAATGTACCCACAATTACATTTAGGAAATATAGGTAATTTGATAAATATGGCGTAGCACGCTAGGTCGAATGCGGTGTCCTAATTGTTATTTTGCCAATATCCCCAAATAATCCCCCTTTTAGAATTGGATACTATTTGCCATTTGCGTTTACAAATTCTGGAAGAGATAATGTTTCCGAAAACGTTTATTTATCTAAATTTGATAGGCCGAAAAATCGATATCAGCGAGTCGTACTGCGAGCATCGGCAAACTCGAGGGTTTAAATGTGGTGTGCCGCCTCCCCGGCGTCTGCTCCTCCGACTCTTCCTTTATCTCGGTCAAATTTCACCTAAATTTCTATCTGAGACTCTGTCTATTATATTTTCAACCAAGGATACTTTAGGCAGCATTTGTTATCTTGAGCTGTTATGCGTAGATTCTGCACCGGCCATGGAATGAAGGGGAAGAGGATACACGGTTCGCATTCGCGTTGTGCATGATTCTTTGTTTGGCTATTAGTAATTTAGTACCTATGAAAGGGCGCAATGTAAACGAGTCTAATATTTCAGCCATTGCCATAGTCAGTGAAAAGCCACTCCCCCTTTAAATTTCACACCGTGTACATATATTGGAGGCTTGGTCCAAAAAGTCTCTTTCATCTATCGATTTACTAAAGATTTTAATGTTGGACTTACTCACATGTATGCGTTTAGAATTTCGTCTTCATCCATATCCAATATGAAATTTTGGTTTCTCGTTTCTTTTTCTTTTTCGTTTTCTAAGTCAGAAAGACGACCGAACCCGAATTTGCAGTTACCTACTGGGATTGGATGAAATTGGCTGATTCACTTTGCCTTTTATGTGTGATTCAACAATGAGCCATTCCTCACAAGCCTAACTACAGATCTGCAGGAAGGTGCAGGACAGAGAATGCCACTTACGAGGGTCAATACTTGGAGAACATTTTGCGCAGATCTCGTCCTTTCCATGTGGATTGACCTGCCAAAGAAGGGTAAGAATTATGTAATCCTGAATTTAATATGTGCCCCTCTACTTCCTCTTCTTCTTTCTTTTTTTTATACCAACAGTCATACGTCTTGGATTTGGTTTCTGAAATCTGTTCACTTTTCTTGGAAACGCTCAATGAAGAGTCGCAACTTCATGGGAATAGATATGGGGAATTGACTTGAATACGAATGCTCGAATGGAAAACGATATCAGTGAATTAAATGACTGGAAAAGTTCGTTTTCATTTATTTCTTGGTTGAGTAACTCAGTGGTGGCTGTCCTTTTCTGGTAGTTGACAAAAGAGTTAATCAACATTCAGCAAGAAAAGAAGATGTAGAATCATGACAGAAAAAACAATAATGCCTTGTGCATGAATTCGATTCACCGGCGATGGGTAAGGACCAACAAAAAAGGTAAATGTAATCTGAATCAGAGCTTGAGGAGCTATATAAACACCAAGCTGGCCCCCGGAATACGTGTGCTTCTTCCGGTTTCATGTCGAGATTTAATAATTTTCAACCACCCTTCAGACGTTGCATACAGGCCTAAAGCCTCGTCGACTTTCTCCCTCTCCCTTGTCGGGATCACAGTCCTGCAAAAAACCTGAGATTGCCACTTTAAAGTTTCTCCAACGAGTGACTTCCTGTTCTTGCTCTGCATCTGCAAGATCTTCTGAAAAATTTCCTTGAAAGTTTTAAGGAGTGTTGTCGGGTTTATTATGGACAGTTGGAGGGGTCAAAAGGGTTACAATCATCATCAAGGCACTCCGGGGAACAGATCGTTTGGAGGAAAGCCTCCTATCGGTAAGAGTCGTGTCCCTGCACTCTTTTTTCATTTGATTGTCTCTGTTTTTGTTGAATTGTGTAATAATGTCCTTTAATGGATCGTCAATGTGATGTGATATTATTGTAGTTTTAAGTTGAAAGTAGTATGACTAAGCCGTTCCTGGACATGACATGATTTGAACTTTGTGTCTTGAGTTGATGAACTGATGACGGTGTCGATTACTTTGGCAGGCAATTGGCGGCCAGCCGTGCCATCCTGGGAGAAGGAGTTCTGCAGATTGGTAGGGTCAGTTCCCTGGAGAAAGCTCGTGGAAGCAAAGCGGTACACCCACTTATACGACAAAGTGCTTAAGTGGAACGACTCGGCAGCCGAGGAGGCGTTTCGCGATGCGAAGGCACGGTTCTGGGCAGAGGTCAACGGAACTCCATGCAGCATCGCTCTGCCCGATCCAAATCTGCACATAGATGAAGTAGATTGGGCATCGGAAGTGGACCCTGAACTGCTTTGCGACTTGGATCGAGGGCCTGAAGCCCTTGATGGCGGCGACAATAGCGGGACGATTATCTTTGGGGATGTCCTAGCGAATCAGTGGGCAAGTAATCGCGAGGATCCCAATAGCAAAGATGGTTGTAGCCCAGGAATAGTCTGTGACAATTGGGATACATGGGATTGGGGTGACCTGAATAGGGAACCCGAACCTGCTAGGCCCTATGTCGCGAGACACAGGCCCTCCGGATTCCGGCGGACAGATCAGCAAAGGTTTTACAGACAGAACGGTGGATGAAGCCGAGCTAAGAATCCTGGGTGCCTTCTTAGTTTCTATGGCGATATTCATGAATATGTAAAGTATATTGATACTGCACTTACAGCAAGATGTACCTTGAGTAAAAGGACAGAAAGAACTAGGATATTTTTGCAAATTCTCCATATCTCTCGTGATTGTGAATAGGTTCATGTACTCTTCATCTTGAGATGTACATGAACTATACGATTCTTTCCTTTGCATATTCTTCTCCAAGTTAATGGATCTTATATTATTTAAGCGGTATGTGACTACGTTTTTGTGATGGCAATCTTTCTCTCCCTAGTTCAGTTGGTGAATCCTCGTGAGGGGATCATTCTCATATCAACCATTTCGATATTTGAATGTCTTTCTAGATAACAATGCATAAGACAAATTTGAGAGAATTTTTGTGTATTTCGACGTGTCATGATGAAGAGTACTTCAACCTTATTTATTTATAGGACAAGCTCTATTTAAGGTAAGATATGTCAATCAAGATGTGGATAATCAAAGAGAGATACACGCGGAACCTTGGGGGATACAGAAAACAAACAGAAATATTCTAATTATCTCTAATTCATAAAAATGTCCTAGAGAATTATCCTAATTGTGTCTTACAGCTTCCTCCTTCAATAAGGTAATTAAGTTAGCTTGAGTTCAAGTGAAAAATACGAAAGTAAGCCTAGACCGAAAATTTCAGGATCCGACTCTTTTGAGAGGGGAGTCTGACGTTGGTGTCGGTTCTCCGATATGAAGAGCGAAAGGTCATGAATCACGGGAAAAACTTGGCTTTGCTCACTAAAACGATATCTGAATGAACGCGGCGATGCAGCCGGCGTCGTAATAGCAAGTGATTGATGTGGCTGTTTCTGCTTTCGAAACTGTTACTGAATGACACGGCACAGCTTGTGCGGCCATGGTCGTAATGACCAAGCTTAAAATCAAAGGGCGAAAAACATGCGACTGATGCTGCTGGCTTTGTTGACAAAATCGTAACTCGATGGCGCTTCTGTCAACAAAAACTTGATGGCGCTTCCTCAAATGATGGGGCTCTGCAGACCATGCGACAACAGTAAGACGTTAAAATGAGTGCACACTTACATAGGGCTATGAGACCGTGCAACAATAGTGTGACGATGAAACGAGTGCACACTTGCACTTCAGGATCGACTAGCTCTGATACCAAGTTCATAAAATTAATAATGCATACGAAAGATTTGAGAAATTTTTATATATTTTGGCACATCATGTGAATCAAAATATGCGCAAAAAAAAACGATATACGTGCAATTTTGAGAGATTAGTCGATCCCCACAAATGATCACCCGTACTCCGAACAAAGCCACGGTGGCCACAAGTCTGCTTGTGTTGGAAAAGAAATCCACATATACTTTGAGAAACCCCCCAACGCAATCTCCATCCTCATTTCTAAAAACTCCATCTTCCTTTACAGACGCCATCATTGTTAAATTCGATGGTCCATTTGGTGGGAATTTCTTTGAGAAGAGTGTTTAGGCCATCGTGCTTCCTCTATGTTAGCCTTTAATTACCACCATACCATCAAATTTTAGGTCCAGTTCAAATATTTCCCGAACTTTTCTTCATTTAAAAAGAAAAAAACTAAACTTTACGTCCGGTCTCAAATCTAGCCCAATTTTTTTTTTTGTCTAAGAGAAAAATCACCAATTTTTATTCTAGTCTCAACTTTGCCCCTATTAGCCCCATGTCCAAAAATCATCGTCGGTTGTCTCTAATTTCAAATCCTAGAAATTGAAGAACATTTTCCATGTCATCTTACTAATGTAGATTTGTTATCATTGTGAAAATTCCAAATCAAAATTGGGATTGGATCATGGGAGTAGATTTAATAATAGATTGAAAGTTGATACTTTTTTAGATAAATCAAAATTCGGGATAAATTTGGAATTGCACCTAAAGATTGGTGTTTTTTATAAGACAAAAAGAAGTTCGAGACAGAATTGAAATTATCATAAAAAATTTAGGGTTTCGAGGGAATTAGGCCGTTTTATTCAGTCAAATGCCTCTGAAAACTTCAAAGGGTATTTTTGTTCATCTGCAGATTTGGTTGTGTATGGAGCCCATTTAATTCTTTACTAAAAGAGGTGCAGGCCATAATGCTTCCTCTACATCAACCTTACCATCTTTAGCAATTGCTATCAATGGTATGCACATGATTTCTTTCTTTATTTGTTGAGACAACTTTAGAAAAGGAGGAGGCAAACATTGATTTCCTATAATGCGAAAAGAGTATCCGTTGATTTTGCCATTGGCATAAAAGGAAGTTCATTATAAACACCCCCATCTAATATACCCATGTTGTATTCATTCTTAAATTGTGGACTCGACCCGTTACACTATGAATAATCATATTTGCCTCCTTATTTTTTTTTAAAAAATTTAATTATCAAAAACACGAAAGGAAACCTCTTTAATTGACGGTAGTCGACAGTGCAAAGTCAACTTTTTGTTTAGTAGATAGATGATGTGTACAACTAGGACGGGAGCGAATCACAATTGTTGTCATACTATGATGCATTGTCTCTTGGTACTAAATCAGTCCTAATGCATCTTACGTTACGCTTAAGCAAATGAGGAGGTGAATACGATTCCATGGTACGTTTGGGACGCACTAGTTCAAGCATGAGTGTTCTGATTATGATATTGCCAATATCCCGGGATAATTATCCATGTTTAGAGATGTAATTGCCATTTCAATGCAGATTTTTTAAGGAGACAATAGTTGCCATTAATGTTTAATTATCTCATGTTGATAGTCTGAAAATCCATATAAATGAGACGAACTTGGAGCATGGGGAGACTCATGGGTTGGTGGTGGCGGCGGCCCGCCACCTCCCGTGTGTCCGCTGCCCTCCTTATTTGCAACTCGCTATGCAGAATCAAATCCCTGCATATTTTCGTCGCCATTGAAGTCGAAAATGATCTTCCAAGAGCTATTATCCTCTTCTGCGTCTCCCCATCCATGGCCTGGAATTGACTGATTCGCTAGGACATCACCGAAGATAACTGTTCCGCTTCCGTTACTGTCATCGAGAGCCTCAGGCGCTTGCTGCACGTCCAGAATCAGCTCAGGGTTCACTTCCCAAACTACTTCGTTGGTATGGAGATTTGGGTCAGGCCAAGAGATGTCATGCCAAAGGCGGTTGGTCTCAGCCCCGAATCGTTCCTTTGCATTGTGAAACGCCTCCTCAACTGCCGAGTCGTTCCACTTGACCACTTGGGACATGTAAATGGCAAGTGCCTCCTTGTTTCCACGAGCTTTTCCGGGGAATCGAGCCGACCAATCTGCAGAGCTTCTTCCATGATTGTGCGGCTGGCTGCCAACTGCCTGCAGAAGGAGAGAGTCGATAGATGGACGAAATTTTTGCTCTGATGTCACCCGAGTCTCACGGATTGACCTACCAAAGAATGGTAAGAATAATTGAATCCCAACTATTCATCCCGCTCTACGTTCTTTTTTCGCTTTCCACTGTGATGAGAGTTTACGATTTTGGTTACCGAATTGTCTTCCATTTTCGTGGAAACGCTGTAATGATGAGTTTATACAGTGGGCTCATTGCCATCCATCGTGGGAGAAGTTCTGCAGCTCGGTCGGCTCAATTCCCAAGTGAAAGGCTCGTGGAAGCAAGGAGGTTCTCATACTTTCATGACATTGGTTTAGTGGAATAGCTCAGCAGTCGAGGAGGTATTTCACAACCCGAAGGAACATTGGGCGGAAATAAACAGGCTTCCATGCGACATCCCTTTTCCCGATCCAAAAATCCACATCCTGCGCAGTCGAAGTAGACTTGGAAGCCAAGATGGACCGTGAACTGCTTTTGGACTGGGAGCAAAGTAGCCGAGGGTCTTGATGGCGGTAACAGAAGTGGAACATTCATCTTCGGGAATGCCCTCACGAATCAGTCATTTGCATGCGATGGGCGGGGAGATGTAGGAAAGGGTTGTTCGAAAGATGAGAAGGGTCGAAAGATCGTTTCTGATTTCGATGTTGGAGAAACCACGAATGGATTTTGTTCGGCGGAGCGAGTTGCAGCCGAGGCTGACCCCTTCTGGGCGATCAAAGCAAAATGGCAATTCTCAGTGTGGGATCAGAAGGTTATTTGAATCAGCAGGTTAGTTCTCAACAGGACAGGACTATCACGAAAACAGAATATCCTAATTTGGAGGACGGCCAAGACAGAACTCTTGATGTCTGGGACATACGGGATTGGGCTACATAAGTAGAGAAACTGAACCTAATGGGCTAGAGAAAAACATTAAGGAGAGCATTCTGTGGAGCAGAATACAGCTTGAGATCAAGGATTCTCTGTAAAAAGTACAGTACACATGGGGGCCAAGTTTCATTTGGATATGCAATCAAAATAAGACATTTTTGGTAAATAAATCTACTGTAGACAATTCATCATACAATAAATTTACATTTTTTGAAGTTTTTGCTTCTTATAGATCGATTTCTTTATATGTTATTATTATGTGTTGTGACCGTCGCGTGGAGATAATTTATTAAAAAAAAAAATACAAATTTAACTCGTACGAGCCTTTTCATTCATTACTATCATTCCTTCCGTCATATTGATGGGTTATAAAGTATGGATATATCTAAAGTTGTGGATGCAAACTCACGTTTATATCTATTAAAGTGTGGTGTGAGCGTTATTTACATCGAATGATCTTGTCAATCAGCAGTCTGATGGGAAGAAATTTCCGCCAATAAGGGATGAAGGATTAATTCCAAAATGGTATTTGCAAAGGGATGAAGATATTCTATTGAGTATTGTAACCTCTTCGGTGCCTCAACAAAAATATCAACTTCTCATTTATGAAAACAAGTTTCTTTTGCAATTGAGATTTGTCGAGATATCAAAAGGGTTCTTAGGATTATGTATGCCGGTCCGCTTGAAAATGCTGTCCCTTAGTATATTTGTCGGACTTCAGACTTAAAACGATGTAATGTATAAACGCCCCACAGATGTTCGACCCATGACCGGTATATATTCGTTCTCTAATCGGACCGGCACCCACGTAAATGGTGGTTTTTACCAGAGCAAGAGGGGGAAGGAGACGTGAGACGATCCGTTGATTCCGTGGAGTCCGGCGGTTTCTCCCCACGACCTTCACGCTTTGGCGGTTCTTTCTTCGCGGTTCGGTAAGGTCTCGGGTGTGCCCTTGTGCTGCGTCTATTCTTCTTGCTCAGCAACAGTGTACTCTCTCTCTCTCTCTCTCTCTCTCTCTCTCTCTCTGCATTCTTCATCCATGAGGCAAGTATTTCAACTAGGGTTGAGGGGTTTCACCAACCCTTCTTTGAGGTTCGTCCGACCCCTCTAATTTGCGTATATCCAGCGTGGAAATGCTCGAGCTTTCCAGTCTTCTTTCCCATATGATTCCCTTTTCGTTTCGATCGGTCGCTCAGCAAGAGCGACAACGCGACAGCAATTTGGAGTTGCACTCTGTCAAGTTACATTGCTTTGGTCCTTAAAAAGTTCCTGACTTTTCGCACGTTGTAGTTTCACAGCGGCTCCAAGATTCTGGGTTGGTCGTTCTGTTGTCCAACTCGGAGCAAGCGAAATGGGGTCCAAAAGGAGCGTTTCTAATTCATCGACACCTGAGTCGGCGACTTCTGAGGACAAGGAAGGGAAGAAATTGAAAGGATTAGTGGCTTCGGTTCCTAGTTCTGGCACAAGTCGTGTCAAGGTATTGTCTTTTTAATCGAACCTATCGCTCGACCTCTGTTTTGGCGACTTGACTGCTTAGTATTAACTTTTCGTGTAGGAAAATTCTGGTGAAAGCATCACCGACGTCGTATGCCTTAAAAATGACCTGGCCAGAATTGAGGCGATGACATTTCAGGAATTGAGAGCTACATTGAGGTGGGGATGAATTGTTTTTGTTAGATGTTGCAAACGGCTGTCGTTGTTATAATGTTTCCTGCGTGACCTTTACAGTAAGAAAAAATTCAAGTTTTTCTATTTGATGCTGGCAAGGGAGACTATTTAGCTGGGAAATGAATATTAATGATAGAAAACCATGAAGTCTTGATATTTTGCCTTCAACTAAGAGCAACGTGTTTTTTGAAAGTGACATTTTTGCATCATGCCTTTTCTCAATATGATGATGATATCTGTAAATCCTTTTTTTTGTGTTTCTATGGCCGTTTGAGAGGCTTTTAAATCATCATTGTAAAGCATGCGGAAGAGTACCTGGAACGACTGGGCCGAAGGACTGGCTTCCCAGCTGCTGTTGCAGTTCAGAGGCACAAATTGCACCTTCTCAGTTCTCCTGCCAGTTCTACAGACTTACACTCTAGCACCCTCTTGGAATTGCTTGTGAACTGCCTTCGTAGATTCCCAAGTTCTATTAACATTGGATGACTGACTAATCGATGTGATGTTTAATGTACAAAATAGATGCTCATGACAATATTGGAAATATCATCTGTCTAGAGGATGAATAATAGAAGGGTATGCCACTCGAAAGAGTTTTGTTTCGAAAGAGTTTTGTTTTTCTTATTTTTCCGAAGCACTTGAAATATGTGGAGAAATAATTTCTAGTGCATGATTGGTTCCCCCTGACAGTGTACCATGCTTTTTATTATCTTGAAAGCTGTCATTCTTGTTTGAGAACCCTGCGAAATACGTTTTAGTGCATTGCTGGTTGTCTAAATCTTCTCCTGACACCAGGAGAATTGGAATCCCTGCCAAAGGGCGTAAACCAGATCTAATATCTGCGTTGAAGTGTTATTTCGATCAAGAAACGAACGGTACCATCTTTATAGTCTATTTACTGTTTAATGATAGATCATTTGATTCCTGGCAGACGGAGCAAGATTAGAATTTTTCTCACCAACTGTACCTATTTGAACTTACAGCAGCAGCTTTCGTAACTGTTTGAAATCTATTTCATGTGCTCATCAATGGATGTTGAAAACTTTCTAAGTTTGCAATCTTCTTTATGCACTTTTAGTTCACGGGAACACATTTCAATCTTGCTCAACAATATTATATTCCATTTTCTATGTTCTTTTTGAACCCATTGAAGTGCAAAGATGAACTCCTTACTATTGTGGTTGACAACCATGGTGGTTGTCCTGTATTGACTTTTGTAGGTGTTACTGTTGGGGCGGCGGAGGATCAAGCGTCTTATGGGTTCTCTGAATCTATTTCAGTTTCAAAGAGGGAAGAGAACTCTGATGAGAAGAATTTTGTTGAAATTGGCTCCGAGTCAAAATCTAAAATGCAAAGAAGTAAGAGGGAAAAACAGTCTACCAGGGAAATAACAATGAAAGTTGATGGCACTGTCATCAGATCGAAGCAGATGCAGTCAACTGTGACTGATGAAATTGCTGGTAGGTGAAATATGTACTGATGTACTAATTATAGTAACATGTGCTCATGCTGTTTGCCCAGTTAACTTAGTTTAAATTATCAGGTGAAATGGCGAAAGGGAAAATGGCGAAAGGGAAAATATTATCCATTTCGAAGAAACAAGTTACAGGAATTTGTATTGAAGGAGGAGGAGGTGAAGTTAATGGAGTGATAGAACCATGGACAATTCTCACACACAAGAAGCCACAGAAGCACTGGGTTGCTTACAATCCTAGGACCATGAGGCCTCCACCTCTTTCACGGAATGTGAATTCTGTGAAGTTGATGTCTTGGAATGTCAATGGTTTGAGAGCATTGTTAAAGATGGAGGGGTTTTCTGCTGGTCAGCTTGCTCAAAGGGAAATGTTTGATGTATTGTGCTTGCAGGAGACCAAACTCCAGGCAAGTGTACTTGTTTTTCTTCTGAGTTTGTTGGACTATCTCTTGCTAGTGGAACATTCAATGCCTACTAGTTATTGCATCAAAACCATTGTATCATGAACCACTTTATGGATCTGGGGTTACAGAATTCGCTCAAACAGCAAAGATCCATGAATTGGTACGTGTGTTGCAATTCGTGCTTCACTAAACACTTAATAGACAAGATTTGGCATTCCGAGCATTCTAGGCGGTATAAGGAAAAGAAGGGTGTAATCATCAATTCATACATACTGTACATATCTGCTCTAAACATCTACGATATATGAATTGACTGGAAAAGAAGGTATCAATCCATTAAGTGTGCTCTAAACATAACATCTTTCTTAAATTACTCAAACTGATCTCTGAAAATGTACTGCGATGTGATGTTTGAGTTTGAGTCAGAAAAAGTGTCCTAAAGTAACTCTATCCCCTTCATACTGCATCCCGAATACATAATGTTCCCCGTTGCCATTTTCTTCCACGTACCAAATCAAACTGCAAACCAGGTAACTATTTCTGCTCAAGGGAAAATATTAACATATCGCTCCTGAGCATCAATTCTCTGGCTCCTGGCTTCATGTTGGCTTGAGGTTGTTAATGATTTAACTTGGCCTATATGCAGGAGAAGGATGTGGAAGCAATCAAAGATCGGCTTATGGAAGGTTATGAGAACAGCTATTGGACCTGCAGTGTTTCCAAACTTGGTTATTCTGGTACAGCAATCATCTCACGGGTATGCTTTATTTTTCTTCTCACAGGAGCACTCTTTCCAGCCTCTGGGAATGTGATAAAATTTTCTTATATACATCTTAAGAATATTGTTTGATTTCCATCTTAGTTGGAGTGCTGTATGGTTTTGATAAGAAAGGTTTGATTTTTGTAATGAGAGAGAAATTAATTATCTCTGGCTTTATAATCCACACATTCTGTTTTAATCTGCTGCTTTGACACTATGTTGGATATAGTTAGTAGGAAATAAGGAAGAACTTGGTTACTTCTTGAGTAGAAGAAACAAAACAGATTGATGGAAGCAACTGATTGTTGGCATACTTGAAAGAAGAATAAATAAAGCCTGAAAGCATCAGTCTGTCCTTGAAAAAGTGGAGAAATGAGATGGCATGTCATCTCATGGTCAAATCGTCTTAAGCTGGGAATGAGCAGAAATAGACTTTATGTGATTTGCTATGTATTGAATGAGCTACTAGAAACTAGATATCTCGGGAATATTTCCATCATCCTAATTTTCTTCGTTTCTCTCCCTGAAAGCACTTTGAAGGAGTGATTTGAACCCATTCAGCCATAGAGCCTTCATGGTCCTTTTGGCGCTTCATAGCATCCAATAAATGTCTTGAAAAAGTTTGTAAGAAAGTAGAAATTCCTAATGGCCCCATTGATTTGTTACAGCGAGTGCATTTGACCACAATGAATTGTCATATTTTAACCGAGAATGTAGGAGTTTGTATAGATATTCTGATGTTTTAATTGACATTGTAATATGCTTGTAGCAAGGTTAGTCCATTTGCTTTGTGTTTATTCGAATGAAATTCTTCTCACCTGAAATAAAGATCACAGTCAATGATCAGCTGGTTAAGGGGCTTATGAGTTGGAATTAGCATCTCAATTGATGTGGGAGGGTAATAATTGGTATAAGTTGCAATTTGTATGTTGGAAATGCAAAAAGGACTACCTTTTCTCTTATATTAATTCATGTAAAAGGTGGATACCGGACCTTTTGGCTTTCTCTCAGATTTGGCTTTTTCAGATTATTTATTTTTGAAGTTAGTATTTTTTTTTTTCCTTTTTTGTGTGCAGAAAAAGCCTCTTTCGGTTACATATGGCTTGGGCATATCAGATCATGATTCTGAGGGACGGCTTATCACTGCAGAATTTGATTCATTCTATCTCTTGGGCAGTTACGTTCCAAATTCTGGTGACGGCCTGAGAAGACTGGTATCACTCTATTTCATTGGTTTATTTTGTTACACACTGGCTGATGTGATTCTCTAATTCTATTGTTTATATTATTTATGTCAGACGTATAGGACCACAGAGTGGGATCCGTCTCTTGGCAGCTACATAAAAGTATGTTCAGCTCTATGTAGCCCTTCTGTTTATCGATAAAGCTATTTAGCCTTTTGTTCTGGAGTCATTATTGACCATATCATGGATCAATTCTACATTTTGCTTTTCCTAGTACCTACAAAGGTTTTCCAACAGACTATATTATTATTCTGTTGCAACATTGTTTCATTTCTTACTCAAATTTGTGCTTGCTGTTGGCAATACAGGAACTTGAAAAGTCGAAGCCTGTGATTTTGACTGGTGATCTGAATTGTGCCCATCAGGAAATAGACATTTACGATCCTGCGGTAAGGGAAATAGTCGACATGCCTTTCCTGCCTTTGATTGAGTAGGTGTGCTAATAATTCACATCAGCTTTTTAAGTTAACTGTCACAGTCCCACGTCCTTGCCACACCATATTTCCCCCACCCTACTTAAAAAGAGGGGAGAAACCCAAAACAAGGCAGCAAAATAAACAGAGAAAAGAACGTACTCAGGCTTTTCCTCCATAGAACTGATTTTTTTTTTTTTGGGGGGTGGGGGGGTGGGGCGGGGGTTTGTGGGGGGAAGGGGGTGATGAAAATCACAATTGAGGCCGTTTGGCATTCCGAACAGAAGTTCTTGGTACATCTAATGTTTCTTATTTCTGTCATTAATCTGATTGTCATGGGACTCCAGGGAAATAAAAGAAGCGCTGGATTTACAATTGAAGAAAGGGAATCTTTTGAGGCCAACTTTCTGTCAAGGGGCTTTGTTGATACCTTTAGAAGACAGCATCCTCATGCTGTTGGTTATACTTATTGGGGTTATCGGCATGGTGGGAGGAAGACAAATAAAGGTATATCTACTTGATGGAAAAGTATATATTGAATGTTACACTTCTCTCCTTCAATGGTGATAATATGAGCAATGACAACCTTTTGCTTTTTCTTGGGTCATTATGCATATCTTCGTCTTATCAGATGGAGCATATGGAAATAGGTATTCTCACATGCTAACTGTCCTCTTGTACTGACTAATAAAAAAAAAAAAAAATCTACAGGGTGGCGACTTGATTATTTTCTTGTTTCAGAATCTATAGCAGGCAAAGTTCATGACTCGTACATCCTTCCTGATATCAGTGGTAGTGATCATAGTCCTATTGGCCTCATTCTCAAGCTTTAGTCCTGTCATCTCTTTTGGGATCTCGGTGAATGGATTATGGGAAGGTAGTGCGGCAGCTTCATCTTGGATGCTGGTTCGTGAAAAGTATTGAGCTTTTCTTGTTATGGTCACTTTTTGAGAAATTTGCTCAGCAAAGGGGGCAAAGAAAAGAATGACGAGATGACAGGATAGACAGTATTTGCTTTGTCTGGGCCTGTGTAGTGATCTGGGTTCTTCTTGATTATTCTACGAGGTGTCTTTTGGAGGAAGAGTTATGATGGAGCATTGAAATCACATTTGAAGAAATCCGTGCAAGTTTTTGAACATACATTCTGATGCCGAAGCCCTTAGGGGAGTAATGCTGACATGCTGTGTGCAAGTTGTAGGTATAACCTTTCTGGTTCACAATGCAATGTGATCATCTAGTGGATGTTTTTTTTTTTTTTCTAATTGAAAAGGAAGCCTGGAAAGACAGTTGTCTACGACCGTCTGGTGCTCAGTCTTTTGGTAATGTAAGGCATCCAATGACTTATAATGGATCTTTGCTCGGCTCTTGTCGTTAGAGAAGCTCAAAGGAGCATGTATCGGCAATTTGTCATTGGGCCTTGAATTTTGAATATGAACATGGTAGAACCTGAAGATGACGATGTTGCCATAACGAGGCGCGGAGATGTCGGCGATGTTCTAGACAGATGTAATTAGCAAGTTTCATTTATTAAAGGAATCCTGCCGCTCAAGTCTGTTACAGTTTGCTGTGACTCCATAACAAATATGTAGACTCCTAGAATTTGTCTTTGCATGGGAAGGAAAATTCGCCTGGAATTGTTATGTTGGTTAAATTCTCTATCAGCGAACCACAATTGCCGGTGCAACCAGCATAACAATTCCTGGGCATAGTGAAAGATGAATTTCTTCACTTTAATCTGATTTGGGACAGCGCTGGGGTGGTGCACGAGTGAATACTAGGTTGTAGTTGAACCATCTCCAGTGTTGCTCAATCGAAATATGGAGTCATTAGCAGAGAAGGCAACCATTAGGTTGGTCTGACGGTGAAGTATCCAGCATAAGGTAAGGTGGGGAAAGATCTTGGAGTCATTAGCAGAGAAGGCAACCATTAGGTTGGTCTGACGGTGAAGTATCCAGCATAAGGTAAGGTGGGGAAAGATCTTCTCATTTACTACGTGCGTTCGTTCGTGGTATGGGTACCCTAAATATATCCTTACAAGTTCTTCTTGGAAGCAAGGCATTAAGATACTTCGGTTGCCCTATCCATCATGCTTCAAGGTTACTGTGTGGCGAATTTGCCAACCACACCCTCTCTACACTTAAACCAATTAAGCTTACCTTAGCTGATTCCGTCACTCCCTCGGTAATTACTGTGAGCACAGGAAGATTAACCTATTATCCATCAACTAAGCACCTTAGTCATTCGGCCAAGAGGATTCTCAACCCCTTTCGTTACTCACGCCGGCATTCTCACTAGTAAAAACTCTGCTAATCCTCCTAGTTTAGCTTCACTGTCATTACTAGGCTCCCCTACCGCTAGCTATCACTACAAAAATGACTAGCTAGCCTATTCGGTGTAGTCGTCCTGATTCCGCAACAAAACCACATAAAATCGAACAAATGTGTCACTAGTCTCTTTTGGTTCCAAACCCAGTTCGAACTCGAGAACTACACTGTTGCTGTGCCTCCACATCTCAAGGATAAACCTGGTCGGACCTCAATAAACCCTTGCTAATTATTTAGACCAGATGAAAGCTTTCTTAAAGTCAGAATATAAAGCTCTTAAGCCTCTTAATCACTAGTGTATCGGCATGTTTATTAAATCTCCTGGCTAGAAAGTTCACCTCATTCACATAAATTCCAAATCCATGCAAATACCCACTGACTTCATAAACCAACCGAGAAGACGTAGGCCGAAGGTCGATGGGTACAGTAATATCAAGAACCGAATCTACCTCGTGCGTTTGATTCACACCCCATATTTCCTCGAGCCAAATCAACCATTGGGATGTCTACATATATACCTAGTTACATCATTCCGAATTTCTGTGAATGGACATCCTAAACATACTCATCGAACTTGGAGCGATAGTGACCGTGAACCGGCAAAGAGGATCCACAGTAAGTACATAAGCTTAGTCTATGCAGATACTCCTGATCCAAAGTAGTTTACATGCACGCGATGAAAATTTCAGGCGTAAGTACAATCGTCTTATCTTTAACATGAAAACAAAAGAAATTTCAAGGGCTAAAACTTTGGAGGGAACAATCAACGCAGAGAAAGAAATGAATAGAGTGAGAATTTGTAAAACGGATTTACTATCGAGCCATGTCATTTGAGTGTCTCATATGGATATGAGCTCCAATTAGAGGTTCTATATTACCGTCCAAAACAGTATCCAGGTCAGGAATTTCAACCCCACTTCTTACATCTTTCACATGCTTGCGAGGGTAAAGAACGTATCTCCGGGCCTCGTCTTGCCATACATCGAACACATCTCCTTTCTTGATGCCACTTATGCTGGGAACTCCTGTATCGCTGGCTGTGACAAGAAGTCTAGCCTTCAACCGGTTGAGGGCCTTGGTCTTATTTGCAAAAATGCTCCTTTCACCTGGGGGATAAAAATTTCAAGATCTTATATTTCGATCACAAAATGTCGTACTAGGCAGGCAATCATGAACGTGTGTTCACACACAGGTTGAAAGATTTCATAGAAGTCTTATCACCACCAACAATCGAAATGGACAGGCATAATTTTCCATCTATTGAGGAACCGGCATTTGCTTCTCTGTAAAGTCAAAACCAGATTGCGGAAACCATTGATAAACAAATTAGAGTCGGAAGGTTGACTCCAACAAATGAACGAATAGACAACTCATTACTTGAAGATTGGACGGCAAAACCAGTAGGAACATGCTGAATAACAACTCCAGACCAGCCTTCACTGGCTTCTACTCCAGGTGATGATGGTGGGCACAAGATTAGCAAATCCTCCTCATTAATTTGTAGGTCGGGGCCGAACCATGGAACAGAGGAATTATATCAACAGCGGCTAAGCTAACCTGCAAATTTTGAGTACTAAAATGAGGAACTGGCAGGGATTTAAGGGGCCAATGATGTAGCTGAACAGAAACACATTTCACAGAAGAGGCTCGTCTCGACCTCAAATTCACTATTGGATAAGAAGCAGATATTACTATAAAAAGAAATGGCCAGAATGGTAGGATCCCATAAAATGCAACAATTCCCTGGGCGATGTTTTTGAGTGAACTATGAACCTTAAGCCCGTGCAAAATTAATTCACATGCCACTTGAAGCTGCATATCTTATATCTTTGAACTGATGTTAGACTCTGTGGTGCATGTATACATCTAGGTGCCACAAACATCTAAAGTGTGCGATTAAGGTAAGGCCGAGAAAGATTTACACAAATATATACGATAAGGTGTCACGAGTACAAGTTCATATCTAGCTGCTTTGATTCAAGAAAGAGCCACAAAAACAATCAATCTTCCAATTTCGATATGTTCTTCCTTGTGCACAGTCATTTACATGTAGGTCACGTCTTTAATAGACTTAGTTCTTGATATTAATCATGCACTGACAAGATGCCACTTTCGCCGTCTGAGATATCCGGAAAGAGAAGAAAGGAATCATTCAGAGCCCAGTATTAAGAAGAAGTCAGAAACCAATAGCAAGTATACATAAGTCAATGTTTCATCAAAATGACAATGATAATTGTAACCCTACCTCATCAATTGTTGATCCAGTTTCTGAACTTCTTATCATTCGATGAACACCCATCTCCCCTTGTAGATAACCATATGCATAATCAAATTCAAATTCAACTGTTGCAGAAGTGATTCCACCGTTCCTTGCCAGACGCTTCTCTACAATCCTCCCTCTATAACCTTGCTTCTCAGCCCATTTTTGGTACATTCTCAGTAGTTTTTCAGCCCATAACTGGATCAGCAAATGCAGGAGAGATAGAGAGATTGGAACCGGCAGAGGCAAAAGCCCAAAAGTTTTTTTTTTTGGTCAGCATAAACGAGGAATAACATTGAAATAGGTAATGGAAGAAAAATATATCCCCATTATAGATGAATATTACAGTCCAATATAAATGTCGTTCAGTTCTTTCCAGGATTGCATCTGTTGTATGCAAATAGATTGGCAACTAATCATCCCCTGCCCTAGTTCATATTGATGTCGAGATGAAGTACCCTCATAGCGGTGAAGATATCGAACCACTATCCAGACTGATCAAATTCTCACCTCTTCCTTTTTTTTTTTCATTATTCTTTTGATAGCCATGGTGTGTCTTCATTATTCTAGAGTATTCCCTTCCCCTCGGTCGCTTTATTCTTTTGATAGCCATCACATTCTCACTCAATGTTCACTTCCGAAAGCATAGAAGAGCTAAAGGCAAACTAAAATTCAGGGGAGGGAGATCTCCCATGAGACGAATGATACTAGAAAATAAATTAACTATCCTCTAAACCCTCGAGAAATCCCACGATCGGTATTCAAGATATCTAAGTCGTCAAGCAGAGAGATTCATATATGAGAAGTAACGGACATGGTGATCTGCACAAGCATACGTATATACTAACATCATTCCCCTAATGATGTCACACCACTACATGTTTTTTCGTTCTCAAGTTCTTTGAAACTCCTATATTTTGGTGTAACCTTTATAAAAAAGCAGGAACCAGAGACTTCACATCCATTCTATCTCAATGCCCATTACGATGGAAGAGTATATATAAATCATCATCTATTTACGTAGGCATAATTATCCTGGAAACAAAGTTAAATTATCAAACCTCATGGTAATTGCCATTGGATTCAGCTTTGATGACCATAGATGCTCCATCCACATCATATGGTCCCTTAAGAAGCTTTAACATCTCATACCGGTCCAAAAACTTGCCCATATCCAAAGATGCAGTGTATGCCTGCTCGAAAAGAGCATAATTAATAGCATCCATCTCCGCCAGTTGAGTAATCAGCTTTGCTTCTTCTGCCTGCAAATTGCAGCAGACAAAAGCCAACTAAAGCCCAGCAACTGCACTTCCTTTAATTGATACGGTTAAACTAGACATGACAATCATTCACATATTACGAATCAAGTTAATCTCAGAAGGAGAGATGTGACAAGAAGTACGGGCAAATGCTTTCAGAGTTCGGCACAGATATTGTGCAAACCAATGACCCAACAATTGCCCAACTTAATCCACACATACTGGACGGAGAAGCTTATTCTACGAGATGGATATGGCATTCCACATCACCTTGTAAGTTAAATCCCTCAGAGCATCGACTGTGCTGGCAATATCTGCCAACTTCACAAGAGCATCATTGGTTTTAGCAGGGTCATCCCAGAGGTCGTAATCTCGAATCAGTCCATCCAGCTTAATCCATCTAGCTTCTTCGATTTGCAGTGCAGTAGGAGCCATCATCTCAGTGCGTTGAACTGCATCTTCGATCTTCTTTTTTAGCGCAAACAACCCTGGAGAAACAAGAAATACCAATTTTATAATTAATCCTAACCGCAATGATTTTTATCCCAGCAACATCCCAGAAACACCATTCCTTACAGTTCACAGAACTCGCATTAGATTAGACAAGAAAATCGCACTTTTATTTAAATTCCTCTAACAGGAGTCACATTTTGCAAAACCCATCTTTTTCATCATGTTCGACATAACTTCCTCGCGACGGCTAAAACAAAACCACAGAAATCAAATGAACCCCTGCTTCGAAATTCTGAAGAGCTTACTCCGAAACCAAGGATAATTGGAACACGGAGGTAAAAGAAAGGAAGAATCTTTCCTCTAGGGTGATAACTGTTTTTTTTTTAATCACAACAACCCCTCACATATGGGAGTTCTCTGTTGAATTCGCGGGAAGTAAATAAGATAAGCAAAACGCCTGACGAGAAAGATACAAGCCCAAAAGATATGTACTGACTGCAAATTTTACAAGAAAGACATGATTGTCTGGACAATGGATTCCGGAAAGTTCACTCTTTCCTTTTTTCTTTTACCACGAACTTTGGATTTCTTCACAAGCAGACTAAACGACATGTCAAAGAATCTCACCATCTATCACATGTTCGCTTGCAAATGAACCGAGCACTCTATCTTAATCTGAAAAAACGAAGAACTACCCTCTTGAAAGCATTCAAGAAAGACCAATATAATGGAATCAGGCGAGAGCGAGAGCGAGCGAGAAAGCGAGAGAGAGAGAGAGAGAGAGAGAGAGAGAGAGAGAGGGACCAAGTTCTCTGTAGACCTTGCTTCTGCCGTCGACGGAGCTACAAGCACGGACTATACAGCGAGAGACCTCGAACTTGTGCGGCTGCGGCGTCCGCCACTTTGAGCAGAATGAAGCAGAGCTTATGCTACTCCGAACAAGAACAGCTTCTGCCGCCATTTTGGGATGGGAAAAGAGGAATGAATTTGAAGGAAACAGATCGCACCGACCCTTTAAGACCCGGAGAGAGAGAGAGAGAGAGAGTTGATGCGCAGACACGAAAATGCGTTCATTACATTGCATTATCCTCACTGTTTATTTTTTTCCTTCCATTCGAGAAAATATCTAACTTCTTGATAAAATAACATCAAGATTAGAATTCTTGAAACAACAGTTGCAATTACATTCTTGTACTTCAAAAAGGGGTGAAAATAAGGAGGTACCTATACATATCCACATAGACCTATTTCGGGACATAGTAAGCTTAAGAATATTCGAAGGGTGGAACTCTCGCCACCACCCCGATCGACATTCCGTCGCTCTTGTTACCCTACCTCTGTTCGTTAGAATTGCACGAACCGCCATTGTGTTTGTCACTGCTAGTGTTTGTACGTGTCGGACAATTTGATATTACTTTTCTCATCTTTTTAAACATATTTTCAACTATTCTTATTTTTCATATTATGCAATATTTTAAGGATGATCGCCTTATGGATTCTCAAATTGGAACTTCCGCGTCACGGTTGCCGCCGTAGTTGATGCCTCCACCTCTGCCGTTTCGATTCATGCTGTCACCATTACCATGCTCTAGCCATTTGGCTATTGTGCACTTCGACATATTATCCCCATTGTTAAGGATGCCTCATTTATTTAGGCATGGCTAAAGGAAATATGCTCCTCACTCTCTGGGGTGCTGCACTATGATATAATTAAAGCATTTTATATCGTGAATTTCCCATTGTATCAAGAGACAAAACGCACTAGTAGATATGTGTTCATCTTTGGTGGAGATGTTGTAACTTGGAAATTAGCCAAAAATATTATGGGAGGAATGACAATTCCGCTAAACCAAAAGTCGACTTGATTGAAGCAGATGATTCTCAAGACATGATTATCGCGGTCATCTCTAGAGCCAATATTGTTGCCAATGCAAAATAATGTGTGATAGACTCAGGTTTTGCCAGGCACATATGTGAAAACATAATGATTTATTCTTCTACACACTAGTGGGCCAATGCAAAAAAGTTATCTATTTTGATGATTCGAAAACAACTCAAGTTCTTGTGATTGACCCAAAAAAAAAAATTTCTTGTTAAAGGGAATGAAACCGATATCTTACGTATCTATGCATCATTGCCAAGTGGTAATAGCTATTGCAAAGCGACAATAGTTATTGCAAAGAACAAAACTTTTAATAATTAAGGGAGACATCCGATTGAGGCATGATGTGATAAAGCATTGCTTAAAGATAAAATTATGTTCCGGACCCAAAAAAAAAGAAGATAAAATTATGTCCATCGATTATGTAAAGTTAAAATGAACTTGGTTGATCCTCTAACTAACCATTGGGAAGAAAATTAATGAACGATACATCAAGAGCAATGGGGCATAAGCCGATTGAAGAAACCAACAATAATGGTAACCCAACCTATATGATTAGCAATGTCATGAATTAGGTTTACGGGGATAATAACAAGTCAGATATTAATATAGTGATACACTATCAAAAAGTTATTGTCCCTTCTAAGATGAGAATTGTGCAAGGCTACAATTAAAAAAGGTTGAACTAAGTTCTTAATGAATTCCATAGCCATTATTGGAATGCGGAATACATTTGATGGAATGATTTATATAAGAATGAAGTGAAGCCACTCCTATGAAAAAAATTTCAGAGCATTTATGTCTAAACCAAGCATTTGCATGGCCTATTAATGCAAAACCGCGTTGAACAACAAAATTTATGGGAGCGTAATGTGATTAGTGAAAATTATAGAAATTCTTTGTTCATAGAAGTTTCAAATATTACTAAAGATTTTGTGAATTATATTTCATTCTTTCTTGGGCTGGAACATAACCTAACAAGTGCTAGTTCTCATGTATTATGCTCTGACAACTCAACATTATTCTATTGTCTTTTTCAAAACATTTAAAAATATGTGGATATTATTGAATATTTTGGCAGTTTCGAAATATGTAAAAGTAACGACTTTGATAATGGATGACTTCCCTAGAAGCCATCACTTTATAATGATTTTGCAACGACCTTGTAATGGATTTATGACGACTTAACTTATTTCTTCATAAACCCCGCATTATTTCACAGTAGCTGATTTCTTAGCAGCTCTCCATTCAGACAATTTTCTATGATACACTGAATTAAAAAGAGAATATTATTCTCTTTTTAAATCTTTCATTTCCTTACTTGATTATACACGTAACATTGTGCATATTCCTTTTATCATTCTGTGTAAAACGAGAAAGAAAATCTGTCGGTATTTTGAAAGGATAAGCTACTAAAGCTTATCTCTTTGAGTTTCGTAACAGTGCTGGTCGGCGGCGGGCATTTTGATCTTACTTTTCTCACGGTACTCTTATTTTTCCTATTATCTTAATATTTTTTCAACAAGCGCCCGTCATTGAGGCCTCATGATAGACCCAAGTCCTCCTCCACTGTGGCTTGACCTTGTCTACGGTGGCTTGAACTCGTCCTCTAATATTATAGGATCGAGAAAGGAGGAGAATGCGAAGATTTTCCCGCCAAAGATGCTTCGAGTTCGATTGGAAGGACCCCATCTCCTCGGGGAGGAGTAAGATTGAAGCCATTTGAAGCCGTTGCCTATGGGGACTGCGACGGTTGCCCGTCCACGACCATCTCATCCTCGCCGCCCTTTTGGTGGCGAAGGGCCTCGGCTCCACCGCTCCCGCTTCTAAAGCTCATCGAAGGCGTGAGACCGGATCGCCATGTCAGTAATTTATTTCATATAACAATTTATCGAAGTGAATTTTCATGTGTTAAGATTTAAAAACCACATTACTTCAATTGAAAGTTTATGATTAAAACATCAATTTTTCCCGACTTCTTCCTCTATCTAATTTTTTTGGTCGGTGGGTTATAAAGACGGGCATTACAACATAATAGAAACATACGGCCTCTTTTTAAGCGGAAAGTCGGAATCGCCTATAGATGCATGGATGACTCAAATCCATTTTGCCTGAGAATAATTAGATTTTTTTCAAATTTTACACAGAATAACGTACAAAAACAACAAAGAGAGATATCCTCCCTTTCCATATTATCAACCGACGTATAAACTTTCCTACAATCGCATTCCTAGAATCAAGCTAGAAAGTTCTGCAAGTACCTCAAACCATCCTCCATACTCGCGTACCTCCATCGCGACATACTCAGAATCCCCACGTTTACACTCTCGACCTTGATCCTCCCCCCGGTCACATTCCTGCTACAAAACCCTAACTTCAAGTCCGCCACAAGCCCGCTGGCGGAGGCCCTTGAGCAGCACCCCGGCGACGGCAGCTCCTGCGAGAACCAACCCTCCGCCCCGGGAACGAAGCTTGCCTTCCCTTCGCACTCCATCATCGTGAACACAGCCTTCCACCCTCTCAGCGCCACGATCCACGTGATCCTCACGTGGTCCATGATCTCCATTGCTGACAGGCACTCCTCATCGGCAATGAGCTCGAACCGGAACAGCCCATTTCGGTCAGGCGCGATCTCGGCCCCCAGCTTCGACACGGTGGTGATGTTAAGGTCCTGGGACCTCACATCGACGACGAACGTGAGGTCATCAAGGGACAGGCGGGGCTTTGCGGGGGCACGCACTCGGCACCTGGCAGCAGAGAGGCCGAGGGCATAGAGGCGGCAGTAGGGGAGGGCGGGATTGGTGGACCGGAGGGCGGAGAGAGAAGGGAAGTGGGAGGTGCACGCGGGTTTCCAGAGGTTGTCCGAGGACATGGAGGCGCACCACGACTTGCAGACGCAGGAGGCGACCGCCAGGGTTTTGGGGTCGAGGTGGTGAGAGACGAGGAGGACGACTTCCCACGGCGGTGGAGGGTGGTTCTGGGGCGGAGGAGCGGCCGACATGGCTTTGGCTTAGTGTTTTTGTTTGATGAGACAGCGGTCATATAGGAGGTTCTACGTATGGAGTTTTGGGCTGGGAGTTTTTTTTTAAGTCATGGCACGTGGAAAATGGTGGGGTCTTGCATGGAGGGGAAGAGCCACGTGGGTTTTGCGTTCGGTCGCGTGTGTCGTGCGCACTTAGTACTAACTCGTCAAATGTGAGTGTGGGACATTTTACTGGAATGAGCACAATCGATTTCAGCGCCGTTAAATGCTGTGATCCCATATGAGTCAACCAGGATTCAACCATGTTCTTTGAGCTCGTGTACACACCAACCACGCAAGTTTGGCCATCAAATGGGTGATCGGGTAAAACATATCCGAACCAAATTCTCAGACTTGTAGTGAACATTCCTACTATTCGATCAAATTCGCTGTTTGGAGCCGAGAAACTTGCCTAACTCCTTCTAACTCAGTGGCCTCCATCCTATCTATCTGTGTGTCAATGGTTTCTTTATAAACCTTCTTTTTTTTTAAGAGACGAAATGGAAGGAGTCAGACAACAGGAGCTACGGGGAAGCACTAACACCGTGAAATTCTGCGGAGAGGCCAAGTTGGGCAAAAATGTATCGATCGGCCATAATTGAGTTACTCCCCGCAGGTGCGCTAAGCCAGAGCAACCAGAAAGCAAAGAGGCGTGTGATTCCGGAGACAATATGAGTTCAGCTCCTTGGAAGGCCAACTGAAATGGTTGGTGGCAAAGCCGAAGATAGGCGCAGGTAGCAGTGGCGACGCCGATCAGTTGGGATCAAAGAGGAGGGGGAGAGCTGGCGAGCGACGGTAGTTGCAATCGAAGAGGGAGAGAGAGAGAAGAGTCTAGCGAAGAAGGAATAACGAAGATGCACTAAACCTTTTATTCTTTTCATACTCTCTGAGCTAAAAGTGGATTTCACAACAGACCCATTTAAATCCGTTTGTTTCGGACTTTTTTTTTTTTTTCAGTCAAAATCCACTATGGGCCATATGACAAATTTGAACAGACCCATTTATAACTCACTTTTATAGATATGAGGGAAAACGCGAGACAATGACTCATATTGACACCCCTAGCTAATTCTGACTATACAAACGAAGCGCAAGTGAACATTTCAACAATGGGTAGCGGCACCACAAACAACTTAGTACTTTTGCGAACATGTAGATGTTGGATGACTAGAAGAGAGAGACCTGCCACGGACAATTCTGGCCAATCTATGAAGCCATTGCTGATGCAGTGCGGTCGGTGGCAGCATCGTCGACGGTGGTGGAGCTGCTGGTATGGTGGTTTTCAAGTCTTTGTTGATGGAGTTCAAGGGCGGCAGCGATCGATGAGCTTTTCTTCTTCAAAACAAATGAGAGTTGGATTTGAAATGTTGGATGATTGAGGGGAGAGCGCGCACCGTCATGGACAATTTTAGCTATTCATTAAATCTTCGCTAATGGGCAACGTCAGATGCCATTATGATCGTTTGCGGTCGTTTAAAAAATCTCACCATGATCTTATTCGATAGTTCAACAAATATATTGCATTGAGCCAAATTTGAAAAGTTGAGGTACTTGATTGAAATAAAAATGAAGTTTCAGATAGTTGGTCGGATAATGGCAAAATATTTGCACACTTAAGAGGGTCATTACCGCTTTAAAAAGCCATGTTTAATACTCGATGAAAGCTTACCACGTAACTCATTGTATGAATTTTGTTGACCTATGTGAGCAATGGTAATATTTTTCTTGTATCAATCTCATACACGCTCATAGCTAGCTTACGGGTAATAGTAATTATACTAAAGTCAATCTACAAAAAATATGTCCTCAATCATTTATGCAATAGATTGTAAGTATGCCTTCAAACTAGTGGGTCATGTTCAACCCCAACAACAATGTACTACACCATTTGATATACTAACTTTGTGAACCAATCTTCATATAGTTGATGTTATTCATTGTCCTTTCGAACACTATGTTAACTTCGTAGTTAAGTCGCCAAAGTGGGTGACAAACTTGTAGGCTAGAAGGTCGCGTTAAAAAAAAAAATCAAAATAGTATTATTTATACTTGTGACATATTTATATCGAACTATTTTCAAATTTTATTCGGGGCTTTTGCTTATTGATTATTGTCTGTAAATTCATTTGTTACAATTATGTCTAGGCAAAAGTAGAAATTGAGAAATTTAACGAGAGGAACAACTTTAGATTGTATATCGTTACCATAATGTGCACTATTCACAACTCAAGGTTTGGCTAGGACAAGGCTAAGTTGTTGGAATGATGAAAGATGCCAATAAGGATGAGTTGATGGAGAGAGCAAATAGTAGAATCCCTGTTGAACCTATCGGACAAAGTAATTAAAGTGGTCGAGGAAAAGGATGTCAAGCATTGTGAGCAAAATTTCGGACACTATGCAACGAGGGGTTTAAATAAGGGTTAATACCATTGAAAACCCCAAATTGATATATTTGTGACAAATTTACCCCAAACTATCTTTTTTATCATGAAGAACTCTAAACCGGTACACATGTGACAAATTTACCCCAAACAATTTTTTTTGACCACAAAAAATCCTAAACATGTACTTTTGTGATAAATTTACCCTAAACTAATTTTTTTATCAAGAAAAACCCTAAGTCTGTACACCTATGACAAATTTACCTTTTGTTAAATTGGATTAATACCACAAAAAATCTCAAATTAATAAACTTGTAACAAACAAAAGGTAAAAATCCCAAACTGGAACCCCCATGGACCGTTACATGCCATCTAACTCAAGAATTTGATGGCTAGATATAACGAAAATTAACATAAGGTAAATTTGTCACAGGTGTACCAATTTGGGGTAAATTTGTCACAAGAGTACCAATTTAGGATTTTTGGTGGTCAAAAAAATAATTTGGGGCAAATTTGTCATACACATACAAGTTTGGGGTTTTCCGTGGTATTAATCCTTTAAATAATTGCCTATAGATGTTGAGGAGGATGTTTTAGCTTTGTTTTTTGGTGAAAATATGTTTCAGCTTTGATATACTAAAGGTAATTCCATCAAAGCCTAGTTAGATGATTTTAACAAACTTATGATGGATCTAAAGAATGTGAAGAGGGCCTATTTGATGAAAAACACGGCATGATGTTGTTGGCTTCTCTACCGGAGTCATGGGTTACGGATTTACTATTATTGGGGTATACTACGACTATCTTGGAAGAGGTGAAGTCTCTTTATTTTTCAAGGAGTGTTAGAAGAAGTTGCGAGATGACGGTCTAGCATAGGACGTAGCAAGGGACTAGTGAGTCAAGTTACATATCAACATCGGGGTCCAATAGCAATTGAGGTAAAAGTAGGCCGTAGTCAAAATATGTTTCAGCTTTGATATACTAAAGATAATTCCATGAGAGCCTAGTTAGATGAGTTTAACAAACCTATGATGGATCTAAAGAATGTGAAGAGGGCCTATTTGATGAAAAACACGGCATGATGTTGTTGGTTTCTCTATTAGAGTCATGGGTTACATATTCACTATTATAGGGGTATATTACGATTATCTTGGAAGAGGTGAAGTCTGCCTCATTTTTCAAGGAGTATTAGAAGAAGTTGAGAGATGACGGTCTAGCGTAGGACGTAATAAAGGGCTAGTGAGTCAAGTTACGGATCACTACCGGGGTCTAGTGGCAATTGAGGTAAAAGTAGGTCGAAGTCACACTATAAGAAGTCTAATAGTGGTGTGCAGTGCTTTGAGTGTCATGAGGAGGACCACATGAGAAGAGATTGTTCGATGATGAGAAACAAAGGCAATAAGTAGAATGCTACAAGTAGTGTGGCAAATGTCATTGAGGAAAGTGTGGTTATACTTTTTGAAGCACAAATCTAACGTGTTCGATCGGTTCAAAGAGTTGAAGGCACATGTTAAGAAGCACTCGAGAAAAACAAATCAAATCCCTTGGAACCAATAAGGGCATAGAGATTTGTGGTAATAATTCGATCGAATACTTTTAGAAAGAAGGGATTGTTAGACAATGCACAATACCGAGGACATCATAGCAGAATGGCATCACGGAATGTAAGAACAAAACTTTACTTAAGCAAGCTTAGCTCATGCGAAAAGCATGCCAAACTAGGCGAGGAATTTGGGGTCGAACTAGTAAACATTGCCCTTTACTTGGTTAATAGATCTTCATCATTTGCTATTAAGTGGATGCCTCCCGAGGAAGTATGGCCGATGAAACCTATGGACTACTTCGGATTACGAGTATTCAAATACCTGCATATTTACTCATTCTAGTGATGTTAAGCTTGAGTTGAGGGCAAAGAAGTGCATATTTCTAGGTTGTGCAAATGCGAAGAAAGTCTACCTATTGCGGTAAACCGATCCGAGGTCACTCGGCTCTCTAATTAGCATAGACTTGATCTTTAACAAGATTATTATGCTTCGATAGAGGAGTTTTGAGACATAACTTGTTGACCAAAACATTCGTGATTTCAATAATGAGGTGGAGCTTCAAGGTTGAGACTTTGGAGACCTCAAAGGCGGTAGAAGGTGAAACCGAAGATGTTTTAGTTCCTAAAATCAGTCATACAATATAATTAGTGTGGTCGTATCACACTCTAGACACATGCAAATATAGAAGACAAATCAAATCATTGGTACCTTGTAATTATACAAATATAGCTTATGCATTGACTATAAGATGATGGCTAGTGCTTAGTTGGCGTGGTCGATAACATTCATGAGTAAGGAGATGTAATTACTTCAATGGAATTTCACAAGGGAGTTAGTCAAGTATCCCAAGAGCTTGAAAATTGTTGGATGCCAATGGGTCTACAAAAGGAAGGAGGGCATTTCTAATATCAAAGCAAGGAGGTATAAGGTAAGACTTGTTGCGAAGAGTATACACAATGAGGCTCTTATGGTAGACATACTTCTATTCGAGTACTACTTGCCTTAGTTGGTGTACAAGATCTCAAACATGAACAACTATATGTGAAAACAATGTTTCTTTATGGTCAATTTGAGGAGCCAATTTACATGAGACAGCTAGAGGGATATGCTATTTCGGGTACATGGGCTGAAATATTTTCTTAGGTAGTGGTATAAACATCTTGATGCTTTCATGGCTAGTCAAAATTATTCGAAAAGTCAATTGGATAGATGTGCGTACTTAGGAGATTGAAGGATGAGCCTTTGATTTATAAGTTTTTAGATGTTATGACATGTTGATAGCATAAAAATATGTACTTGAAGTGATGGCTGAGTGTTGTGTCCGAGATGAAAAATTTAGATGGTGCAAAGAAAATATTAGGTGTGGAAATTTTGCATGGTGGGATTGTTAGATTTTGCGTCTATCTCCAAAGAAATATATTGATAGCATTATAGTATGTTTTAACAAACAATCAGCAAATCTGTGAGTGCCCCTTTAATCAAACACTTTAAACTTTCTAATAAGTTATCAATGCAGACTGAAAATAAGGAGGAGCATATGTCCCATGTTCTTTGTTCTAATGCAGTGGATAGTATTATATACAACATGGTATGCATTAGGTGTGGCATTTCGCATTTCATAAGCTCCGAGCATCACTAGTTGTTCCATAAAATGACTTGAAAAAGTTCATTGGGAAAGTTGTAAAGTGGATCCTTAGATATTTGAAGGAGATAATAGATGTTGGTATAGTGCACTACGGTGGTGGCAATGAGACCACATGTTATATAGATTCGATTACGCCATTGATTTGGATGAGTGCGGATCTTTAACAAGGTATGTGCTCACACCGACAGTGATGCGGTCGAGTTGAAAATCATCTTTACGGGACAACGTTGCTTTGTCTTTGGCCGAGGCAGAGTATATGACACTAAACTTTATAGTGAATGAGGTGATATGGCTATGGGATGTGCTTTCGAACTTTGGGTTGGAGCATAAAGGTGTTGCTATATATTGTGACAACTAAAGTGCGATATAATTGGCTGATAGTCCGATTTATCACGAGCGAATAAAGCATATTAATATCAAATGCCATTTCATTTGAGATGTTGTGACGAATGACAAGGTTGTCGCGAAGAAGATCGCGACAATGGATAACTCGGCACACATGATGGCTACGCCCATTTCTTTGGCAAAACTCAAGCTTTCATTGACCTCAATTGGCATTTGTAAAGAGTGATTGCTTATTGGGGTGTGCGAGAGACGGCATGTTTGATGGGCACTATGCCTTTCCTGCACACGTCGAGCCAAGGTCAAGAATTTTCATATGATGTTTCAAGTTCTAACCCGTGTACGAAAGCCGACCCAAATCCATAATATAAGAAGAATTTACAGGAAGAATTGTTGTTGGTCAGAATTATTGAGTACCTACCTATGTGATGACAAAATTCCCCCACTTCCCTATTCGGACTAAATTCTTTATTTTGAAGGCCACATATTTCTGCAAAAAATGAATGACGCGAAAAATATTTTCATCGATCAAGAAAATGTTTAGACATAGTTGTTGATAATTGAAAACATCTTCGATCAACTAATTATTTCCGGAGACACAAGTTACCTTTGTAGGAAAATATTTTCTAAATTATTTATTTTTCGTGAAACAAATGAAATCCGAGAGTCATCTTATTAGCCGTGCGAATAGCTCCAACCATGGATGGATTTGTTCTGTGAGTTCTCTATTCAAATTGTGTTATTTTTCCTTTTTGTGGAGATGCGAGTGTTTTAAAGTTGTGAGGTAATTTTTTGTGAGGCTGATTATCGTAAGTTTGGATGTAATGTGCGGCTGTGAAATATTTGAGCATGTAAGCGAATACAAATATATAATTCTCCGATTGTGTAGTAATTTTTTGCTGCCAGCTTTTCTTGTGGAGTAGGTACCAATATTAAACCGAACCACGTGCGTGTATATTATAGGCATTTTGTTCTTCATTATTCCTCATTTATGATCATTTTATTCTTTTACGTTAATATAATTAATTAGCTTCAGAATTATTTTGCAACAATGTGGATATCATATCAGTCCGGAGCTTACATCACCCTTTGCAATTGCCGGACCTACACCTATCCCATCCCACATTGACATCCAGCACAGAAGAATTACTCTATTGTGGCACTTGGGATATTCCCTCTCGAGTCACTAAGACATGTTGGTTGTGATGTGTTAGATTCTTCCATAGACATGACAAACATATGTCCACCGTAAGATGTTCATATTCTTCCACAGACATGATTTACTTCGTTTAGAAATATTGCTCGTATATTTTTTCACAGGTCAAATTGTCGAGAAATTATGTTATCGTCTACAGGTTACGTAGCCCTATATCATCTAAATCGTTAATTATGTCGTCATAGAGTCCACATGATCAACCATCAAGATGGGTTTGATCTATACAGTGGAAAGATCATGCAGTGATCTTTCAAACTGGTCTTATATAGACCTATTAATAGTTTTTTCTCCAAGTTTTGTTTCTAAACATGTCACATAGGATTGTAGCATGCGAGAATTGAACCCTCACTAAAAGGCGGAACACAATATTTGTGGAAGTCTATGTGAGCAAAGCACAAACGATACTTCCGACAAAAACTCAAAAGCGAAATCAATCGAATTAGACTACAAAAGAAGCGCTTATTTATAAAGCCTCTTCTGGGGTAATCACAGTTCTCCCCGACGGCTTCAGGCTTGCTTCGGAGCGCCCGAAACGATGATGGGCCGTCCGCGACGGAGCTCTCTCTCGATGGTTGACCGGGAGAGCGCCAGCGACAAAGACGACGCGTCGGAAGCAGAAGTGGAGAAGGGCTGCCAAGGAGGAATCTTCTGGCCGACGAAACCGTCTCCGCCGTCCAAACCTTTCAGGGCCTGTGCAGGAAGGACGGCCGTGGTGGCACCGCCGCTGTCGGCGGGGGAGGGCGACGGGGCGCGAGGGTAGAAGAAGTCGGTGGGGAAGAAGTAGTACTGGAGGCCGGCCATGTAAGAATCAGGATTTTGAATTTGGATTCTCGATCGGACGCCGGACCTTAGTATAAGAGTGCGTGCTTCGCAGTCCTCGAACTGTCTTATGTTGGTGGTGGTGGGTGTGATTTTTATAGAGGTGGAAACAATGGGGAATGACTTGGAGGGCTACGTCAGCATTGTCGCGCGCGTGGTGTCCTACGTGTGCTGCGCTTGTAACTTTGCGCGGAGAGAGAGAGAGAGAGAGAAAGAGAATTCGCATTTTTCCATGAATTTTTAAATCTGGTGGGTCCTACTCGTCGTGCCACATTTTTGGCCGTAGGATTAGCTCCACGGGAGAGGAATATTCTCTATGGGATTTTGGGAGGAGGATCTGTCTTTTATGGGAAATTTTCAGGGGCAAAATGATTTGTGTTCCAATTCGACAACTGCCCATCTTTGGAGATTTATGTTTCGGGCGGGGCTAGGGAAAGTCGACAACTTCACATGTAAGATGTTTGGTAGGGTAACGGAGAAAAGGCATCATTTACAATTTTTCTTTGTATTGATTTTAATCTTCCATCAAACATATGGAGGGAAATCGTTAACATGACGAACCAGAGCATGTCTAGACCATATCAATGCAGAATAAATTAATATTTTGTTTATTTCACGAAAAAAAAAATGAACATTTTAGTCATTTTTTCAGAAAAAATGGGAAAATTTTCTAGTGTTCGATGGAAATCGAAAATGAACTGCAAATTTTCATTGTTTGAAAAAGAAAGCTTGATTTTATCTTCTAAAGAGACATGTGCTATTCGTGAGATGTAAGACGTACCCAAGCACTGGAGACTTGGTCACAGGCATGAGGTCTCGAGCTCGACCTTCGTTATTCAAGACACAACCTCGATAGACTTGGGTTCAAGCATCATTTACTTGGGCGGAGGAGCCACCTGCCAAGGCGTCGGGGACCCAACCACGAAAATAGGTCTCGCGCTTGTCCTCTGTGGACATGGACTTGGCTTTGATCGACTCGAGCTGCAGTGTTGATGGGGTCCTCGAGATTGGACGTCTAATCGGAGTCCCACGATTGGGCGTCGAATAGGCATCCCGGGTTGGGGCATCGGTGACTTGGCCGCAAGAACCGAGTATGAGGGCATGGCCGTTGGGGAACCTAATATAGGCACTAGGGTCTCGATCTTGGCCTTTGTGGACTCGGGCTTGAGCAATGATAACTTAGGCATGAAGTCGGGTATCGGGAAAAATCGTCGAAAAATCCGAGCAAGTGTACCGGAATCTTGAGGCCGGCTTCCGTGGACACAGGATTGGCCTCGAAGGACCCGGTTCCAAGCGTTGGTACTATTGACATTGAAGTCAAGTATCTTGGCATGGTCGTTGGGGACCCTAGCATGGGTACCAGGGTCTCAAGGCTGGTCTCCATAGCCCAGGCTCAACCTCTATGGACTAGGGCCAAGTGCCTCTAAATTGGTGTTGTAATTGATATAGTCGTTGGGGACCTAGGCACGGGTACTGGGGTCACAAGGCCGATGCTCAAGGTACCTAGTCCCAGCCTTTGTGGACCCCTGCTTGGCATCGATTGACTCAAGCCCGGCATCTATGGACCCGGGTCCATATGCCAGGGACTTGGGCGACGGAGTCACCTACTCAAACACTATTGTCGGGGACCCAAGCATGGGCAACGAGGTCTCGAGCCCGACCTCGAGATACCTGGGCCCAACCTTGGTGGACCTAGGCTTGGGCGTCGGCGGCTGGCGTGGGAGCTAGGTACATGGACATGGCATCGGGGCCTTGGGCCTGGCCTTTGTGGAATTGGCCTCAATCATTGACTAATCGAACTCAGCCTCAATTGACCCAAGCCTAGGCGTTAATGACGTGAGTGCGACAGCTTGGGTACCCAAGCATGGTTGCCAGAGACTTGGACACCGACACCAATGTCCTGGCCCTAGCCTCGAGAGACCCGAACCCAGCTCGTGGATTCCGGCGCCACAAAGGGGACTTGGGCACAAGCATCAAGATTCCTTGCTCAAGCGCCGAGATATCTCGTCTAAGCATTGTTGTCTAATCAAATTTTGGAAAATGATTTTTTATTTCAAAAAAGGACAAATTTTTCTTAAATTTAAACATTGATTTTTTGTCATTTAGCAAAGAAATCTCGTTAACTCATTTTATTAAGCGATTATGAAAATGTTTTGTGAGAAGATATTTTTTGCGAAATAAATGGAATTTAAATATTATTGATGGTGAAAACTTTGAGGTAAAAAGCACAACCAAAGAGGAAGGGATGAGACGCCGAAACCGCCCCCAAGGGACCAACGAGGGCTTCAATGAGAAATGGCCAATAATCCACTAACAGCTTCCAACACGTTCAATAAAAGTAGGCGCAACACTTATCTGTGGAAGTCTCTGCGAGCAGCAAAGGACAAACGATCGTCCGACAAAAGTTCAAAAGCAAATATCAATCAGAGTATACTACAAAAGAAGCGCTTATTTATAAAGCCTCTTCTGGGTCATCACAGTTCACACCGGATGCGTCAGGCTCGCTTTGGAGTGTCCGAGACGATGGGCCGTCCACGACGGAGCTCTCTCTCGATGGTTGACGGAGACAGCACCAGCAAAGACGACTTGGCGGGAGCAGAAGCGGAGGAGGGCTGAGGAGGAGGGCTTTTCTGACCGACGAAACCGTCTCCACCTTCCGATCCTTTCAGGGCCTGCGCGGGAAGGATGGCGGTGGTGGCGCCACCATCGGCTGGGGACGTGGATGGGTCGCGAGGGTAGAAGAAGTCTGTGGGGAAGAAGTAGTATTGGAGACCGGCCATGTAAGAATCAGAGGATCGACTGGGATTAGCAATCGACAATGTATCCGAATATAAGAGTGCGAGCTTCGGAGTTCTCGAAATGTCGTACGTTGGTGGTGGTGGTGGTCGCTGCGGTCTTCGCCGTTGGAGAGGCGTGCGCGGTTTTATGGAGGCGACGATGGTCAGCATCGTCGGCCCGCATGGTGCCATACGTGTCCCCCTTGTCATGCCACTTTGTTGGCCATCTGAGGAATATTCTGTATTGGGCGGGAGGAGGATCTCCGTCTTTTGTAGAAATTTCTAAGGTCAAATCATTTTTGCGTTTCCGGCAGGCTAGTGAAGGTCCCCCAATTCTACATGTAGAATTGTAAACGTTTGAGAATTCGTCGAATTTTGAGAACTTTCGAATAGTGCCAAGGGTTTGAAGAAACCCGGTTTTGAAAAGTTTTCGGAACTATAGGGCACGGACGAACTATAGCGTGGCCGAGATGATGGAATACAATGAAAGTTTCCATATTAAATTGCATATGCTCCGATGGTTTTAGGGATGCTAGGTTGGTACACGGCAATCTACATCGACTTATGCTACATGCGCCTACGCCGTAGCTTTTGCATAAAACCAAAATAATGGTCGTGATCGAGAAAACATCCAACTTTTATGATTATTTATTAACCCTTCAAAGTATTAAAGACATATATATATATAGAGTGTTTTGTTGTGATTTGACTTTCTCATTTAAAGTTTGAAATCAATTTTTGCTTATCCTAAGAACAGGTTACCTCAAGATATTTTACTTTTTATTTCAAAATCGAACCAGTTGTTTTTTTTTTTCTCTCTCAATAGGAAATTCAAAATTTTTTTTCTTCGGTTTGCTTAAAGTCAAGCGAAGCATGCTTTTGGACAAACGCGAAACATGATAGGAAGAATGAAATTTGTGGAAAATTGATTACTATTAAGCCGAAGTCTACAAGAATTGAATATGAGACTAAGACCCGCATGCTTTCTTAGAAATAGAAAGCTTCAGTTTGTTTACGAACTTAAATAAGTCCTTATTATATATATATATATATATATATTTTTTTTTTGCGCGCACCCGCATCTATGCAAAGGTCACCTATGGCAAGAGGATCACATGGCTTTGGCTTAAAGTGGCTCACACGACTTCATCGATTTTGTTAATTTTTTAAAAATGTGTGGCCAACAAGCGGCATGTTTCTCCCCAGCCTTAAAAATTGGGGATTAGTAATACTAATGAAAGCTACGTAAATTGAAAGGACTCGTCCAATTTATTATGCCATAGTCGAAATTTGTGTATATAATATTTATTGAGCACCAGTTTACTCAGGAACTAGACTAAACTGGCCTAGAAGAACGATAGGTTCAAAGCCAGTTTGGTCTGGTCTAGGTCCAGTTCTAAGGCCGAAACCACCGATTTTACTCGAGAACCGATTCAATCAGTTTGGCACCGCGTTGACGCGATTTAGAACCGGCTTTGAAGCCTCTTATAAAAAAAATACTTTTGCACCCATCGACAATTGTAATGACTTTTAACATGAACAAACCACAATTCAACCACTTTTATTTTTTTGGTCCAACACTTCAACCACTTGAATAGATCTTCGTAGCGAAATGTTATATCTTTACTGTTTTGTTGTAAGAATTTGATTTTTCACCCAAAACGTAGAATGGACCGATTACCAGTTCCAAACGTGACATGTACAGTACTCAACTTCAATCTTGCGGAATCGGAGGTTTTAGAGTCGGTCGACTATTGACCCGTTATGGAATCGATCACTCCTAGTATTGACACTCTCTTTCTTATGAAGTCATTGAAATAACTAAATCTGCAAATTTATGCTCACATAATGGAGACAAGAAATTGTGTTACTACATTCAAATCAGCTAAATACTCCGCAACTTTCAAGTTCTTGCAGGTTGATTACATGAACAAAAAACACCTTTCTTTATGTACATTCTAACCCAATTTAGACTAAGGGTGCGTGCATTTGTTTCATGAAAAATAAATGATTTGAAAAAAAATTCCCATTAATAATCGCTTGAAATAATTAGTTGATGAAAATTAATTTCATTACCAATAATAACTTATGTCTAAATATTTTCGTGGCTGATAAAAATGTATTTCATTTATTTATTTTTTTAAACAATACAAGCGATCATTTTTAGGAAACTAATTTCAAGTCAATCATTTTCTGCGAAATAAACATAGCCTAAGTTCGACCCAAAAAAAACATAGCCCGAGAATTGACAAAAAGGATGAAAAACATATACTACGATCCCGTATATTAAGTAAGTTCGATTGAACTGATATGAATTCGGAGTTCTAAAATTGACACTTTGAACTTACAATTTCACTAGCAATAGATACTTTGCATTGGAGATTAGTCACCGTATTTATTAACAAGATAAACACTTTAATATAACCACATTCGGCAAATGCTCCAAGACTAACTTTACCATAAAATCAGAAATCACTTCGTGTAAATAAGGTAACTCTTGCCAGAAAAATCACCCACTCGTCCTAAGTCTATCATACGAACGCCAATCAGGTCCTAATTTTTTCAATTTTTCCAATTTGACTTCAATCATTGCGCGACATTCCAATATAATCCTTTTAATCAATTTTAGCCGAAAATTGCGGATGTGACGATTTAGTCATCGCCGGGGGTCCTACGTGGCACACATCATGTTAGTGATTTTCGGCAAAAATTGGCAAAAAGAACTATAAGACAATTTCGAGCAAAAATTTAAGACCGAATTGACGTCGGTGCAATAAATTTATAATTGATTGGACAATTTCACCCGTCTTGCCTAAGCAGCCAATCAAGCGTTTCCCCGCTTCAACCGTATGCAAGGTAAATGAGTAAGTTCAACCTTTCACTACTTTGAAGTTAGTAATACCATCGAACCTAACATTTGGTTAGGTGTAAAGAAAGAAAAAGAAGCATCTTCATGGAAAGTCATGGACAACCTTAAAATTGTTTATGAAAAGGAATGGTGGACATCGGCCCATTTAAAAAACGCTAGAGATGGCCGAGGATCGAAGCCTGAATCAAAGTTCCGGACCAATATAATAGGTGAACACCTAATTATCAAATGGGGGAGGACATCATCTAATGGCCACATCTTACCTGAATTTTTTTGGAGATTAAGATAGGAAAAAGAAAAGCGGCTTTATTGCGGGGTTGAGTCGGTAATTCCAGACACGAATTAATACTTTTATACATGATCATACGACAAAACATGAATACGCTACGATTTGAAGATACATAAGTTTATGGAGTAGTTAATCAACGCACGCGATTTAGTATGATTAGAAAACCCGATTATGACAAGTGAGCACGAATGGTCAGTGGTAATGGGGCATGACATGATACGAAGGGGAATGACATCTTTTTGGTAAGGAGATTGGCCAATTAATTTAAAGAGAGGCGTGATGCAATTCCCAAATGAGAGGTCAGCATGCACGAGCATTTTTTTTATATATAAAATACGTTGCTTAGGAATATAATGGCGACTTTCCTTCTCTAAAGAAACATCAATTAACGAGCGAATTTCCTAATCTTACCCTTTTCGGTAAGGTAGATTTCATGTTTTAAAAAATATGACATGTTTGAGTTTCTATTTCCATTAGTATCGTTGAGGTATTTTCGGTTGTTTAATATATTATCATTCCGAAATTTCATTTGAATTCGAGTTTGGTCAGGGTTAATACATAAAATAAAAAAAAATCCACACTCATACATCAGAAAATTTTTATCCAAATTAATTTTTGGGTCACCAATAACCCCAAATTGGTATATGCGTCACATTTACCTTTCGTTAGTTTCGTTAAATTTTATAGTGAAATTACTAAGCTGGGTGACAAATGTCAATAACTTAATGGATGTGGCAAGTCTACGTGGAATCCATAACTCTCTCTTTTATTTCTTCAATTAACCATATTTGAAAACAAATATGAATCATTTTCAATCTCTCTTAGAGCACGAAACACCCTATATTGTCTTCCAACGAACTTTGTTGATAGAGCTAGAAGATGACGATCTTCTCTTCAAACCACTTCCAGTTGAAGTCATTGGACATATTAATTTAGTGATTTGGATGAGTTACCTAAACAAGCCTGGAAAAAAAAAAATTCCAAAGCGAGAAAATTATTGAGATAAAAGTGTGCTCAAACGAGTTCCGATGCCTAACCACGAAGACAAAGATGACGATGAATGAGTATGCTCAATGATGAGGAAGACCAAGAGGATGGGGAGAGAGAGAGAGAGAGAGAGAGAGAGAGAGTTATGAATTTTCACATGAACTTGCCACATCAACTGACTTATCATTCCATGTCATCAAACTCAGTAATTTCATAGTAAAATTTGATAGAAACTAATGTGTGGTAAAAGTGTCATGCATATACTAGTTTGAAATTTTTGGTAATCCAAAAATTAGTTTGGAATATATTTGTTACGGGTGTACTAGTTTGGTGTTTTTAGAGATACAAAAATTAGTTTGGGATAAAAATTTGTTACACGTATACCAGTTTGGGAACTTTCATGGTATTAACCCTTAATTAAAGTGTTACCAACTTTTCTCCAATTAAATTACTATCTTGTTTCGTGTTATTAACTCTTATTTGAGTTAGTTATCTATATTTATTTGAAAATTGTTATTATAAATTATGAACAGTTCTCATCTCGATTAGAAAAATTTGTTTATCTTCTGTCAACCTTTCTTTAGTTTTCTTGGTAATGCCTTAAGCTTACAACTGTCATATGAATTACCATGTTCATTTGAGTAACTAACAAACTTTTTTTTATTAATTAATAAACTGGTTTTAAGTTGCCGATTCTTATTTGAATTACTTAATAATGTTTATTTGCTGCTTTTATTGCAATTTAGGATTAAATACCATGAAAAATCTCAAATTGGTACACCTATGACAAATGTACCATAAACTAATTTTTTGACTAGTAAAAATTTCAAAATGGTACACATGTGATAAATTTACTCCAAAGCTGCCAAAAATCTTAAATTAGTACACCTATGACAAAATTACACTCTGGTAGTTTTTTTGTTAAATTGGGTTAATGTCACGAAAAATTTCAAATTGCTATACTTGTGACAAACGGAGAGTAAGAACCCCAAATTAACCCACCCACCACCTGTCATGTGTCATCCAATTCAGAATTTAACGGTAAAATTAAATGAAAACTAACGATAGGTAAATTTGTCACATGTGTACTAGTTTGAGATTTTTGATGGCTAAAAAATTAGTTGTGATAAATTTGTCACATGTATACCGGTTTAAGATTTTTCGTGGTATTAACCCTTCAATTTACCGGTATTTACTTAGATTTGGTATATTTCTATTTACATTCCTTACCATTTTTTAGATTTACCAAATTTATTTAGTAAGTACCAATCTCAATTAAAGTGATAACCAATTATTTTTGTGTTACGGGTCTTATTTTTGTGTTCGGCCAACAATTTTCCCCTCACCGGATCTAAGCGACGATGCCTTGCCCACGGCCGACTAGGGCTTCACGGCTCTTGTCCAATGGCCGGTAAGCTCCGGTAACCATTGCTGGGCACTAATAGTAATGAAAAAAGAAAAGAAAGAAGGAAAAGCAAAAAAAAAAAAAAAAGGAAAACTCAAAAAATAGAAAATAATAAAATTTTTAAAAATATTAAAAATTATACATGTTAGGGTCAGTCATCCCATGTCAGCATCGACATGCCACATTGGTATTTTCTATCAAATGGACCGAATTGACACAAGTACGAGAGGTTTAGGACTTAATTGGCAAAATAAAAGTTTATGGCACAATTGCAATTAGAACTTTTTTCGTAATTTTTCAATTGTATATGAATTTTTCTCCTCAACATGAATGTATTGTGAGAGTTTCTAGCGTCTAATACTTTCATTAAAAAAAAAAATCCAAATGCAAATTTGCGCGTCACGAAAATTTAGATTAAGCAAACAAAACAAAAAAAGAATTAAATAGTCTATTTAGACAAGAGCGGTTTAGAGATTGAATTGTGTGTTCAAGATTATACGGCCTGTCGAAATGTCCTCGTTAACTAATGTTTTGGGTCTCTAAATAGACTGCATCTACGTGGTGCATGCAAAGCGAAATTTTTTTACGAATTTGGTAACATGACATAACATATATCTCTTTGGTCAATCGTCTGACATACTTGCTAGGAATTCCGAGGGGCGATAAGAAAACGATTCATTAAAAATTTGGTGGATCTCACCGAATCTGAAGAAACCATTTGTTCCTTTTACTTGTCATTCATGGAAGCAGGCGGGCGAAGAGATATGCCAAGTGGAAAAGTTGCCCGGTTGCTCATGATCATTTGCAACACCGACCGAGGGCGCAAATGAACAATTTTTGCGCGTTTTGGCTTCAATGTTGAAGGCAGAAAGAGAACACCGAAAACTAATCACCTATGAATACACCCGTTTTCCTACATTACATGTTGAAATCTACACTTTTCCTAAGAGCAAAAGCCATGGAAATCATGCTGAGGTTCGTCTTGTTCCTGGCCATCTTACTTGCTGGGATCCAAGTCATCTGCTCATTCACTGATCCTGGTGACTGTGACTCGATCCGATTCCGTTAGTTGAATTCATGTTAGGCCAACCTTAGCTCCAGAGAGTGCACATCCTACTTTTCTGTAGATAATCTTTGGTTTTTTCCGAAACGAGAAGACATTTGTTACATTGTTAGGGAAGTACATTGATATGGGCAAGTTAGGAGAAATTTGGAAGTGGTCACATGCATTAGGAACTAGGTCACATCTATTGCTTGCATGACATTGAATGAAAAAAAAAAATTCAAGATAAAATTATGTTAGCATTGGAAATTATCCACATCAGTGGTTTTCAAGCAAAATTAGTCAGATAAACTCAATTGGAAAAATGTATACATATCCTCAATTGCCAAAATTAAAGAATTTAAGGCTGAATTGATAAGACTAAAAAAAAAATTAGGATTTTTTTGGACAATTTCTGTTATGTAAGCTGTAAACAACAGATGGGACGACGAGGAACGAGAGGACTCGAAACTCCTCTTTGTTTTGTGGCAACCTCCTCATGCCTCTGCATTGTCCTTGACTTCACTCCTCGTTTTGAATTCTCTCTCTCTCTCTCATTATCACTTTCCAGCCAAGGTTGTTGTTGTTGACTTGAATAATTTTCCTCCTTTTAGAGGCTGTTCCTTCTATTTGTCATCCCGGAAGCAGTCCGGCAGAGAAATCTACGAAACGGAAACGTTGTCAGGTTTTTCATGACGGTTATGACAGCGACTGAGGAAGCAAATGAACATTTCTGGTATAGTAACAATCAAGTTTGTGGGCTGTGGCTTCACCGGCGAGATTCCTGATGAGTTGAGCAAACTTTCCAACCTGACCTCCATGTAAGAATCAAGGTTTATCTACTTGAGAGTTTGGTTAGGTAATCCAGTGTAAAATGACTTTAGGTTAATTATTAGCCGTTGTGGTAATCTATAAGAGACCATTTCTCGAGAACAGGTAAACACTAATCGGGCATTTAAAAGGCTGATTAATATTCGATATTCACTGAGCCTTAATCATGTCAATTTATACATGAGGGGCAATTGTCCAAAGTTTTCCTAAAACTATTGTACTTTTGCCAATTGAATCATCCCGCCCATCTTGGCCTTAAAAAGCTAACGTGGACGCCGGCTGTCTTATGTGGCACAACCGACGCTTCTATAGACAACTTTTAATAATGTTTTAATATTTCTCAAACTATTTATTTATTTATTAATTTTTTTCTTATCTTCTGTTTTGCATCTTTACTTTTACTTAATTTACTATTTCCTTTTTCCTTTTTTCCCATCCGTTAGCCTTCGCCGGGGCTTGGTCGATAGCCGGTCGAGATCATTGACATTGGGCAACGGCTGCCCTGCCGAAACGGGCGAGGGCTGCCCATCACCATTTCGAGAGAAGGCGACACTCTCTAGCCTAGGGTCGAGCGTCCATTGCCCCATGCCAGCAAGGGAAGCTCTTGCTTGAGGCTGGTGGAGGGAAAAAGAAAATAGAAAAAAGTATGGAAGAAGTAACAAAAGAAAAGAAAAAAAGGAAAAAAGAATAAATAAAAATTAATTATTATTAAAAATTATCCACTTCAAGATCGATCGTATCCCGTTAGGGACAACCGTCCATATCAGCGATTCTAGCCGGGGGGATTGAATTGGCACAAATGCAAATGGTTTAAGGTTCTATACCTTGTGCCTCTTGGGTCCTTCTATTTGTTTTCCTCGGACTTTAGAGCTAGTTGATAGGCCACTTTCCACATCCGATGCGATGCACTTCCCTTCTTTGTCAAGCCTTCAAAGCTTGGTGAGAGATCACCGAGTAGCCAAGTAAAGAGATCTATTCATTGATAAGAAAAAGAAAAATGTGAACGGTGATTGGATTGATGATAAAATCGAACCTGGAATTTGAGTAATTCGAATTTTTTAGATAAGGATTGGTTTTTTAAACTTTTGTAGCCAAAAAAAAACAATTAGAATTGAATCTCTACAATAGAAATATGTTTAGGAATTTTTCGGTAATTTAGCATTAATATGTGAATTTAGGCATCAATGTGTATGTAGTGTGAAAGTTTTTGGCGATTAGGATTTTCAAAAAAAATGAAATCCAAATCCAAATGTGCGGGTCACAAGGATTTAGAATAAGCAATCAATAAGAAATAAAAATAAAAGGTCTATTTAGACAAGCGTGGTTTAGAGATTGAATTCTTTGCTCAAAATAATGCGCGCCTGTCGAATATGACATGTATGTATGACGCACTAAAATTTGGTGACATGACATGACATACATCTCTTTGGTCAAACGAGTCATAGGCGTGCGTTGAACTAGCCAATATACTTTAGTACATATATCATATGAGATAAGTGCATTACTAAGTCCTAAAACTTATCACAAATACGCAATTAAATCATCAAAATTTGTCAAATTGGTGTGATTAAATCCTTCAATTAACTCCATTCCTATTTTAACAAACTCACGGCTGGCATCCCACTTCTCTTCACATATGGGAACTAAGATTGCCAATTTCCACAAGAGGGAGGGAGCTAAAGACGGCATTGCCCGATTTCCTAATACCGACAGCATTGCCGACATAGCAACTCGCGATTTGCAGAGAGGTTGATTTTGTGAAGGTGAAAGTACGACAGACACGGAGGAAGGTCTCCTTGTCGGTTCATCGGAGGATTGACGGAAGCGGTGTGATGAGGCCGAGTCGGTGAGGTACATGCGCATTGGCCTGGAGGGAGGTCTCCTTGTTGGTATACCCATCAAAACGGGTGGGTCAATTGAGATCATGGATCTTCGGCCCGAATATGCTCATCTAACTCGTTTATGACATATTTATTGCAATACAAATTCGTGACTCATACCCGACTCGATCCATATTCCTAAAATATTTCTATATGTCATCAAATCCAGAAAACTTGTACCCAAATTGAGCTGAGAGTGTAAAGTGATTGAACGCGAGATCGAGCAAGGGCAAGAGAGAAACTTTTATAAACTCATTCAAATTTGAAGTCAATAAGGTACATATAATGTTGGGTTTGTATACTTATATTTGTGAGCCATTTTTTCTACTCCTGTTATGGCCCATTACAAAAATAACTTTGTTTAAATAGTTAGCACTATAATTTTGGTTAAGTAATATATCCCTGAATACTGTGGGCATTCACCGAGTGGTTTGCTATTTTACGAGGCTATAGATCGATCGACGTAATTTTCAAAGCACGTGTAAATCTACGGTTCAATCCAAAAGTGTTCACTCTCTTCTTGGGCGTTGCCTAAAATGTGGTCAATGTCAACTCGAGTCATACTTAGATGATGATCGCGTGGACACCACTTGACAAACGATTTTGATTTGCATTGGAATCATGGACACGAATCGGGCGACTTTCTACTTCTATTGTATCAATATGTATTTGGTCAAGGTCTATGTGATATAATTTCTGCACGACGGTTATCACTTTGATCAGGGTGAATCCAGACATTATGTCTTGGGTGAGCCCATATGAAGTATTTGATTGATTTCTTCGTATTAAGTAATTTTCTCGATTTTTCCTTGCTTGGTAATGTTTTATGGTGCAAGACCGAGAGTCTTTGCTGGTAATCAAACTTTGATCTAGCTTTGATAATAGATAATAATTAGCTAAACATGATCTTTTACGATAATGTATTCTCTCCCGCGATTAAGTTGAAAAACAAAAATGCACTGTTTTATAGGGCTAATTCCCTAAAAAGAAATACTAACTTTAGGTCTAATGACGATTCTAGCCCGAACTTTTTTTTATCTCATGAAAAAGCACAAACTTTTTTTTAACTTGAAGTCCCAAATCCGATCCCCCCCTCCTCCCCAATTAGTAGCCAACATAGCAATTTCACGTCATTAATAAATTCACGTGGCTTATTGACATGGATTTAAGATAGTATTCATCGTCTTCTTGGCACGGAATATGAAGTTATTCATTCGCCGGGGGAGGGGGGGAGGACGGAGCTTGTTAAAAAAAAAGAACGCACTAGTCGTAAGCTTGGTGATCTCTTCCATGGCGTCTTTCCATGGGCGTAATACACACTTCGGATTCTAGTTAAATAGTTCATACTTGTGAGTAAAGTGAAGGAGATGATGAATAAGTTAACCGTCGTCCTTCAAGTTGTGCCAAAGGTGAAGCAGATGAACAGCTTAAAAAATGATGAATAGTGCCTTAAATCCACATTAACAAGTCACATGGATTTATTAATGATATGTAATTGCCATGTTGGACAACTATTGGTTCCAAATTAAATGGGGCCAGCTAGAGTTAAAGTTAGTGTTTTTTCATGGGATGAAAAAAGGTTGGGCCACAATAGTCATTGGGACCTAAAGTTGGTGTTTTTTATGAGATAAAAAAAGTTTGGGCCGGAATTGTCATTAGACCTAAAGTTGATGTTTTTTTAGGGAATTAATCCATGTTTTATAAGCTTAATCAAAATATGCACAAAGTGTAGAATTTAGATAAATGATATATTCGTTTATCAAAGGATGTGGACTGCCAATTTACCAAAAGACCACTCCATCCACGCCTTAAATTGTATCATAGTATCTGCACGATTTACCTTAGATTGCAAAATTAAATCTAATCATTAGCCTACAAGGACCGTAGGCATCATTGCATATATTGACAAATCTTTTTTTTTTCATAACATATTTTTTTACATATTGCAGATATATACCGATCTGCCAATTGCCAAATAAGAGAGAACGGAATCCAACCAAATTTTGGAAAGATGGTGATGCCCATCTTCACCATGTCGAGGAAGGTGATGAAAGATATCTATCTATCCATAGTAATCCTCGTCCGAATAGAACAAGGAAACAGATTCTTAATAAATAATCCTTCTCCTTCCTTGTGATGGACATACGGCGTTGGACAGCCTCAGGCGGAGACGGTGGCTTCGCTCTTGATGAAAATGGACGAACTTCCTCTAGCCATCCTCTCCAATATCCTCTCCAGAGTCTCGAGCCAGTCGCTGCTACGATTCCGATGTGTCTGCAAGCGCTGGCGAGCAGCCGTCGATGATTCCTACTTCCGCAACTCATTGCACTGCTCGAAAGAACGAGTGCTTCTACACCATGAGTATGGAAAAGAGGAGATCTATATCTCCGAGACACGTGAGGAAGCGCCCATGAAGGTGATCCAGATAGGGAAATTTCCGGAACTGAAAGGCTACATGCTCCAAGGTGCCTGCGATGGCTTCCTCCTTTTCGGGCACTGGACCGATATCGAGAATAATCCTGAGCTCCTGATTAATCCTCTTACTAAAGAGATTCTGAGATTGCCAAGAGTACCTGATCTTCTACCGAACATGTCAGCAATCATGTTGGTTTGCGGGTTTGGCTTTGATCGCTCTGCCAACACGTACAAGATGGTACAAATCAATGAAATTGACTATGATGAGGAGACTCATACCCGCCAAACGGGGGCCCGAGTCTACAATTTCAAAAAGCAATTGTGGAGGACCTGCAAAGCCCCGCCGCCTTCTCAGTGGCCTTGTAGTAAATCCGTCTTTGCTTGCGGAGCTTTGAACTGGTTGCTCGACAAGAGGGTGAAGGCGACGCTCTCCTTTGACCTCACCAATGAGGAATTCAGCTTGATCCCAATCCCGATCTCGGATGATTCCTACGGAGCCACCGGAATGCACGAGGTGGGAGAATCGCTGGCGCTGTTCCTGTACCGCATTTCGAACACAACCCACCTCGAGATGTGGGTGCTTAAGGACTCCACCAGTACCCGCAGAGAGTGGACCAGAAAACACAGGATCGACACGGTCGGCAAGTTTTACTACGTGCTAGGACCGTACGAGCTCGAGAAGCTGATCCTCCATCGCTGGAGGGACACATGTTTGTACGATGTCAACAAGCAAAGATTCACGAGGTGTGGGACTAAGGACATGGCGCTTCACCGGTGTAGGTCCGTGACCCTAAGCCTGGTTTCTCTGGCGCGACTCTTTGGTGAGGAGACATCGGGTAGGCTCTGATTATTTTCTTCTTCTTGTTTTCTCATTCGTTAATGCACTTTTAAATAGAAGCTCGAGCACCCGTGGCTGCTCCTTTGTTATCTTTCTCGAGGATAGCTTTACTAATCTCTGCGGCTGCCCCCTCCCTAGTATTTTGCTCGAACAAAGAATGTAGAACCAAAATATTGGGAGTCAATCTCACTCTCTATCAATCTTGGCCAAGTAGTAGCAGCAGAAGTCGAGCCGCCAGGGTAAAGAATAAACGTGACAGTCCTAACCCGTAAGATTTAGGTTAAGCACAACTACTATAAGCGTATTTGAATAGTCGCCTATGTCTTAATTGTATTTCGAGTATTTGACCCAAATTGAAATTTGGGGCGACCCGCTGTAAGTATATGCAAACTTCACAGCCGGATCCCGGAAAATTGAAGAAATCAATAAGAACTCGTGAAACGTGAGGAAAGAATTAAAATCCCAGTTTAAAAAAGAAAGAAAGAAAAGCACCATCGCCCAGGAAAAATCGTGCACTCGAGATCGGAAGATTTAGAACTTGCACAATTACAATAGATTTAGAACTTTTTTGGTAATTCTCCCTGAATCCAACTAGCGGCAACTTGCCACTAATCTCACGTTTGACTATCCTCCTATAAAACTCGAAAACTACCCCTACAGATTACCCCCACGGACTACAGTCTACACCCCATCACCTCTACTTCTTCTAAATGAGGGAGGACCCGCAGGAGGGAGAGAGTTAGAATTTCGAAGACACCGTTAGGGATATCGGTATATCCGTATAATTCTGCTTATCTCTTAGGATTATGCATATATCTCTTTTGCTAATTCATATTCTTGAGCAATTATATTTGATATTATGTTTATCTTATTTAGAGATAATTATAGATCCCATGAGATAATTTCTTGTTTATAGATATTTTGATAATTCTGTTGATTTACTGTATCTTCAAAATTATGCGTATCTTGATGTATATATCACTTTAGGGAGTGATCTATAAAAGCCTACAAATAGGGTGATGTGATTTTTATTATCATATATCAATGATACATATATACAAGAATTTCTCAATTCCTTTTTTCCGTTATATTTTTCTTAACTATGACGAAGCACTCATCTATGGGTACTTCAACTTAATTTTTACTTTTTCACTCTTCTCAATTCATGCTTACTATGCGTCTCGCGGTTCATGCATTTTGGCTTTCGTTTTTTAATCTGAAAATTTGAAACTTTCACAAAATTTAGACATTGACAAACTAATCCATATATGATTAACTCATAGTTAATGTCAATTTAACTAGTGTTAATGTCATAGTTCCTCCTACTTTCGAGAAATTTCGTATTTCCTATGTTTTGTTCTTGAAAATTTTTGCAAAATCAAGTCAAATATTGGCCCAAAAAGTTGCTGGAGAGATGTAATACGTATTTCGAAAGTTTTACACTCTCAAACTTATTGCTCCTGAACGAATTAACGAAAACTCGTTGCAATGGCATAGTTCCTATTATTTTAGAGAAAGTATGTATTTCCCATGCTATTGTTCAAAAAAATTATGCAGAATCGAGTCAAATTTTGATGCGTTTAAGTTGCCGGAGTGATGTGATAGGCACTTCAGAATTTTTATAGGAGAAGTACACTAGAAGTACCAAAACAAAGTTGTGTATGATGCTCAATTAGTGCCAAAAGTTTCGAAATGGCCACATGTTATCGATTTTTTTAAAAACGATAACTTAAATACCAACTCCGATATACTCGATCGGAAATTTGACTTTTCATTTTTTATTAATATTTGAAGCCCATGTGGCTCGTCGGAGCTCCAATCAACAATAAAATAGACAAAAATTAAAAAATTATTATAAAATAAAAATAAAACTTAATTAGAATAAAAACCAAAAATTTAAAAATAAGTTAAATTAAGCCGCCGTCGCCACACCATCACCGGCAATGGTCGGGGGCGTCGCTAGCCCCTAGCCAAGGGTCGCGACCTCTGCTAGCCATTGCCGACAACGGTGAGGCGGCGGCGGCGACTCCTGTTCAAACTCTCACCCTCTCTTTTAGCTTATTTTCAAATTTAATTTAATTTTTTTCACTTATTTCTATTTTTTAGGATCCACGTGGAAGTCCACATGAACTAATTTTTTAAAAATATTTCCATGTCAAATTAATTATACACATAATCACTTTGGCCGGAATTTCTCCAATTTAGCGCTTAGGTAATTGTTTTTTTCTCGATTTTAGCACTTAAGTGATCGTTTGCTAAGACTTTTGGTATTAAAGTTAGCGCCGTACACAACTTTGGCATTTTCGGCGTACTTCTCCCAAAGTTTTACCCTCTCAAACTCATGTTTCAAAAACAATTTACTACTTTTTACCAACTTCCAATTACCTTTCTCGACAATGCCTTACTATCAAATACGAACCTTTATTTGAATGACTTTGATAAACTAAAAGGAAATAATCAGTGGTAAATAATTCAATGAGAGTTGGTAAATCAGAGCATGTTGATAATTTAGTTGGAGAAAATTTGATAATTCACTCAAATTAGAATTAGTAAGTTCATATAATAGTTGGTAAATGTAATATATACCTTAAGAAAGATAAATAAAGTTTGGTAAAAGATAAGAAAATTTTACAAATAATAATAAATTCCGTAAAAAACAAACTCAAATGTCAATTGATAAACCAAATCTTGGTAACTTGACTAGAGAGAAATTGGTGAATCACTCTAGATTTGAGTTATGTTATTAGAGGATGATGGTTTGATGCTTAATATCATTGGGAACCCGGTTACGGCGGTTAGAGCTTTTGGGAATGCGTACTGGTTTTCAAGATATTCTTTTGAGCCGAGCCATCGGATGATCATAGATGGAGACCTTGCCATAAAGGAAATCTTGGTCGCCTTTTCACTAGGTGTTGTGTAGTGACCATGATTAAATATTGAGCATGAGATTGACATGTCAATTGATGAGATTGATAAATGGACTATATCATTAATTTTTTCCTTTGATGTTACTGACGAAATGAGTATTTCTGATATGGATAAACCTTTGTTGAAAAGATAAAACTCGTTTTGATCTCGTAAGACATGACACCGTTGCAGGTCTAAGCGTTCTATGACATTCCAACGCCAGTTTGTTGACTACTCTATTGCTCTATCGAAAGTTTCCTAGGTTCAGTTCAGTGTCGTGGTTGTAGGAATTACGTTTCCTTAGATTTTGAGGTATCATGTCCTCCCATAATCAAAGTCGGCAACAAAAATGACGACTATACAGACGTATCACCGGGGGCTTCCTTTCCCCTGGCTCTCTGATTCTGGAGTCGTGTTGAAACATTAAACAAGAGCAAGAGCAATCTTCACTGACAGGATTGCGTTTCTGCAGATAAACTATTTTCTGGAGGGAGTGATATGCTGCCAGGGATGGTATAAGTCATGCAGGAAATCATCTAGAAAAAAGCCATACCCTCTAAGCACTCCGGAAAATGATTGCCTCATTCACAAGGATGTAACAAATGGTCGAAAATGCAAAATTCTTTTTCATCATCACACTCTTATCACATCTCTAGCTGGAGCAAGAAACTCAATAACCACAGGTTCATCTGTACATTGACTTCTAAACCGACTCCTGATGATATCAATATAGACATCATATACCGATCTATGCAAATTAAACTTCTGAGGTGAGAGGAGCTAGTTAGCTCCCACTTACACGTGACGACACAATGATTGAACGACAATAAATGAACCATATATCTCCTTGGATCGCCCAAACGTTCCAATTTGATGAACCCAATGCAACTCTTAAGTGATGACCATGAATTCCCTGCATTGATGAGACTTCGCTTATTTATCTGCGTGCAAAAAGTCAGAAATTGAAGAGTTAAACCTGTTCTACCAGAATGATTGCAATGAGAAGGAAGTTCATCTTGCTTTTTTATGGACAGAAATTGGTTATACAAATTGCAGGTAAGTGGGCATTTGGTTCAGATGAATCATTCAACCGTTCCTTACCTGGATAATAGATGAGGAATAAAGGGATATGCATGACTCAAAGCTGTTCCTTGTGCCTGAAGCATGGTCAATTCCCAACTGGAGGACTAAACGTTTCAAAAGCTTCTACGAGTAAGTGAACTTTTCTTCTCCTTGTCGGAGTTAATCTGGAGACAGCTTGCTGAAGGGCATAATCCAACATCCATTCCTCAGTATTTTTCCTTCCATCCGTGTCCTGACGCCTCAAATTGACTTTTTCTGGTTCATCAAGGGGCCGAGGGGGAAGATGTTGCGGCTGCTGTAGGTTGAGGTTCCTCACTTCCTCTAATGCCTTGACGAATCTCTTAAGGAGAATTACCTTCTTCAGGTTGCTCCAATTTTTCACTGCTCCTTGGCTAAATTTGCTTGCCACCTTGGGCTCCGTTCTATTCTCTTCGTGGGAAGCACCATTAACGGTAATAAATTGGAGCTGCGTTCCTTGATCTGAAGCTCTGGGCTGTTCTGTTCTTTCAGGCTCCACCCTTCCATCATCGGCTGAATTATTCAATGTTGAAGTGAGAGTCTCTGCATATTCTGCCTTCTCATATTGAATGTCCTTACTAGAAAATTGACCATCTGGTGAACTTTCCTCAGCTTCCGGAAGAAGGATATTGTCAATTGCTTCTTGTACCAGCTTAATGGCCTCAATCTTTTTCAGTTCCATCTTTTCACGATCATCCCTATGACCTAGAGATGTTTGCTGATGTTTTTCTTCTGGTGAATCTTGACAAGGACAAGAATCGTACGTTCTGTCCAATTTGTTCTGTTCTTCTTTGTCTTCCTTGTTGATTCCACCAAGAGTTGACCTGCTTCCATCTTCTGTATTAAGACTTGATACCATGTGCTTGTGTATCAAGTACCAGAGATTTGAATACTTCTTGTTCTCCAACTGTATTTCCAGTTCTGCATTAGGGACACGTAGAGGCATGGACTCCTCATGTGGAGATGAATCAGATGAAAGCTCATCTTTGGGATTTGCTCCATCATTACCTTCTCGACTAGTCGTCCTGGGCTCCTCCCATGTGTCATCAACAGATGGTAAAGGGGACGACCCTTCAATGTGTGTTGACTCGGCATCGTCATCTTCTGGCGAATCGCCTTTAGAATAATTGAATAATGTCACTTTTTCACCCAAACAACCCTTGGTCTCGGAGGGTTGGCTGTTTGATCCAGCATCAGCACCCTCAGGGGATGAATTTAAACTTGGAGTTTTCCTTGAAAGCTCCTGTACATTTTCACTGTTTTCTGCCTTAAAGCACCGATCAGATAGATCACCTGTGATGACGGGCTTACTCAAAACCTCATTAGGACTTGAGAAACTAATCTTCATAAGGTTTTCATCATAGACCGCACTGCTTAATTCTCTACTGATTGAACATAAGTCCTGATCTGTTCCTTTGGCCTCAGAGAATGCCACCGTATTCTGTTGTTCTTCAGTTGGGGAATTGCTGCTTTCGGCAACTGGATAAGTGCTTGATGGCTTCCCAGTCAAAGTCTCAGAGAAGTATCCATCCTCACTGGCAATTGGTCTGTCATCCTGGACTGAGCAATTCATGTTGACTTTGGCTAGGTGAGCAGGATATGAAAATGATATATTTGGACTTATGGTAGATTCACCTCCTTGTGTTGGGACGACAGTTTCAAAAGCTTCTACAAGGAGAGCTACTTTTCTTTTCTGTGCAGGATCCAGGTCGGAAATGACCTTTCGGAGTGCATGATCAAGCATCCATTCCTCAGACTTCTTCCGCTCTTCTATAGATTGCCGTCTCAAGCTAACCTTCTCTGATTCTGTGAAAAGTTCTGAGGATGGCCTTCTTGGCATTCTTGGCTTGAAGTTCCTAGTCTTCTCCAATGCCTTGACAAATTTCTTGAGAAGGATGAACTTTTTCAAACTGCTCCATCTCTTAAGTGTAGGCTGATTAGGCTTGTGCCAAATCTTAGTATCTGTTTGTTCCTTCTGAGTATGCAGATTTTCAGTTCTGACCTGCTCTTCTTTTGAATCTGACGCTGCACCATTCTGAAGTTCACAGGAAGTAGAGATGCCTGATGATTCGGTTTCACCTCTGCTTTCATCCTTCTCACCAGAGTGACACTGCTCCTCCCACTTTGAGTCATTAGCTTTTGACTGTCCATCAAACTTCTCATGTGGACTTTGGGAAAGAAGAATTTTGTTAATTGCTTCTTGTAGCAATTTGATGACATCGCTCTGGCACAGTTCCGTCTGCTGCTGATCTTCATCATTGGTTGCTGCCTCAATGTCCTGACCCCCTTCAGAAACCTCTTGACGACGGTCAGCTTCTTCCACTCCAAGCAGCATACTGCCATCTTTCACATGTTCTTTCTCATTTTCTAGATTTTGCAATCCTCCACTTTCGGCGATGTCTGAGACCATGTGCTGATATATTAGGTACCACAACCCATTACATTTCCTGCTTCCAACAGGAGTCCTAAATGGATCATCTGGCTCAGATTCTTCTATATCTTCAGGCAAATCACGTTTAGAATCATTTAATAACGGCACTGTTTCACCCATTGAACCTTCCGTCTCGTAGCTTTTTCTGTTCGATCCTGCATAAGAACCGTCAGCTAGTAAATTTAAACTTGGAGTTTCCCTTGCACTCTCCACCTCAACTTTTCTATCATCTAATAATTCAATGTCATTGTCACAGTTTTCTGCCTTCAAGCACTGATCAGAAAGATCACTTGCAATAGTGGACTTACTCATAACCCCATCAGGACTCGAACAACTATTTTTCACAGGGTTTTCATCATAGATCACCATGCTTATATCTTTACTGATTGTACAAAAGTCCTGACCTGTTACTTTGGCCCGAGAGAATGCCACTGGGTTCTCTTGTTCTTCAGTTGGGGAATCGCTGCTTTGTGCAACTGGATATGTGCTTGATGACATCGCAGTCAAAGTCGCAGAAGAGTATGCATACTCACTGCCTTTTGGCTTGTCATCCCGGACTGAGCAATTTATGTTGGCTTTAGCACGGCGAACAGGAGATGAAAATGATGAATTTGGACTTATGGGAGATTCACCTCCTTCTGCTGGGATGACAGTTTCAAAGGCTTCTACAAGGAGAGCTACTTTCCTTTTCTGTGCTGGATCCAGGTTGGAAATGACCTTCCGGAGTGCATAATCAAGCATCCATTCCTCAGATTTCTTCCTCTCTTCTGTCGATTGCCGTCTTAAGCTGACTTTCTCTGCTTCTGGGTGAAGTTCTGAGGACTGGCCTCTGGGCATTCTTGCTTGGCTTGAAGTTCCTAGTTTTCTCCAATGCCTTGACGAATCTCTTGAGAAGGATCAACTTTTTCACTTTGCTCCATCTCTTAAGTAGGTGCTCAGGTTTCCCTTGTTCCCTGGTTCCTTCTTGGTATCGAGATCTTCAGTTCTGACCTGTTCTTCTTTTGAATCTGAAGCTGCACCATTCTGAAGTTCAGGGAAAGTAGAGAGACTTGATGATTCGATTGCACCTCGGCTGCCATCCTTCTCATCAGAGAGACCCTGATCCCCCACATATGTATCATTACCCATTGACTGGCTATCAGACTTCCCATCCAGGCTTTGGGAAAGAAGAATTTTGTTAATTGCTTCTTGCAACAGTTTGATGGCATCACTCTGGCACAGTTCCATCTGCTGCCGATCTTCATCATTGGTTGCCGCCTCAACGTCTTGACCATGTTCAGAAACCACTTGACAATGGTTCGTTCCATCCACACCAGGCAGCATACTGCCATCTTTCACATGTTCTTTCTCATTTTGTAGATTGAACGGCCGCGACCCTCCGCTTTCAGCAATATCTGAGACCATGTGCTGATATATTAGGTACCACAACCTATTATACTTCTTTGTTCCCAGAGGAGTCCTAAATGGATCATCCGGCTCAGAGTCTCCAAATTGAGCTTCTGCGTTTTCTCCCTTCAATTCATTTGCCGGAGATAATTCATCCTTTGAGGCCCTAGCAGATTCTTTGCTGCTGACACATACATCTGATGTGCACGCTAGCTCATTAGGCATGCTACCTGATACAGTGGTGTTTCCACTGTTCACTGTCATTTCAGTCAGGTGAAGTTCTGACTCCAAACATGAGGGGTCTTCTCCATCAACTTCTCCGACAATGTTGACATCCTGTAGGTCTTCTAAATGACAGGTTTCTGGGATGCCAGTTGACTTGGAGGACAAGTCATGGGACAAACCACCACCATGTTTCAGTTGGCAGGCCGCTGGGGATGCAGCTTGATCGTCATCAAGAGCAACATTCCCTCCTTCGGTATTGCAATTAACTGATGAACTTTCCTCTTCATTCTCTTGTGTATTATTAGAGTCAGCAATGCCAATTTCAAGCTCACTTCCACTTCGACAAAACTCCATGAGTGTCTCCTCAAGGGCCAGAGGAGACACCAGCACATGCTGTTCCTCGCTGTAAACACATGTTTGCTGTATACTTTCTCTGGAACTTTTATGGGGGCTCATAAGTTCGACCGACTGTGTATCAACTAGACCCAAAGAATCAGAGTTGACTTCGCCTCCATCTTGAGCTACATCTCCATTTGGATCTGCTTTTGGTCCAGTGTAGATTTCTAAAGGAACTTCCCTCTTGAGTTTCTGAGCTGTAGGAGTGACATTCCCTAATTCTTTGACGGCTTGCTGTCCCTGGTAGACTATTTTGCTCGAGTCATTTCCCTTTACTGAGTTGCCTATATTGTTTACTCTCCGAGGGGGCTGACCTTCCAGTTTCTTATTTCGCTGTGCATTTGCATGCTTTCTTGCCGATTTCAAGCGCTTCAATGTGGGAGCATCCCCATGCCGGTGATGGCCGTGAAGAGAACAGTAGCTATATGGACAGACTTTCTTTTCCAAAATCCTCTCAGACGAATCGCCTTCTTGCGGAATCTCCAGCTGATCAGGAACCTTTGATCCCCTGATAGCCGAAGAACAGGTAGCTCTATGAATGCCCGAGTCAGAGGACTGAGAAATTTTGCGGCCGTTTCCATGGAGGAGGCCTCTTTGGTTTCAAACTGGCCGTTTTAGTTAAAATCCTCACAGGTCTGAGGGTCGGAGTTCTTTTAAAGCCTTTAATAGATTTGTAACTTGAAGGACTCTGGTTTGGCTCAAAGCTACTCAAGAATTTTCCATTCCGATCATTGCTGCGGACAGACGGCTCAGAATCACAAGTACTTGCTTGAGAGTTCACCTTCTTCTCGTCATAACACCTCGTCGACTTCAAATAATTTGGCATTCCATCCATGTCACTCAAGGAACTCAGAGGCTTGTCATATAGCAAACTTGGGTTTCTTCTAGATGGCCTTGCGGTCTGAAACCCCACAAGCCTGACAGACCGCAACTTCTTCAATTTCTTCCTTTGGAGATGTGCCACTCCAGAGATCTTTTTCGAAGAAGGCCTTCTGCGTTGTGAACTGGACATTCTTGTCAATCCCTTAGCCAACCTTAAACTAGATCTCCTAGTTAATGTCCTCAATGTTTCTCTTGTACTTTGTAAGCTATTAAGTTACTGCCCTATTCATCCTACCACCCAGATATCATACCTTATAACCCCCCCCCCCCCAAACCAAACCTTCATTATTGGTCTGCTAATTATTGCTAAAAGGAAGAGGATTTGGTGGAATTACCTGCAAATCATACGCCTTCACGCCGGAACCTGCCGTTGCCTCCGTGCGATCCGGCGATGCATCCAACATCTCAACGGAAGTAGACCATTCCGAGGCTGCTCCATCACTGGAACTGTCAAGTACCGGGTTGTGACCAGATTGAGACTCCCCTGATCTTCCTGAGGACTCCATGCTCGGCCGGCTCGAGAGCGAATTCATCTCCATCAATTTGGACCCTTTATCTTACTTTTTCCTCTCCTGGTTTAGCGGCTGTCAACTTTCCGGTTCAGCGACGGCCCAAATCAAATTTCAAGAAGCAAGTTCCGCAAGCTCCATCGGAGTCGCTTCAATCATGGAGGTAAGAAGTGGGAGTTTTCTCGTGGGCAAGGCAGAAAAAAGCGTTGAGCTTTCTTGCTGGCAAGGAAGAAAATCTTGATTGGGAAAGTTTCTTGGCGAACGAGAGGAACAGAGATGACAGAGTAGGCTGTCGGCTGTAGTGGTTGGTCTTTGCTCGACAGCTTCACATTAATTTACCCCGTGACATTACTGCGCAGAGATCAGAGATTGGCAAACAGTTCAAAAGATGCCTTGACTTTTCACCCAAAAAAAAAAAAACAAGATAGGCTGTTTGACTCGGCCTGCCTTGCTCAACTGACCTGTATTTTGGATTCTTCAGATGGCGAAAACAGCTTTCTGGGCCCCTGTTGTTGTCGGGGTGGCGGTGATCATCGCTCCCTTTTCTCGTTAACACACGTCATGTCACTAATAATACTGGGTTGAGGTCACCGTGCAGAAGATAAGATTCGTTAAAAATTACATCTTTTCATGACAGATGGTCGAATGATCTGCAAGCTGCAGGGGAAGCTCGTAAATGCAGGCGGACCCATGAGCGAGAGAGATAGCTTCCCCCAACTTGAAGCCTCGCCTGGGCTATATAAATTAGAGATGTATGGACCAGTGCTTGTGCAGCCTGCAACAACCCACTTCCCCAGTTGAAATGTCAACTTCAGACAAAACACAAATCCTATTTTATGGAGTTTACTTCTGATCCATGATGTTTGATGTAATTTGAATCTCATATGATGCCGTCGACACTGAGATCCGATGCAGAAGAACCCCCATAAAGAATATTTTTAGGTGTTCTCGAAGCGTTAAGAGGACGAGCTGATGGCTAATGAAAGCCAATAAAGCCATTTACAATTTTAACTAGGTGTGAGCATGGCCGCGTGGGTAGGTTCATGATCTAAATCTTGAAATCAACTCTCTTATAACCGATTCTAAATTTTTAAAATCTAGAACCTACCCTATTTATCCTGGAATCTGTCTTGAAAAGTATTTGGTCTGGTTTCAAGGTCTATCCAAGAATCTATTTTTTTTATTTTTATTTTATTTTTTTAATAAAATAATATGAATAGCAATGAAACGATTCATAATAAAAGGTGAATAATAAAAATCACTATCCATAAAAAGCAACAATCTCTAATATGAGTAATAGGAATTAAAATCCACAAAAAATAAAAGAGGTGAGGCGAGCGAGACTAGGATTTTTCTTTAACAATTGCTAAAAATCGATTTCAAAATAGATCCGATTCATAATTACTTGAAATTGAGAATCGACCTGGTTCCAATCGGTTCCCAAAATTTAGAATCGGTTTCCGGAACGGTTTGAATGGGAATTGATTTTCAGACCTATTTTTTGGGCGATCCAATCCGAATTCCGAGTAAACCCGATTATATCCCTAATTTCAACTTTAGTATACCGTTTTTCTTGGTTTACCCTCAATCCGTCAGATAATGAGAGCCGAAGAGGGCCTTGAAGATTTCAAGAATCTCTGGTTCGTAAACGCGTGGAAGACCAGCGGGAGAGTCAGAATTGGTGGGGGGAGAGAGAGAAGGGACAACGATTTTGCATCAACTTTGTACCGACGACGATGAAGCGTGTGCGTAGGGTTAAGATAGCGTGAATGCCGGGGAAGATCGCACCGCACCGTCGAGAATCAGATCTACACCGTAGGAATTTCGTGTCATGGTATTGTCTGAAGCGGGGCCCGCAAAGGGTGGGGATGAGCTGAGGTTGGGACCCGGCAATTCTCGCCACGCTTTGGTTGCGAGATGTTAAAACACAAGTTATCTTATATTAGTAAAGAGATATACTTGTCGTGTCCGATCGACACCAAACACGGAAACTCATCTCATACTTGCGTCTGAGGTGTCGTGTCATTGAGAGGCTCTTCATTAGACGTGTCCTGTTCGTATCGAGGCAGCGATTATCAAATGTGTTATGTTTGAGTTAAAAGTATCCAAGTCATACGTGTTCCACTATAATACGATTCACAAGATACGACACTATTTTAGATGGGTGTACTCTTGTTTCGATGTACTTATTTTTCCTTCAAGTCCTTAGAAACAAATGAAATGAGACTCGAGAGACAGACGTTGCAGTACTCTTTTTAAGGGATAATTGTCTCAAATTGAGAATATCATATAATAATTTTGATAGCACTCTCTTTAAGAAACCCTGTTCCGTCGGATAGATTAGAATCTTGATTCTGGAATAATTTTTTATGTTTTTCTTGTTATATGTCCGAAATAAGTTTTTGAGTTTTTCTTGTTCTATGTCTTTGCACAATATTGTAATAATTCATGGCGTCCAGATGATGAGTATATAATCCGAAACCACTAATCCGAGCTTTTCATTTCCTGTGATATTCATGATCGAGACTTTTTATTTATTAATACTCATACACATTTTGTGTCTAAATATGAATTGTGGTCGATAAATTTCAGCGATATTCATGATTGGGATAGGCATGCGAATCGCAAGCCGACCAGCCAATAGGTGCATTTGGGAGAGTTTTGAAGAAATGCAAAACCATTTCTCCAAAGACCTTTGGCTCCATGTGCATTTCCTCAAAACAAATATCATTTTTTTAATCGAAAGAAATTTTCAATCCATTAAGCGGAACAATACTCGAGAAGTATATAAAAGGATTTCAAATCTAGCAAATCCCAAAATAATTGCAGAACAAAGCAAATATCAAAAAGCATATATATAACAAAGAATACTCTACACTAACGGTCGATCACTAGGTTCACCGATGAGTACAAGCCGAGATCTCTCACGATGTTTTCAATGACTTATGGTACGTGTTTAGGTTCAACTTCCTCATCGCCATCGACGAATAGTAACACCAACATCAATATGTTGAAAGAACACAAATCAAATACTTATAAAAAAACTCTCAAATTTATATTTAAATTTAGTTTGAAAGAGTAAAACATCCGGATCTAAGCCTAAGTTTAAATCGAGAGGGGAGAGCGGCCTAATCTCGAAGTAATTATGAAGCCATGTCACGAATTTTTTTCTTGAGTGTCGACGGAACAAATGACCGAATTGATCTCCATATTCTCTCAAGATTAGCCGTAGAAATTTTTTCACACACAAAAACTCTCAAAAGAGAGAGAGAAGCCGAAAAAGTAAAAATCTTAAAGATGAAAATCAGAAAAGTGGAGGGACGGAAAGGGTGGGTTGGTGAGACGTGAGAGGAAGAGGGGTTCCTCAAGAAGTATTATTGGCGGCCGGAAACCCTAGAGGGAAGAGAGAGATTGTTGGCTGGAAGGAAGAGTAGATGCAACATGCAAGTGACCTTTTTTTTTTTCCTTGTTTGGACTTGAAGAGGTCATTTTAAAGCAACTACCATTTGGTTAAGTGACTTTCCGGATAATTTTAAGAGTAGTTTTAAAGTTAGAAAAGAAAATGAAAACAAAGGAGCATAGCTAGCTACTGTTCATCATCTCGATCATGGAAGCAAACCTGGTGAAGCAAAAACAATTGCCGGGGGATCAAACCCTCGAAGAGCCGAGGCAACGCGACTCCGTGATCAAGAAATCTCTCGACAATGACTTCCACTTCGGAAATCTCTCGCCTCCGCACAGCCACGTTCCATTCGCTCAAAATGACAATCTCTTCTACCACAAGCGAAGTGTGGACTTTTCCATGCGGCGCTGAACGGAGAAAGCTTTACCCAGCAGATGTGAAGCCTCAACCTATTTGGCTTGTAAGCATAAGGCTTGCTTGGTTTCACTTTAACGCTCACTCAGTCAATGGAAAAAAGAGCAAATACTAGCGTAGCTCTCATGAAGTAAGATCATAAACAAGAAACGGTCGATGGCAAAACGTTAAGGGTAGTATCAGATACACAGGTAAAAGAAGGTGCAAAAGAGAAACAAAACTGAACCCCAAAAAAAAAAAAATCGTTTCGCTGGGAAGATGTTGAGGAAAACCTACGCACACTGACTTTTCTCTAATCGAGCATGAGGCGTGAGTTGGTTTAAGGGTAAAATTAGAAACCGGACATAGGAGAACTGGTTTGGTTCTAGGTTCTAGTGAGACCCGGTGTGGTTCATGGTTCCGGCTCTATATTTTTTGGTACCTATACGATTTGGTTCCCGCAAGAATCGGACTGGAAATCGAGAATCGATAGTTTACAAAACCCTAGAAAGAATTGACCTTTACACTTTGGCTTTCTCATTCTACGAAATCCTAATATTCCTCTCCTTGAGAGCCTTGGATTTCTTCCTCTCGGAGAAAATTTCTTCATCTTAAAAGTCTAGACATTGCTCTTCATTGTTGTCATCGTCGACGGCTGCTTCTACCATTGTGCACAACCAAGCTTTGTTGTGTTCTGTTTTTCGGCTGGGAGTGCATGAATAGCTTAGACTTCACTCGAGACTCTCTTCGCTGGCCAAGATCACTTGTTGTCTTAATGAGAATTATCATCGATAAATAGGGTTTGCAAGGTAAAGTGAAATGAATATAAGTGGTGAGACTTTTTAATAATTATTTTAGTTTAATTAAAAGAAACTTTAATGTAAAATATCATTAAGTGATTAACTATGTTTGTGGTTTCTTTTGATTTCAGCTTATTAGAACTTGGAGGAATTTTTTATGGAGGATTAAGGACTGAAGTTCTATAATTTAGGTTTTATGTTACGTGTTTTGAAATTTATATTATTTATTCTATTTTACATGTTTATATTTTATGTATGATTGCTATGGACAAACGTAGAATTTTCATTTTTATTGTTACATTCACTTTCATTTTGTTTAGCTACAAAATAAGCAAATATTTAATGGAAATTGATTGGTTCTGAATAGACCCTGAAACATATGATAGGATAGATTAAAGGTTTCAAAAAACGAGAAATTGATTTTGACAAGTAGGTTTAACCTGGATGAAACCCGAAACTACTCATTCGTATTGAGCATAAATAAGGAAGCAATCTGCTTCTTGTGCAAACCTAGACTCTTGGCGGCCCTTGGCAAGCTGAGCGCAAAGTCAATGGGGGCACCAAACCGCTGACCAAATCTAGGTTTAGCGAGAGAGAATATGAACCTAGTTTAGGTGAACTTGGATCTCGATAACTGTTGGCCCTTGGCGACACTCGACTCTCGAAGACTGTCCCCTAGCTACCGTATACTATGGCTCGCGTGGATCGGAACCCGGAGCGACGGATGTTGAGAGATACGACAAACAGTAGACATGAGGGCAAAATAGAAATTTGAAAATGTTGTTGGTGAGGACAAAGTTTGAAGGAAAAAAAATTCATTTAGCCAGTAAGTTGGCTTTCCAAAGATGCGGAAAGGCCAAGGCAAATCCACTTGTCTTGGGCTTTTTGTTTTTGCCAATGTGGCCTTCACCCAACGCTCGCATAAAATATTTTACCTATTGCACAACTTTCACTCAAGGCACTTAGGAGCCTAAAGTTTTTTAGGAAAGCCGAACCAAACCAGTTGAAGATTAGGTTGGCCAGTGCGCTCGAGCCCTTGTTTAAGATTAACTTGGTTACTTCGGTCTATTCTTTGAGACAAAGTCCGCTCTTTGCATTCGTTTGAGAAAACGGCTTTACTTCGGATCCTGAATTGAAATTTTCCCAAATTATTCAAACACAAATTTTTCTCTTCCAAGATAGAAAATATGGGGGCTGGAACTTTTGGGCCTAGAGCGCAAAGAATGCATGCAGAGGATTGATTCAGCAATCCTTTTGGGTCGATTTGCTAGGCCCATTGGGCTCGAATCTCCTTCTAATCTGTGTCGATCCATCTTTGGATCATCCCCTCTGCTCCTCCTCTTCCTCCTTCCCCAGTGTCCGACGCCAATCTCCTTTTCGCGTTCCTTCCAAGCAGCCAAGAACTCACTCGCGTGTGCGTACACACAAAAGCAAAGCAAGAAACACGAGCTTTGAAAACCACTTTCGCTTCTTCAATGCCCACGACTTCCACGACGCTGAATTCCGATTTCTCTCTTGCATGTATAATAATAATTTCCGACCCTTCTTCTGTCTTCTTCCCTCTTCCCTTCCCGTCCGTTCAACGTCTTCGCTCGCTGCAATAATTTCCAGGAAAGCTCCAAGTCCAAGGTAGTGGCAAAAGCTCTCTGTCCCGTAGCGACGGTCATCGTCTCCCCTCCCCTCTCTTATCCATCTTCTTTAAATGCGATCCGTCGCCATCGCTGCTGATTCGGCTCGGCATCATCGCCCCCGTGTCCAGTGAATCCCTATCTCTTCCAGGATTCGCCGTGGTACTTCGTGGGTTGGTTTAAATTCTTTGCCATTTGGGTCTCACCTCTCTCGCCTTTTCGACATCGACCCTCGTCTTGGAATTTGATTTTTGCACCTTCTTGAGTCTCCGTTGGAGGATTGAGTCGGTTTTGGGAATTTGGGAGCTTGTTACGTTGTGGCTGAGGGATTGCAGTAAGAATCCTGGCAAATTGTTTGAGATAGTTTCGGCCATCATTTGCCTGAGAAAGCCCTGCTCTTTTGCGATTCGAAGGATCCTTGGCACCTTGATTCTGCTAATTAGGAGCTTTCTCGGTTGTTGATGTTCATGATAGCTGGATAAATTTCAGGAATTGCAGGTCAGCGACTGTGATTTGAGCGTCTCTCTTGTAGCTTCAATGATTTAGCTGATGTCTGGGTCAATGTTGCCGACTGTTGCTGGATATTTAGAAGCTAGATCTGTCTCTGAAATGCCAATCTGCTAATTTGCTCAAAATAGTGACTTTTTCGGCTCTTTTGTGAAATTGATTTATTCACTTCCTTACGCACTTTAACCAGATTTTATCTGGTTGTCTATTTCTTCTCTCCTCTTTGCGCCTTGTGCTCATTGAGGTTTTTCCCTACCTTCTTTGCTTTGGATAGTGGAAGTCTGTAAGTTATTCTTCCGTTCCTTAAGAACCTATTTGATAGTTTTACATACCAAAGTATCTAGAGATCAAGGGTGGCTGTTACTCAAGACATGGATATAAGTAACGAGGTAAACATTAATTCGTTCTCCATTGGACCTTCGACCATTCTTGGTCGCACCATTGCCTTCAGAATCCTGTGTTCTCGGTCAATGTCACATCTGTCGCAGCAGCTCTTTCATGTGGTGTTGGATTATGCTTTTAGGATTGGGGACTTTGTTGCCCCCATGATATCATGGTTTCATCCTAGGAATCCACAAGGGATATTGGCAATGGTCACTGTTATAGCATTCTTGTTGAAACGGTACACCAGCGTGAAAGTGAGGGCCGAAATGGCTTATCGGAGGAAATTTTGGCGGAACATGATGAGAGCTGCATTGACTTATGAGGAATGGGCTCATGCTGCTAAGATGCTGGATAAAGAGACAGTGAAGATGAATGAATCGGATCTTTATGATGAGGAACTGGTAAGAAACAAGCTCCAGGAGCTCCGCCAACGTCGCGAAGAGGGGTCTCTTAGAGATATCATCTTTTGCATGCGAGCTGATCTAGTCAGGAATCTCGGGAATATGTGTAACTCTGAGCTTCACAAGGGTAGACTTCAGGTGCCCAAGCTCATTAAGGAGTACATTGATGAGGTCTCAACTCAGTTAAGGATTGTCTGCAACTCTGATTCTGATGAGCTCTCTTTGGAGGAGAAGCTCTCTTTCATGCATGAGACTAGGCATGCCTTTGGTAGGACAGCTTTGCTTTTAAGTGGGGGAGCTTCTCTGGGAGCCTTTCATGTTGGTGTGGTTAAAACACTGGTTGAACATAAGCTTTTGCCTAGGATAATTGCTGGTTCCAGTGTGGGATCTATAATGTGCTCTATTGTTGCCACCAGGTCTTGGCCCGAGCTTCAAAACTTCTTCGAAGATTCTTTGCACTCATTACAGTTTTTTGATCAGCTGGGAGGAATTTTTGCGGTTGTCAGGAGGGTCAGGAGGCAAGGAGCTGTGCATGAGATCAGACAATTGCAGTTGATTTTGAGGCATCTTACCAGTAATCTTACGTTTCAAGAAGCTTATGACATGACAGGACGAATTCTTGGGATAACAGTGTGCTCTCCACGAAAACATGAGCCACCTAGGTGCCTTAACTACTTAACCTCACCTCATGTTGTCATTTGGAGTGCGGTGACTGCTTCTTGTGCCTTTCCTGGCCTTTTTGAAGCCCAGGAACTAATGGCTAAGGATAGAAGTGGACAGATTGTTCCTTATCATCCACCATTCAATTTGGGCCCTGAGGAAAACGGTGGGGCACCTGGCCGTCAATGGAGAGATGGTAGCTTGGAAATTGATCTACCTATGATGCAGCTAAAGGAACTATTCAACGTGAATCACTTTATAGTGAGTCAAGCAAATCCTCATATTGCACCACTATTAAGAATGAAGGACTTTGTGAGAGCTTATGGTGGGAGTTTTGCTGCCAAGGTATCATCTCTAAGTTCTACTTACGGTTTGCTTTCTTTAATTCATGTCTCTATCTCTTTCTCCTAACTGGTTTGCCTTTAAAGAGGCCATACCTGGTATCTAGTGCTTGTTGATCCTGTTTTCTCTGAGCAAACGGTTTACATTGTCCAAGGTGATATAGCAGGTTCAGTTGTAATATTTCATGTCCTGCTTCAGTCCTGAATTTACAAAATGGTGTGCCTCTTTTATTACGTTATGCGAGAGGGAGGGAGGGAGGGAATAGGAGTGTTAATAGAAGCAATTTGCTTAGCTTTACACTCGGGAAATTGAGATAATAACATACGGGCTAAGTGCAGAATTGTTGAAGATCACAAGGCGTTAGGGAGGGAGTAGGAGTGTTAACAGAAAGCAAAGTTCCCGGTTTCTGAAAATATGAGATAGGCCTTTAACGCTTACCAGAAAGTTGTATTTGCACCTCTTGTACTTCGGATTTTTTTTTTTTACTTTGACGTCTTAAACTCTCTCTAGGTGAAGAAAGCCCTGTGTACTATTTATAAATGAAGAATGCTCCCTCTACCCATCAGTTGTTCAGTTGGGCATAAGATGATATCGCGTGCTTCACAGAGAGTTTTAAGTTGACATCCTTATTTTCAAAAGTTTTCTAAGTGGCCCATGTAAATGAAACAGTGTACATCTACTAGCTGATCAGAAAATCGGTCACAAGCCATTACTAAATGGTACAATAGGGTGCCCCCACAAGAGAAAGAAACAAATAAAGGAAAGTTCCAAGTGTCCTGATTATGAATGATCCAAGCTACAGAGTGTTCTTCCCATTTGTATGTCAACCTTGGAACATGAGTGATTTGATTATTACTCTTCCAAGACTTGCTTTAATCTTTTGTTGGTTCATGAGAAGGAAGGGATGGAAACTCTGGTCTGTGATTTTGATGGTGGATAACCAGATATCTTGTGCTATATGGTGTGGTTTTCTTCTCTGTCTATGAAGGAATAAAAATGATCTGTCTATAGATTTATTTATTTATTGTGGATATTTGTAGCTTGCTCAATTAATTGAGCTGGAGGTGAAGCATAGATGCAACCAAGTATTGGAGTTTGGTTTTCCTCTTGGGGGTATCGCTCAGCTCTTTGCGCAAGAATGGGAGGGCGATGTCACTGTTGTTATGCCTGCCACACTTGCTCAGGTATGTGCAATACAAAGGCCCTTGACCTCTTTGTGAAAACTTATGAAGCACTTTTGATAGGAACTCGTATACTATGGATTTTCTTCTCCCCTAAGCTTCTGGATTGATTAGCCCATTTGCACTTTTGCTTGCACATGAATTGCTGACCACTTCTTTTTCTATGTCGCAACTGATTTTATCATTTGTCGATCGGTGTTTGTATTACAGTACTCAAAGATCATCCAAAACCCGTCCCATATTGAGCTTCAGAAAGCTGCCAATCAGGGGAGAAGGTGCACTTGGGAGAAGCTCGCCGCTATTAAAGCAAACTGTGGCATTGAGCTTGCACTTGATGAATGTGTTGCGCTCCTCAACCATATGCGCAGAATCAAGAGGAGTGCAAAGAGAGCTGCAGCCGCTTCTCTTGGCCTCGCCGCCACTGCCAAATTCAGCGGGTCAAGAAGGATCCCTTCATGGAACTGCCTTGCTAGAGAGAACTCAACTGGGTCACTCGACGAAGATCTTCTGACAGACACCGCTTCCTCATTACATCAAGGAGTTGGCGGATCCTTAGGTAGGAATTCCCGACCCTATCGCAGTGGGCATGATGGAAGTGATGGTGAATCTGAAAGTGTAGATTTACCTTCTTGGACAAGATCCGGTGGGCCCTTGATGAGGACTAGCTCTGCTAACAAGTTCACTGACTACGTCCAAAGCTTGGACCTACACATTGACCTAAGCAAGATCCCTAATTTGAACTCCAATGTTGCCCAAATGGGAGCAGAAACACACTCTCAGAGCTCGAGGGTGACAACTCCTGATAGAACTTCAGAGAACGCGGAGTTTGATCTGCGGGACTTGAGCAATAGAAGCAGCTCAAGCATCACCGTGACCGAAGGAGATCTCTTGCATGCTGAGAAAGTTCAGGAGGGGATTGTGTTGAATGTCGTCAGGAGAGAGAACCTTAGTATTTCAAACAGGAGTCAGGATTCTGAGAGTTACAACTCTGAAGTCGCCGAGTGTTTGCAACTCGATTGTCCAGAAAAGGAGATGGATGGCAGCTCGGATTCCGAATGCGGGTATGGTGGAGATCATGTGGAAGCAGCCTAAGCCGAAATAAAGGAGAGGAGAGATTCATAGTGCTCCGGTTCAAATTGGTTCTGGTGTAGATAGCGGAAAGGACCGGAGAATCTCCTGATGGTTGGTTTATACATTGCATCGCCTTTGTTATTCAGCATTCACCATAGTAAGTGGTTCCAATGCTTCTCTTACTTCAGAAGAACAGGGAGCTTAACTAAATCAACGCATTACATAGGATTGTAATTAGCTGTGGCTGAGTTTCTAGGTCAGGAAACCGCACGGAAAAGCCCCAGCTTGTAAATACGTTAACATGTTCAATGTGTAATCTGGCCTTCACTGTGCAGCCAAGACTTCTCTCTCTCTCTCTCTCTCTCTCTCTCTCTCTCGCATGCGTTTGACTTCAGTTTTATGATAGCATTAGAAGTTGTAGTTTATCGAGTGACCGTCCGTTCTTTTTCATCTTCTTCATCCTCCGGGCGACATCGTAATTTTTCTAGCAGCATGTCTTCACATCCCGTTTCCCTTCTGTACTTCCATCTCTCCTGAGACCAGTTTTCTTCCCCTTCATTCTTAAATCCTACATATCATCAATCTGCTCTTATCAAGTAATTCCCGCCGGTGAAATGAAGGGGGAATTGCTTTTCCTCTTTGGCTATTTGTTTAGCATCCATCATGTGTGGATCATACAGTTGGGTGAACACAAAGATTCCCAACCATTTAGGGTATCATTAGTGAGTCATGGTCAATGAAATCGGTACACAAAGAGACCTCGACATGACTTAGATAACTCAAAACAACGGCGGCTTATACACGGTTCTAACCGATCACCGATGCAACTTAACAACCGTTCTAACCGATCACCGATGCTTCTTTAAAAACTCGTTCGCAATTCATCACTTCCGAAAAAAAAACAGATCACTAATGGATCAAGGGAAATATCTAAATGAAAATGGAAAAGCCATTTGTTTTTTACCTTGCATGAACTTTGGCATGCTTTGTGAGCCCGCCAGGGTGGGAAACTTAGAAGCAGAATTGCACTTACTGGCATGAAAGAGAACTTTCACGTGTCAAATTGAGCCGGACCAGGAGACAAACTGACAAGTCTTTTCATCTTATCCCCACGTCAAAACACGTGTTGTTGTTGGTCCAATCTTTGGTACTTTGGTCCGGTCCCTACCCAAACTTTTCAAAGCAGAACGAGCAACTTCTTCTACCTCACCAGGGGCTGCCCAAATGTTCAACGAAGAACCCTTGATTTATGTAACCTGAGTGGACCTAGTAATGATTTAAATTTTATATATATCAAATCTCAACTTTCATTAAGAAAAAATAGAAAATCAATATGAGTCAATCGTCATTTAATAACTCCGTTTATTTTTATCTCTATCTTTCTGTCTGGACGTATGTTGAGGAACAATTTCGCCGACGCCTTAAACCGAGCATTCCAACGTCGAGTGAGGTAAGTCCGTACCCCATCTCATCCGGACCCTTTCCTTGCGTAGTAAAGCGAAAACTCAGCCATTTGCCAAAGTAGAGTGAAGTACTTTGTCCACGTCAGCGCTCGGAGTCCACGTCATCTATCCCCGGCCAAAATTGACTGAAAGTACTAGATTGGCAATTCGACAAAATTTTTAAGATTAAATTACTAAAATCGAAAGGTTTAAGACTGAATTGACAATCATACAATAAGTTTAAGAGTTCATTTTTTTTAATAATTATCTCTCGTTTAAGATGATTATTATAGTGGATTTTTTTTTTTTTTGGGTCAGAATTATTATGGATTTAAAAGAGACCTAAAATTAGCTGGCAGGGGCTACGCGTTCCATTCAATTGGGCCATCAATGTCGATCTACTCGCAGACCAAAACCGGCAACTGACGAGCAGAAAGAGGAGTGAATGCGAACTGGTCAGACATCATTGCCTTGCATAGTTACAAATGGTGTCCATTTATAGATGGCACATCTTAACACAACAAAAGGGCAAAACTCTTTGCAATTTTATTTATCTATAGTAAAGGGGGAAATTAGATTTTAAACGATTTTTCATGTGAGCACAACCTTTTTCGCGTGCCGCTCTAAACTTCTAAGTGACCGATCCCGATGTTCGGATAACCTTATTATGTAATGTTTTTATCACATGATCTGATGTCTTGATACCGTAAAAAAAAATAAACCATTCTCATTTTTCGAGTGTGCATTTTTCGTTGTCATTCTATAGGTGCCAAACCGGAATATTTGGTCGATCTAGTGTTGATGTATGATCATGTTGTGCGATATAGAAGCAATATTACTTTTCCTTTCTTGGGAATGATCATTTAATAAGAAGCAACTTGATGAATCTGTAAAACCACTTTGGAGCCACTGTCTAGGGTCATTAATTGTGCGATTAGCAAGTGTTTGAATCTACAGCTCCATTAGTTCCACTAAAAAATGAATGATTTGAAAATATTTTTTTTAAAAATGATGGTTTCTATTGCTTAAAATAATTAATTGACGAAAAATATTCTCATTATCGACAACAGTTTACCTCTAAATATTTTCGGAGCCGAAATATTTTTCGATCATTCATATTTATATGCGATATAAATGATCTTTTTTTAAACAAAATATCTTTGAAATAATTTATTTTCTCGCAAAACAAATCGAGCTTCTCATTGATTAATCGACGAAAAAATGTTTTCTTTAATGATAAAATTTCAAGTTTAAATATTTTCGTGGCTGATGAAAATTATTTTTCATTCATTCTTATTTACATGCGATGCAAGTAATCAATTTGTAGAAAATACTTTTCATATCATTCAATTTTTCGCGAAATGAACCTAGCTTACACCTGACTTTAAAGAGGGGATCTCGACTCGGTCAAAACCAAGTTGGCCGAGTCAACAAACCGAGCAACACGGGACATACCAAGCATTTGATGTTATGCTTCTTCTCATTTAAATAATTTTTTTGGCTACACACAAGAGCGAAGGCCGGGCTTTTGAGCCGTTTATTTAGATTAGGCGCACGACACGGATTCGATAAGTAAGGTCTTCTCCTGTTATAGAGAGAAGGACAGCTAACGTGATGTTTACTGCCAAAATTCCTGAAGCGTGGGACCTGCAGCTGGCGCTTTTCTTTGTTTTTGGGTTTTGGCCAGAGGTGGGGATGTTGCACTTTTTCAAAGGTGTGGCTGGGGGGAAGGAAATCATCTGACTTATGAAATAAATGCGTAGGGCATGTTCGACCTCATACGGGTTGTTACCAAACTTTCAAGTGTATCCTTAACCGAAATCCGGGGGAAAATGACAATGCTGGCCGTCGGCGATGTTCCAATGCGTGATCGGTCAATGCCGGGAATCTCCCCGCCAACAATATGTGTCCACTAGTTGCTACATGATTCTTCCAAAACGTGGGACAAATTAAACTAAGATGAAACATCGGTCATAACTAGTTTTATTCTCGGGTCGGACTTTTTCAATACATATGCATAGAACTCCTGCATGTGATGTGCTGATCCGGTCCAATCCCATCCTCACTAGAACATGCCGAGCTCACGAACAATTATTAAATGGAAAAATTGATTGGAATTACATAGTTAACACTCCGATTGGATTATTACAATCCATATATTAAGTACCTAGAAGAACTCACTTTAAAATGTATCTTTGACCCGTCAAACCGTATAGTTAGAAAGCACATCGATCGAAGCTCAATTTTCTTGCTTTTAAATTGTATGATTTAATCATTAATCTGATCAAATTGTGAGTAATTAAAGTTTAATTTTGCTGTGCCAGGCACGAACTTGTATGCTCCTGCTGAGAAGTGAGAAGCCATCCACCCAATCATTCTTTTCCAATTTTGAGAATATATTTACATAAAAAAAAGTTAAAATACTTTAAAAAAAATAAAATAATCCAACAAATATTCTTCTTCTTAATGATTGCCACCATCCCACCATGTGCCCCATCACATACGCCAAACCTGCTCCACGATGTAAAAGAGACAAAACAAAACAAATCATATGGAGTATGAAATTAACATCGGATTCTAATTAGCATTACGAGGTGACCAATACAAGAAATCAAAATGATTAATTAGGCTTGATGGCAGTATCGTAAATTTATCTTCGTTTAAGGGATTAATTATTGAGAATAGAATAGATTATGTGGGCGCTTGATAGAGGGAAAGAAGTGGCGGCAATTGTCAGTTGTTATCAAGGATGAATCAAATAATTTCTGAATCCTTTTTTATATCTTCCTATTGATTAGGTTGATCACATTGAGTAATTAATTGTTGGTACTTGCTCAATTGGTGATCCCAATGTGTTTCTCCTATTGTTTTGACGATGTTGGTATTTGGGATTTCACACTAGGTCGAGTTAGCTCCGCGGTTCCGTTAAAGACGAGCCGTCCCGGGTCTAAAATGGGAAAAATCATTTGGTGCTTTTGGAGCACATCGTACCTCCTAGTTCCGTCTAAACCAATGGGGTTTGCAAAACTTTATGAACGATCGAGTATCGCACTAGAGATAGTCCGATCCAATCCAGGAAGCCGATGCCAACCTATCACTCGAGCACCAAGAGTAGTGAATTCTTTTACTTCTCTATACCATTCTTCGATTGCTCCGATCGGGCGCGATGTGGCGCTCCTAGATGCATCGCAGTATTTCTCACGGGGAATCCACAAGAAAATTACTCCCTTCTAGCGTGACCGAAAGACGATGGGCGCATCGAGCGTGAATCGAAACCCCACGTGCCCTTCACGGCATTCAAGTGAATTCGCATGTTTAGTCGACTTGTCTCGATGCTCTACGTTCATTTCGGTATTTCCCTCGATGTTGCCGATACATTTCCAAGGACGCGAAAGTCACACGATTTTTAAGCTGAAAAAGTCCGGACGCTTAAGTCTTTCCGGATCAAACTAAGTCAAAACCGGAACGCGATTGGATGGCCTTCCAATTGAAGGAAGCTGCGCGGAAAGATCAGGAACCGTCGGGAAACGAAAAAAGATAATCTTTACAATCTTTACATGCCGACTTCCTCGTTTGTTTCGGGTAAAGGGCATCGTTAATTCCTGGCCAACTAAGATGCGAGTAATTGCCGGAAAGGTCCTCGAAAAGGTGAGTTTCTTCCCAATTTACCCCCACTCACCTGTCAAATCTGAACCGGACCCCAATCCCATCAATCTCCAAGAAACGTGGCGACGACCGAGACGACTGACGACACCGTCGTTGAAGCCACACAAGCGAGCTCATGAACAAAAGAGAAAAGATATTTTAAGTTTTTTTTTTTTAATTGTATTTTGGTTGAATGTTTCAGCAGACAAAAGTACCCGTTGTTCAGTGGTTGTTCTCGCAGGAAGCTTCGCGGAAGCTGCAATGGCGGTATCCTCCCACGTCCGTCTCCTCCATTTAACCCCACACCTCGCTTCCTCCCTCCTTCCCTCAAAGCCCATTCCCACCTTTCTCTCTCTAGACATAGTTTTGTCTTCCTCTCTCGCCTGCCCCCCCCAATGAAGCTCATCAAGATGAACCGGCTCAGCCCGAAGCGCCTCTTCGGGTCCAAGAAGGACCGGTCCGGCGTGGCCAGGTCGGACGACCCATCCTCGTTCGGGTACCGCACGACGTCGTCGTCGTCGTCCTCCTGCTCCTCCGCCGCGTCGTCCGTGCACAAGCCCGGCGCCGGCGGCGAGTCCCGGACGCCCACCAGCGTGCTCCCCCCGCAGCTCTCCGGCGAGTGGTCCGACGCGGCGTCGTCGTCGGCCGACTTGAACTGCGAGCTCGCCCGGGCCCTCACGTACATCGACGGCGACAACGATGGGGTCCTCTCGAGGGACGAGCTCGAGGCCCTGCTGACCCGGCTCGGGGCCGAGCCGCTGAGCGCGCACGAGAAGGCGCTGATGCTGAGGGAGGTCGGGTGCGCCGACGACGGTGGCGGCGGCGGCGGCGTGAGGATAGAGGACCTGCTGAGCCGGGTGGGCTCCGCGGGCGGAGATCCGGACTGCGACGTCGACATGCGGCAGACGTTCGAGTTCTTCGACAGGGACGGCGACGGGAGGATCACGGCGGAGGAGCTGCTGGGGGCGTTTGCGGCGATGGGGGACGGGAGGTGCACGTTAGAGGAGTGCCGGCGCATGATAGCGGAGGTGGACAGGAACGGGGACGGGTTCGTGTGCTTCCAGGACTTCAGCCGTATGATGGAGCTGCAGATCTGATCATGTAGTCATTCACACAGAAATGGATGTGATTATGTGACTGTATCACAGTGCTTCTGATACTTAAATTTAGTCTTTATTGTTTGGACTCGGATTGATTCGCGGTGATTAGACGATGAAAATGAATGGGTTGAAAAATACTTTTCGTATATATGATCATTTATATTATTTAAAATAATTAGTGAATGAAAATATTCTTCATCAATGATAATAATTTATATTTTAATGTTTTCGAAAATAATAAAAATATTTTTTTAAATTTATTCATGTTTATAAATATATAATGGATTGTTTTTAGAATAATATTCTTTAAATTATTTATTTTTAGCGAATAAACAGAGTTTTAATTTTTTAAAGATTTTTTTCTTTTTCTCTCTTTTTGGTTTTTCATTTTTATCTTATTGGAACAGATCGGGAGATGATTGATCAAATTTAGTTTGATCAATCGGACGGCTGAGAATAATTGATCCATGTGGAAGGAAGATGCATTTCGATTTTTCCGTACACATAAATCTACGTAGATAAATGAAGGATCAAGTATTTAACGCGCTTTAAAATGTGCCATGGGCATGTTTCCGACTAAATGCTGCAAATATGACGTGATAAATCACACTACAAGTATGATGGAATTCACCAACGTATTAATCGAGAAATTTTAGATATAAGTTCTTATCCAAGTTGGATTTGGATCCTCTCCATACGAAAAAAAAAAAAAATATTGACTTGCACAACAAAATTTGGGTGAAGGCTTTCATGTTTTGTATCCAGATCGACCTTGAATTAGCGTTTATAAGTGAAAGACAAAAAGAGAAAGATTGGAGAGGAAATTAAGGAGATGAAAATAGCCTATCCAATACGGTTGTGGTTGAATCGGTATTTATGAATTACCTTTTCAAGTTGTACCAATTGGGTAAAACTTGATAAGTGATGGTGATCATATGACAAGTGAATAAGATGGCTTGATAATGTTTAATCTTTCGGATAGTGTTTGCACTACTTCTTTCTTGGTGAGATGATGCCAAAATAACGTCTTATCATTTACCAAGCGTTATCCGTCATGTAATTCGATCCCGAAATCAAAAGATGTCGTATAAGTAGCACCGACATTGACACGCAACATGACACGACGACATGTCGTTTCTAAAAAATTATAAAATTTCGATATGTTGGGATACGTTATATTTATCATGTACTTATAAAAATATCCGGTGTGATTTTTTCTTATTCTTCTTTTGTTGGGGGATTCATGATTAGATTTTTTTTTGCTAGCTAGGTATATTAATGTTGGGGTGTTGGTTATATGACTTAAGTAAATATATTTTTGATAAATTTACATTTTGACTTTTAACTCAATGAAAATGCTTAAAATTGATTCTATGTATGTCGAGATGCCTGGACTCGCATGTGTCCCTGGCGTTCTCTAGAGCGCCAACAATACATCGATCACATGTCGGAGAATGTCGAGTGTTAAAGAGTGTCGATGCTTCCTAAGATGTTGCAATATGGACGGTTAGATTTAGTTGTCCATATCTCGACCTTTGGACATTGACCTAATTGACACCTGTTGGAATTCTTATGGAGTTCGGGATTTGATTCCGCTCACCTGCCTTGCGTGAACATTCGATATTTTTGTTCCCTCGATAGTTCCATACTTCCATGCAACTACACCTTCCTGACATGTTCTCCATCATGGGATGAGGCCACACGAGAAATGATTGCATCATGGCGTGGCATCCCCATTAGCTGCCTTTAAGGGCATTGCTGTTGGTGTAGATTGCTGTTTAATGAATAATGTTTTGAAAACCCTAGCACTGCCAAAATTATGTATAATTTTTTTATTGGAGACTGGGCCTTTGGCAAGCCACGTTAGCTTGATATATTAATAAAAACAAATGCCATGTTAGATTTCCGGCAAAGTATACCAAAGTTAATACTTAAGGGATCATTTTTCAAAAAAATTGACACCGAAATGATCCAAACGAATTTTTTTGGCACGAAAGTGAACGCCGTACATAATTTTTGGCACTCCTAATGTTCTTCTCCCACCAAAGGCCATCGAAAAAAAGTCCCCAGTTGCCTATCTGGGGATGAGCACGAGAAGCGTTCCCTTGTTGGCGAAACGTCGCTCTTCGTTGTGCTCTTTGCTATGTACTTGTAGGCAATGAACCCAATCACGCTGTCGTTGAGGTCATCGACGTAAACATCGTTATAGCGATGATAGGTTTGAGGACCGGAGTCAAAAGCAACTGAATCTTCTACCTGGGACTTTATAGTCCCCTCTTGTACATTTCTCTTGTGCATGATGTTGAGAAAATTTCTTAATATATTTTGAAGATTGACAAAACCCTCGATATTATCTATTGAATCTGATAGAAGTCCTTTTCATGTGGTACTCATTGAGAAACAAGATTCAGACTCTTGTTTTATGTCATCCAAATATGGCATGAAGTTTTGGACGATGACGTAACCTACAGCTCAACAGTCGTATAGATACAGGCAACTTGATGGATGTAGATGCATGCAAGAATCGGCCATGACAAAAGGGAAAGACGGAAGGAAAGAGATGGATTTGATCCATTCCATCGTCGAGAATGATTCAACATGTGAGCGGGTCTAGAAGAAGCAGATGGGCAGTTTCTTCGAAACTCAAACCAGCTGCGTACGAAACGGTGTTCTTGTCGTGCGGCGTGATTGTCCAATTATCCTTTTTGACTTTCCACCTTCGCAGATTGCCCGTCCCTGCAACGCTGCTGCAGCAGTCTAATCATGAACACGAGCTTCTAAAACTCAAATCTTAGCAGATAATAATCAGTACATGAAGCAAAAAATTACATGTCGAAAGACAAGTAACGGAGAAAGTGAAAGTGGCTATGGGTTCCATGATCCAGGCAAAAAGAAAAGACTGTAAGTTGAAGAAGATGCACGATTCTAAGAATGCCGACCAAGATGTAGTGTCTAGTAGAGAAGAAAGATCTAGAAAAGTGAGCTGTATTTGTATTGAAGCACAAAGCTGTAATTGTAACGGTCTAGTAGAGAAGAAAGATCTAGAAAAGTGAGCTGTATTTGTATTGAAGCACAAAGCTGTAATTGTAACGGTCTAGGCCCATTACGCTTCCGCTATTCCTCTTGCAAGATATTGCCCGCTTAATTGTAACGGCCTAGGCCCACTACGCTTTCGCTACGCCTCTTACAAGATATTGTCCGCTTTGGACACACAATCCTCACGGTTTTAAAACGCGCTCATAGCCAAATAAACTAACCCAAGACTCCCTCCTTAGCCGGATAAGTAATGTGGGACAAGGGATGTCACGTACTCTCCCTCTTAGCCGGATAAATTAGCCCAAGACTCCCCTCTTAAGCAATATGGGAAAAGGGATGTCACATACTCCCCCTTAGTGGCACTCCCTCCTAAGCAATGTGGGACAATGGATGTCACATACTCCCCCTTACCGCTGTGCCAGTGCCACTCCTAAGCAATGTGGGACAAGGGATGTCACCCTCCTAAGCAATATGGGACAAAGGATGTCACCCTCCTAAGCAATATGGGACAAGAGATGTCACATACTCCCCCTTAGGGGCACGGGCGGCACAGCGTCCCCTCTCGTGCCCTCGGCGGCATCGGCGAGGGCTCGATACCAATTGTAACGGCATGTCCCCTCGGTGGCATCGGCGAGGACTCGATACCAACCGTGTCAACTGTGTCTCCTCAACGGCATTAGCGAGGACTCGATACCAACCGTGTCGGTTGTGTCCCCTCGGCGGCATCGGCGAGGGCTCGATACCAACCGTAATGACTTAGGACATGCTTTGTCGGAAGATTAGCGAGGCTCGATACCAATTGGCCGCCGGCATCGCGAGGGCTCGATACCAACTGTAATGCTTAGGACATTGTCGGAAGTTGGCGAGGGATACCAACCGTAATCAGCTTTGTCGGAAGTTGGTCTCGATACCAACCGTAACGGCTTAGGACATGTTGTCGGAAGTTGGCGAGGGCTCGATACCAACCGTAACGGCTTAGGGCATGCTTTGTTGGAAGTTGGCTCGATACCAACCGTAACGATTTAGGCCCACCGCCAACCGTAACGGTTTAGGCCCACCACGCTTCCGCTACGCCTCTTGCAAGATATTGTCCGCTTTGGACACACGGTTTTCACGGCTTTAAAACACCTCTTGCAAGTGAAGATGGCCCATAGCCAGATAAACTAGCCCAAGACTCCCCTCCTAAGTAATGTGGAACAAGGCATGTCACAAGAAACCTGATATCACCGCCTCAAATTGCGCATTCAGCAATATACTATACAGGCAAATGCGGCGGTGCATGATCCTGATATTACCTTGATCGGATCGTTGCGGTCGCTCCCCAAGATTAGAAGCTAAGCCGTTGTGGATCATCAAGGGATAGACCAGTCAAAGCTCTCTCTTTGTCCTGCGAAAGCCCCTCAGGCTAAGCACGTTTGCTTGTCGAAACCGAGCTTGCCACCTGCATTTCCCTTCCAAAGATCTCCTGGCTTTCTTGATCAACAGTGACTGCTCTTTTCAAAGCCACTAGCGAATCGTCGGATATGCATTCCCGATAAACCACGCCGAGATTGCCACCGCCCACGATGTTGCCATTGCTAAAGTGGTTTGTCGCGTCTCGCGGCTCCTTTAGAGAGAAGCTTTTAGGAGGTGTTGGATCATCTTCATTGGCACTGGAGAAACTGATGGCCCGGAGATTGAACACCATATGCCCAAATGGTTATATTCTTCGTCAACGCGAAGGGGATGGTATAGGCTTGATAATTTCCTGGAATATCTTTCACGCATCTCATTAGCAGGACACGGTATTAGGTTTCTAGAGAATTGTATGTTGGGCCAAGAATTGAAGTTGTCCGTCAAAGATAGAGAACAAGTCCAACATAAGTTTGAAAGAAAGGAATGCTGGAGAAATGAATGACAATTATAACGAGATTTCTTTATTAAAGTCGTGTAACTTGTTTCCAGGACACAGAAGTGTTGCAAAGTTATTATAGAGCTACAAGGTTAAATCAGATCAAGTAACCTTTAGGATCAACATAGTTAATTCGGGCATTGGGAGATTTTCAACTCAGGAATTGTTTGTATTCCAAGGTTAAAGGCCTGGACTTAACTGGTTTACACGACTTTTGCACTCATACCCCTAAATTACAAAAGGAAATGGTTTGGGAAAGTGACAAATATTCTCTAAACTTTGATTCAATACGTAATGTCATCCCTCACATTGTAATTTATTTAATGTGGTTCCTCAACTTTGGTCCAACATGTAATATCTTCACTATTAAGTATAGCCCATGAACTTTGTTTCCATGTTCAATGCGGTCCGTGAATTTTTAAACATTTTTACATAGTTTAAGGACTACATAGAATATCTACCAATAGTTCAGGGATCACACTGAACAAATTAAAAATTCTAGGAATGACATTACAACTTTGAACCAAAATTCAGTTCCTGTCCCATTAAGAGGCGGACTTCTGGCTAAGTAGACGTATAGATTGAGTTGACCGCATAAGGTCCAGAAACAAAAATTTCATCCATAAAGGGCCACTGCAATGGTCCTCTTCCAATACTAATTTCAAAATCTCGTAAGGTGAAAGATCCAAGCGTTCGTATATGAAAATCTTAGACAAACCTGAATTCCCTGCCGCTGGAAAACCATCAACTAGCAAGTGAGGTGAAGATGGACTTGTTTACTAGCATCATTGCACAATTTGCTTCCCTCCCTCCCCGCTTCATCCCGCTTCATCTCCTCTCTGCATTTCTCATCCACAAAGACAACCATGTCTGGTCACAAACTTAAAACAACTTGAGAGCCGAGTCTGGCGAATTTGCACCCGCCGCTAGGCGCTAAGTGTCTACATTTTCCTCAGCATCAACAAAACTAATGAGTCTTGCTCTCGGCCGTCGAGTTGTCCTCCCTCATTGTCGATCACGACGGCTTTCAAAAGTCGTCTTGGAAGAAAACTTGAGTTGCCAGAAAAGATAAAACACAGACGAATTAGTCGTCCAGGAGTACAGAGCACAAGGATCAAGTCAATTTATCCCCAAAGTAGTTAAGTTCGCTTATATCCCTGAAAACCACATTACATAGTGTAAAAATATGCTTGACATATGGAAATACCAGTTGAGGACCCTGCGCTTTGAAGAATTTGAAAATTGACTTACTGATATTTGGTGATAACTACACGTTTAATTTTTATGGGCACCTCAAAGTTTCTTCAGCGAAGTTTGACATTCATTCACAGATACTCAAGTCAGATAGGCTAAATCGTCGCCTTTTTTAAAGTCTCTTGGATCCTTACTATTGATTTCGCTTGGAAGATTGCAATCCTTACATGAAACACATAACACAAGATTAGTGGAGTCAGTGGAAGCGGAAGATGATGTTGAACATGAAAGAAGGTTGATCCAGATGTAGTATCGCCGTGCCTATCATAGAGCAATTCCAGACGAAGGAGAAGGAGGGAAAGAGTGGTAAGTGGTGGAATCACTGTTTCGACTCCAACTGTGCCGACTGCTAGGATCCTGCTCCTGCCTGAGCAATTGGTTTCCGAGCATTCTGATCACTCGAGACAGATCGGTTCGGACTGATGGATTAGTATCCACACACAACAATGCCAATTGGACTAGTTGCTTTGCTTCTTCTTCCACATAGTTCCCCCACAAGCTGGGATCAATCACTCTTTCCAACTTGTTCTCGTTCATCATCTGGCTAATCCATTTTTCCAAACTGAGATTTTCATCTGCTAGCAGACCAAACTCCGTACCCTTCTGTCCGCAGATAAGGTGGAGAAGAGTTTTCCCAAAGGTGAAAACATCGTCCTTCAGCGTGCGCCACTCGATAATTCCCTTCTCTGATTTACTCTCGTGCACGATGTCCGCCCTGTAGAAACCCCCTGTCTCAGCCTTTTTAACTAGGACAGCTAGCAACATACTTGACAGGCAAAAGCGGCGTGGCATGATCCTAACATTACTTTGATCGTGCAGCTGGTGCAAAAGACCTCTTGCTGCTCCCAAGGCTATACGCTTGCGAGTCGTCCAATCGAGAGGTCGGGGCGACCAATCCGGTCTCTCTCTACCACAATGGGCAAGGCTGTAATGGATCATCAAGGGATAGACCAGGATACGCTCCTTCTTGGTCCTGCAAAAGCCGCTCGGACGTAGCACGTTCGAGTGTGTCCGAACCGAGCTTGCGGCTTGCACTTCTCTTTTGAAAGCCTCTTCCCTCTCTTGATCAAGGGCGGCTGCTCTTTTCACTGCCATGAGAGAACCGTCCGCTAAGCGTCCCCAGTAAACCGCACCGAATCCACCTTCCGCGAAGAAGTTGTGGCGGCTAAAGTTCTGCGTCGCCACTCGGAGCTCTTTTAGGGAGAAGCTTCTAGGATGCGCTCGATCGTTTTCACTGGACTCGGAGAAACTGAAGGTTCGTAGATTGAACACCATGTTAGAGAACTTCAATTCTTCTTCAACGCATACGAGTGGTGTGAGCCTCGTAATGTCTTTTGGTTGGTGCTGATTGATTCCGGAGTTCGTTTTTCCGAACCACCATAGAAAGACAGTCTCACAATACTCCAAAAATTGTTTGTTTTGTGGGCCAAATTGATAGAGAAGAAGGTCTTAACTTGGTTAGACAAGACAAGGAATGCTGGAGTAAATCAATGACAATGACTAAAATATCTCTCGAGTTTGAAAGTACGAATCCAGCCCGAAAAGAAAGTGCGAAAGCCGGACCACGTGAGAAGGAAAAGAAGAACCAGGTGCATGAGACTTGGCCTCTTAGCCGGACCATGTAAGAGGGAAAGTCCACGTTGAACTTTGACAGATCAACTGGGTGTTTGACTGAAGTTGGGGCTTGTGTGGATGTCGGAAAATCGTGCAAGAAACATTGTTTGTTGTTTGTTTGTAAAACAAATCAAATGATGCGTTTCTTTACTCAAAGATTGTTATGATAGTAAAATCGTATCTTTTGTTATTACGAATGAAGATATGGGCTAAGTAGGCTAGACCCTATTATACCCACTTGTGAATTAGGATTAGCACTAATCAATAATAATAATTATTTTTTTATTAAATTTTAAAAATAAAATAATAAAATAACTGTTGTCTTCTAGTGAAACGATGAAAAAAGAGTTACAGATATTTTTTTATTATTTAATTTTGGATTTTTATTTTTTACCTTATGGTTATTAGGCGCTCTTACATACTTTGGAAGGTTGTGTCTGTTTGGTCATAAAATCTCAGCATTTGGAAGGTTGTGTATGTTTGGACATAACTTCTTAAACTTAGAGTTTGGCTGATATATATTCAAAGTTTTCTTATCAATATCATAACTTCCATTTTCGTTTTCTTTTAGGAGAAATACACTATTCTTTCTAATTGCTTTCATTTGAGAGCTTTTTGAGAAATATCATAATTGCTATATGATATTCTCATTTCGAGACTTTTTTGTATCATGGAGGATTTTTGTCAATAATCATTAGCAACGTTATGAGGTAAATAATTCCTTAAAAAGAGTATTATTGCGCATCAAAGTTTGATTCCATTTCTTCCTATTTCATCATTTTATTTCCTAATAGGTGTGTGTGCCATGGTTTCTCTAGCTTGTGGCTGGCAACATTCGTGAAATACCTCCCGAAGAATTGCAAGTGTTTTGAAGCGACATTTTTTATGGACGAAAATCTACAAAAATTCCTTAAAAAAAAAAAAGGCCATGCCCCTCTTTTTTATTTCCTTTTATAAAGAATCATAAACAGTTGATTTCCATCACGTTACACTTTCAATCGAAAGAATTTCACTAATTCCGACAAACAAGATTCGAGAGTTTCTTTATTAGCTTGAGAGATTGTTTTTTCTAGAAATTATGAGTACCTAACATTGTGGGAGTTACTCTGTATTATTGAGGGTTAGGAAACACAACGGTGTTTGAGTGATTATAGTGTATTTGTAATCTTTATTATATCGCTCGATCCGTAAGGGAATCTATGTTGCTCTCTCTTCGTGAGGTATGTCACATCGATCAAATTATGTAAATTTGGTATCCGAATTATTTTCTTGTTTAATGGATTTTATTATTGCAAGTGAGATAAGTCTAAAATTTTCTTAAGTGAGGTATCAATAGAAGGAGAAAGCCATTAGTTGGCCAAAAAATGTCAAAAGAAAATTGTCCATACCATTAAAGGGTGGGTTTGGTTCAGCATTTTCAAAACTCCTTGGAGCCCCAAAGCCCCTTGAGGAAAACACTAGGTGTTTGGCAACCATTTTCAAGGGACTTTGAGATAAAAGTTAACCTTGAAAATGCTGAAAGCTCACCAAATGCTAAGCTATGATTTTTTCTTCCATATCTACCCTTACTTATTTTTTCAAAATCTAATTTTGCCCCTCATTTTTTTGTTATTTTATTTTTAAATAAAAAATTCAAAACCCTAGTGGTGGCCGCCGATTGACCAGATCTGCGGCCATTGGCCGAGGTCGCCGGGGATGGGGCGACCCCCGACGGTTGTCGCCCGGGTCGGACGACCCTTGGTGGTCATCACTTGGGCCGCGCGAGCCCGGGCGAGGGTCGCCGTAGGTCGCCCTGGGGTCGAACGAACCTCGGTGATCATCGTTGGGCCGGGGGTTGCATGACCCCGGGTTGGCCCTCGCGGGGTCGTGCGACCCTCGCCCGCTAGCCTACGCGAGGGTCGCGCGACCCTCGCCCGGGCTCACGTGGCCCGGGCGATGGCCGCCGGTTTCACGCAAGCCTCGGAGGCCTTGGCCCACGGCATCCGGCAAGCCAAACCGCCGACAAGCCATATTTGGCTTGCCGGCAACCCATAGCCTTAAGTTTGGATTTTCGATTTTTTTATTTAAATAAATGTGGTAGAAAGCTACTTGGCAAATTTGTTTTGCCAAATACTAAGTTATTTTGTTTTTATGCCTAACACATTGTTCTTTATTAAAGCAAAAAGCTTTATTTTAGTTTGTGGCCTTTTGATATTTTGTTTATTAACGTGTATCCCAATTAACCAAAACTTATTACTAGTTTCGCTCATGAAGCCTGCCAACATTAAGGACAAATAATCAAGGGAAGACTGAGGAAAAAGATGGATTTGAACGAGTCCATCATCCAGAAGAATTCAACGTCGAGTTATTCAAGAAGTAGTAGATGATCCACAGTTTCTTTGCAAACTAACAACCATATACGAATTGTCAAAGTTCAAGATTCATTCACAATTAGCCAATGGACAAAACGTGACTTCTTCGATCTTTCTTCTCTTTTGGAGGACCCCCTTTTGTTTAGTTGAAAATGAATGATAATGATCGCTTTATATTGTCTAAAATAATTGATAATGATCACTTATATTGTCTGAAATAATTAGGTCAACAAGAGCTATTTTCTTTGTCGACAACAATTTATATTCAAATATTTTCATGAATGGTGAAAATATTTTTCGTTCATTCATTTATTTTTTTACCATTCATTCATTTTTGTAAGCGGTACAAACAATTATTTTTAAGAAAAATAATTTTCAAATTATCCATTTGTTCTTGAAACGAACGGAGCCTTATGGGGTGCGTGACAACCATTTTGTTCCTAAAATAGATTTGTAGCTAGAAACATATTTTTCTATTTTTGTTTTTGGATAAGTTTTTGGGTAAAAAATGCGTTTGATCCTAAAACAAAAGTTTGTTTGACAACAATTGAAAATTTATACTTCAAGAAATTATTAATTACTATTTAAAAATAAAAATATATAATTTATTTTTTACTCCGGAGGCTACGGTGGTTGTGGTGGCCAATGGTGATAGGCGGCGGCGGCCGGCCGAGGTCGATAGTGGTCGGGGTGGTCCGCGCGGTTGGCCATGGTTGCGGCGATTGGCGAAGGGTGGCTATGGGCGGTGGTTGGAGGCGGGGTTAGTGACGATCGGTGGAGAGGTGGGGGCCGACGTCGGGTGGTGGTCGGTGGCGGCGGCCGGCGGCGGGCGATGTTGACACCTAAATTTTGATTTTTTTTTAAAATCATTTATCATGCATTTCACAAAGAAAATGAGAATTAAGTTTTAGTTCTCGCAAAAAATAACTAATTTTAATTTTCATGCATAGCATATTTAATTTTCTTTAGCACGCATTTACATTTTTTGTAGTTAATTGGACCAGTGGTATGTGGACCAAGATAAAGTCAATATAATTTAGTCGTCTGATCGAGCGGGTGACAGAGTCAAATGTTGGCTGAAGAAAACTACATGTACGAGCATAAGTTTATTTGAGAGAAAGGATGAATTAAGCCTAATGAGCCCACATAACTGCAAAAGCCTTAATGAATTAAAGCCCATTGCTTCAGTATGGCTAACGATGAGTTCACAGTTTGTAGAAGCAGGCCTGTAGTCAAAATTATTGAGCAAGAAAACCTAATCACCATTATAAAAGGACCTTTATTCTTCACAAACGGGGGGGCTCATTCACTAATGGAGTGGGAGAATTTTCTGCTCACAAGCTCATAATTCACGTGAAACAAGAGGGGGAGAGAGAGAGAGAGAGAGGGTTTGGCAATTTCTAAGGACCAAGACGACGTCGGTGTGACCCGTTCCTGTCGCTCCGTTCGCTGCTGCTCAACCCCTCAACGTGGCTGATCTCGTCGCATCACTACTCAGTTGCTCTTCCGTGCTGTTTCGCCTCTGTTTGTGCCGTTTTTTTTTGCTGAATCAGTGCCCAAAAAATCGCTGCTGTTCAATCCAAAAATTCTGCAGCCGTGCGGGGAGAGAGCATTGCTGTTTGGTGTTTACTTTGCTACTGTCTGGTGCTTGAAGATCTCTGCTGTTCGGGACTGTTTTGTTGCTGATTTCGTGCAAAAACAGCAGCTATTTGTCCCGATTTCACTTGATTTCCAGTGCAGGTTTTTTCGGAATTATTTGGAGTGTTTTCCTTGCTGTTTTCGCATAGAAAGCTCGCTGCTGGGTGCCTTTTCTTGGGTAAATTAAGTGCTGAAATTCAACTCGCAAGATGAGCCTCGATGGAACTCCAAGCACGCGAATCTCACCGGTCGGTTCAAGTAGCCTTGCTCATTCGTCAAAATTTTTTTTTTTTGAGTTCAAGCTTGAACTAGGTAACATCTCTATCTCAAGATATTCTGAAAATTGATTAAATAATTTGAATGTTTAGATGAATGAAATTTTCGGATATGATGATATTATTACCCAGTTTTAAAAAAATCTGAATTGGAAGTTATCTTGTGAATATCTTGAGTATCATTGAATTCGACTTTGAGATATTCGCATATCTTTGGATATATCTTATGGTTTGATTTGATTATAATTTGAGTCCTGATTCATATCTCGGGGATGTCATGCATATCTGAAACTTATTTTCGAATTCATGTGTATATCTCTAGATATTTGATTTGAATTTAAGATAATCTGAATCCATATCATATCTTTAAGATATCGTGCACACCTGTGACTAATTTTTGTTTTTCTTAGATAAATCATATTTCATAAATGAGAATTAACCTCGTAAAAAATCATGCTACATATTTAATGTTTCTTTTTTATGTTTAATTTGTTGCTTAGGTATTTGCTGGATGTGGAATGAAATTTTAAAAGTGTTGGGACATATGGAATTGCTTATTGATGCGAATAGTGTGAAGAGCTGGTTCGAATTCTTTTATGTCGAATTCCTTGTCAATTCAGCTCGTATCATCTTGAATCAAATAGGGTGATGGTGCCGAAACTTCAAGTGATTGAGGCCTATTTTGAGTTTAATTTAGCCCGTTTATGCGCATTTAAAATTCAGGCTTTTAATTAATCAATTCTTTGATGAATTAGAGCAATTAGTCCTAAACGCGCGATTAAGCTCACGAACTTAGAAATTCAGCCGCCCTCTTGCACCACTCTTGGCCAATTTTGAGGTGTCCTGTCCATTGGCTCCTCAGATCAGAATTTTCGATCTAATGGCCCTATTTAATCCTACCTTGACTTGGATTTTTAATCTGCGGTCAGATAAACCCTATGCCATTAGATTCAGGCTTATTTTGTTCTTATATACATCTGATAGCCTACGTGGGGGTTCCCGTCGATTTTTCAGAATAGAATTGAGAGGCAAAGCTAAGGTTTGCACGAATCATCTGTGGCTGCGTTTTGTTCCCCGACTGGTGATCGCTTTGCTACTCCGTGTTGGCCCCATCTGCTGACCTTGTGATACGTTTGGCCATCACTGTCGTTACTACCGAAGGTTCAAACCCTGAGTCTAGGGTGGGTTCTATTCTTTTGATTATTATGTAATAGGTAAGATATTCAATAGGTTTCTGAAAAACGCCACTTGGGGACCTTTCTGGGATGGCATCCACTTGGCGACACTCCCTCCATTGCACATGAAGAACTCCCGTATACAAATCAGAACCGCCGTTGTTCAGGATTCCGAGAAATTTTTTAGGTCTAATCTTGCGGTCACCGACATTGGTTTTGAACCATTGAGTCTTATCAATTGAGACCATTGACGTCAAGCTCTGTTCGTGAGTTCATCCGCAGTCCCATCCTAAGACGGTTCGGTGAATACCAACTTAGGGATAATCTCGGTAGTCTCTTATTTTAATTGTTGAATATCTTGATTGCTTTGGCCTGTTTGCAAAGATTAGCATATTGATGTGAGCTTGCATATGTCCATGATCTTCCTCATTGAATGTCTTTTACTAGTAGATTGGAACCATGAACCTTTTCGACGGCATTGATTCTATTTTATAATCGGTATTTTACAAGATCAATCAAAGTTTCATTTTTATCGGATGAAGTTTAAAGGAATGTTTTGAATTAGATTATCATCGACACGTTTTAATAAAAATAATCTATTGGAAATTTTATTTCCTAATAGGCATATCTATTTTAAGTTGGATAAACTTATCCGTGTCGATACACCCTCCAACTTAGTAAGGATAGAATTTGCCATCATCTATCGTTTAGATCGATTTGTATCTTCAAAAAATTTAGATTTATGAATATCTTTTTTTAAAATTTGTAAGAAGATGTTGTTGTTTTGACTTATCCGGATTGCTATCTTAAATCGCTTGATTGAGTGGATATTTTATGCTTGATTGATATCTTCTTTGATTTAAATCTCCGATAAGCTTTAAAAAATCTCCAAAAATTTAGTGAGACATGGTTTCTTGAAACAATGTCTAATTAAATCTTTAGGAAGATAGTTTCTTAAAGCTTTATCTCATTAAGTTTATCTTGAAAATTTAGGTCAGAGAATCAAATTAGAATATTCTTAACTGGTGGAATCAAAGAAAGGGAAGTAAATGTTGTCTGCATATCTCCATTATATCATTGCATATTTGATTTGATATTCACATCATTCTGTACATTTTCAATTTTATGCTATCTTGCATATTACTCATATTTTGGTATTATCTTGCATTCCATATTTTTTTATATATCATTTATATCCATGCATATATTTGATCTCTGCTATTTTGATTATCATAAACCCAAAAAATCAGCTCTGTTGTCTTGATATCTCTGCATATCTTGCATATTTTTCCTATATCATGATATCCATTCTCTGTTATCTTTTGCATATTCCAATCGTATCTTGCATATCTTTCATTCTATTTTTTGTATCTCGTTTTGATAGTCGTTGATTCATTCATTTATCCATTGCATTCATTCTAAATAAAGGAAATACAACGCCTCATTCGAGCTTAGTAGATCATCAGTTTGAGTTGCCAAACTTAGGATGTCTCATGGATTAGGTCCGGGGCATTAGCTTTATTAGTTAATGTATCGTCCGAATCCACATATTGTTCGTAGGAATAAAATAGTCCTCCCTCTATTTTTATTTGGTTTCTATCACCTCCCAAATGGTTGTGCCAGTTAAATCATTTGAATTAACCAAAGTTGTTGTGGCTTAGTCCGTATTGGTTGTTTATTAACTGTATCCATTAACCTAAGAAAATTTTTTTGGTTAACACCTTTTGGAATATTGAAGATTATCTTGTAGTAAATTGGAACCCTTTAAAATCTTGACTATATCTTTTAGGTTTGGATAATTATCTGAAAATTCATTTCAAATCTCAAAAGATAATTTTTTAAGTTTAAAAGATATGTGAATCCTTAGTGGATAGGGGCTTATCCCTCCTTTAAAATTCGGCACTTATCCCTAGTTGGCCGAAATTTACTTTAGTTTAAAATCAAATATTTTTATAATCTACCTTGTGCTTCCCCGTGCCTTGTCTCTCGGAATACATGCATTATAGATGATTATCCGACTTCGTCGCCATCCGCACATGAATTTGTCTAACCTATCTCATAATTTGGGACCGGACCGACAAATTTCATAATATAGAAATTCACTATCTAACCCTACCCCAGGTACGACGTGAATAAATTATCTTCCGACCCCACTCCCCTCTACGAAGCGAATTCATCGAAAAATTTCGGATATAAAGGTGTATTATGCTCAAGGTTTATTATATTTTTATTTGATCTAATTTTCATTAAAAAATCATAAAAATCATCTTGTCTTAGTCTTAATTGAAATTTCGAAAATTACATCTCAAAAAGACTCTCAATATAGATTGGATTTTAATTAATCAATTTGTGTTAATTGTCGGATAAATTTAAGGTAAAGCCAAAAATTCATTAAGAATAATGACATTTCATTTGCATAATCATTTCACATGTCATTTACACTAGACTTGCATTTTTTGCATATTTAGGATAGACCACATCTTCGCCCTTTATTCATGCATATTTTCATGTCATATTGATTAGAAATCACATTCATGCATATATGATAGAACTCATTCTCGCATGTCATGTCATATCTTATCTTATTTCATGTACTATTATGCCATGTTATCTAGGTTCATTAAAACATGTCGTATGTCATTAGGTTAGAATTGACATTTTTTTTCATTAAAAATTGATTTTTTTAAAGTCATCATGGATAGTTGTTTTCCTGTCATATTGTTTCATGCCGCATTTGGATTTAGATAATTGCACTTGCATAGCATGCATTTAATCCAAAACAAATCACAAAAAAATAATTGCACCTTGATTTTCAAAGAAATCAATTGAATTTGCCAATCAAGAAAATTTGTCGTAAAAATGGTACCGAAAGGGTGTTAATTGAAAAATTAACATAATCAAGTCCCCGAGTCCAAATCTCTGGTTAGCGAGAAAATAAAGTATTCTCCCATACTTTATTTATGTATCTTATCTACCTACCAAAAAAAGATTAGTGGTGGCTCCGAAATTAAAAATATTTTGATTAAATCAAATGAACCTAATGGTTGGTAGCGCTTATCCAACTAGGTTAGTTAATTCATTTAATTAATCTGATAATCCATTAACCCGAAGTTCAATCCGAATTTTAGGTCGCAACAGTGCAATCGAGGGTAGAGATTGGCGGTGGTGAAAGTCGGCCGTGGGCGGTGGTTGGTGGCCACCGCGAGAGATAGGCGATGGCCGACCATGGTTGTGGTGGCCGGCGGAGGTGCAGTGGCGACCACCGATGGTTGAGGCGGTCGGCGGAGGGTGGCGATGGATGGTGGTTGGCGGCAGACGGTGGTTAGCGATGACGGGATTGGCGGCGGCGGTGGGTGGTGGCAGCCGGCGGTGAGGTGGGGGGGTGACGACGGGCGGCGGAGGGTGGTGGTCGAGGGGGCGGGTACTTGAGAAAAAGTGATGAGTTATTATTTTTATTTCTATTTTTTCGAGAAGCTAAAATTTTTTGTTTCGATTTCCCTCCCAAATTTATTTCTAGAACAACTTTTTGTTTCGGAAATAGAAAATAGAACTACATTACCAAACGAGTTTCTATTCCAAACCTGTTCCAAAAATAGGTATGAAATAGAAACAGAGAAGTAGAATGTTTGTCTTGCACCCCTTTAGTCTCTTTTTAGTTTCTAGTTATCCCTCCCGTGATAAATTAGGACATAGCAACAATCCCTACAAGAAAGCACAAGATATTTGGAAAACCATTCAGTACTCTAGCTGTGATATGAACTGTTCAAACTTTGTGTACGTCCTAATGAGCTCTAATATTGCCTTCTTCTGAGATGGATGGACCGAAAAATAAACTCCAACAGTATCTAGTATTTGCTCGGCGGAGATATATTGCAGAAGGATCTCATAAGCGAAACTGGAAATGAACTTATAGGAACTTTAGGTAAAACAGCACAAGGTAGAAGTTGAACTCCATGTTGAAGGTAAAAGAACAGACGCTGATCAAGATGTAGTATCGCGAGTGCCGGTCATAAAGCCATTTCTGATCGAGAAGGAGGGAAGGAGTAGTAAGGAGTCGTATCACACTTGCTTCGGCTCCAACTGCTCCTACTGCTAGGATCCTGCCCAAGCAATTGGCGTTCGAGCATTCGAACCACTTCAGACATCTCCAGTCAGGACAGATGGATCGCTATCTGTGCACAATAATGCCAGTCGGAGTAGCTTCTCTGCTTCTTCTTCCACATAGTCCCCCAGCAAATTGGGATCAATCAAATCTTCCCAACTCGTTCTTGTTCATAAATCCACCAATCCATTCCTCCAAACTGAGATTTTCACCATAAGCCAGCGCTTCAAGTTTTGCAGATGGCTGTCCAGAGATGAGCTCAAGAAGCACTTTCCCAAAGGCGTGAACATCATTCTTCAGTGTGCACTTTCCTGTGTGCAGGTACTCCGGGGCAATAAACTCGACTCTGCCGTCGGCATAGGTGGTGTCCACATAAACGTCTTGATAGAGACGATAGGTTGGAGAATTGGAAATGGAATCAGTTGAATCTTCTCCTTGGGATGAGGATGAGACTCTCGCGAGCCATTGAATAGTCCCTTCCTTTGCATTTCTGTCGTGCATGATAAGGGCACGCCAAAAATTCCCTATCGTGGCCTCAAATTGTTCATTCAGGAAGATACTTGACGTGCAAATGTCGCGGTGCAAGATCTTGATATTACCTTCATTATGTAGGTGTCCGAGACCTCTAGCCGCTCCCAATGCGCATCGAGTTGTCCAACCGAGAGGTTGGGTGGACCGATCCGGTCTAAGTCGAAGATGATATCGTAGGTTCTTGTTGATCATCAAGGGATAGACCAGCAAAAGATCTTTCTTGGTCCGGCAAAAGCCCCTGAGGCGCAGCATGTTCTGGTGCGTTGAAACTGAGCGTCCCCCTTGAACTTCTGTTTCAAACTGCTCCTCACTGCATTCGAAGACAGTGTGTGCTCTTTTTACTGCCACTGGAGAGCCATCGACTAAGCCCCCCTAAAGCGCGCCGAATACACGTTTGCTAAAGAAGTTGTCTCGGCTAAAGTTGTGTGTGGCGACTTGGAGCTCCTTTAGGGAGAAGCTTTTAGGAGGTAGGGGATCATCTTCGAAACTGAAGGATCGGAGGTCGAACACCATCTTTAAGAAATCCCATGTCCTCTACGACACTGATTGGAAGGTACCGACCGATTCCCAAAGCCGCGCGGAGGAAGACTTTGGAGCGCAAAGATAGTTCCGTGATCACAGCAACTCGTCCACCATCTTAGCCTTTTATTCGCGTCCCGGAAGCGATCATGTGTGAGAAAGAGATGATTTCAATTGGAGAGAGGGCGACGGACCAAAAGAAGACTTGACCAAGCCAGAGGAACCTTTTTGTTCTTTTGATTTTTCCCTTTTTGGTAGGCGTATATACGCAGAGGAAGCTTCTAATGAGATTGATGTAAAGCAAAATTAGCATGATGGGTCTTTCTTTGCTCTTTGATCCGATGAGCGAGAGACTAATGCGCGATCATTAAACTTTCATCAAAGAGACTAATGCTCTGTCTTTTACCCGACTATTGGCAACAACCCTTAGTTGGACGACAAAGCGTTCCAGGTGTTCTGAGCCTGCAAGCCGACAATGCTTCACAGCCCTCCTGCCTGCTAAGGCCTAGGGCGATATTGGGTGTCAACAGAGATTGAGAGATTATTTGTGAGAAATTGTGAGGCTAAACATTATGTTAGATATTGGGTGCAATTACTCAATGTGGTTGTAATCTTCGTTACATCGCTTGATCTATAGTGGAATTCATTGCTTCTCACCCCGTGGATGTAGGTCATGTTAGAGTAACATTGCTGATACCATGTAAGGTTTTGTGAAATCACCCAATTGTTCTAAAAGCTTAAGCTGTTAGAACCGTTAGAATAGTTGGCGGTGGTCCCACCAAATCTCACATGTGTATCGGAGCGGGAGGTGCTCTGAGTTTAAATCTTTTCAGGCCTCTATTTGCCTCCCCATTGAAATATGTCCACGCTTAATACTAGTAAAAAATACCGGACTAAGCATGAGGGGGATTGTTAGAGTAATTAAATATTAAACCACGCATTCATCTAACAGGTCTCAAAGCCCACTCCGACCTTTTGAATGGTTCCATTTATGTTCTATGGGCTCAAAAAATATCAATTTACTTGAAAGGACAGCAGACTCTAACATTATGTCACTGGTGATATTCACGCACCCCACCGAGATTACTAGTAAAACTAAGGATAAATTTGTTGCCTATTAGGTTAAATAGGATAAGGAATCATCATACTCTCACTTGGACCTTTATCACTTGCATGTGCATTAGTGAAGTTGAACCTATTGTTAGATGGAACTCGCATGGAAAGAGTACTAAATTGATTAATTTTATGGATTAATACCATAAAAAAAATGTCAAATTGGTACATACATATACCCCGAACTAATTATAGTCTCACAAGAATCTCAAACCGGTGATGCCCCTAATTTTTTAAAACTGGTTGCAATGAGCCAAAGGGATGATTTTCGCCAACAAATCGCCAAAACATGAATCATCTCAAAACAAATTCGAGGTCGATTAATCTTTAATTCATTAAAAAACCAAGAAAAATAAATCAATCTAACAGGAAGCACAATGCCGGCCTCGGCAGTTTTTTCTCTTCTTCTTAAAACATGAGGGAAATGCACAATCGCACAATTAAACGGGTCATTAATACCTCTCACAAGTGCACGATTCGTTCCGACATTCAGCACGAGTCTCCTCATTCCCCACCTCGCTAACATTTCGAGAGAGCTCGAGAGAGGTATAGATGTGTGGAATCGAACTATGCACCTCTAAAATTGGGTATGCCTCCCCGCGAATCGGAGATAAATCCAGTGGATTTAGAAAAAGGGAGATTCCTCGGGTTGAAACATTGCCCGGAAGTAGCCGAAATGGCCGGGTAGGTGCGGATCGTGGAAATTGCACACCCGACTCGAGCCTACAAGAATTTGATGTGCAATGCTGTTTGGTATTGATGACTCCCACCACAGAGAAACTTCTTGAAAGCTTCAGATGAGTTTACCTCGCAGGGAAGAAAGTCAAGACGAACTATTCCAATCATATCCTCCTCCGAAACCAGAGAAACAAATTTGAAAGACGCGGGCAGAGAACCAAAGTACCAACAACTTGGATTTTCTTGCATATACAAGGATAGATGTGCAAGAAAGATGCATGCGCGACTGATCTTATCAATTTCTATCTGATGACGACTTCCATGGTGGCCTTTTTTTTTTTGTTTGAAACAATATAACTTCCATAAAAAACTCGAAGATTTGTTCACCATTAATTCTAAAGATTAAAAGGTGACACTTTGAATCCGTATCTTGGTTTCTAGTTTTCAATTCCATGACATAAAGTAGAAGATAGCAGCCATTGCATAAAGGAGGTGGTATATGTGTCCAAATATCAGAGAACGGTTTTACAGGAAGATCATTCGAATGAAACTGGTGGAAACATTGGACATACAGAGTTTAGGCAGAGATGAACTTAGAAGCTGAATTCGTTATTGAAGGTAAAAGGCAATGGTGATGATGTCGTATCGACATGCCAGTCATGGAGCAATCCCCTGAGGAGAAGGAGAAGGAGAAGGAGGGAAAGAGTAGTATGGAGTTGAGTCATACTCACTTTGACTCCAACTCCTCCTTGAACTGAGGGTCCCGCAGAAGAAATTGGCTTTGGAGCATTCGAACCACTTCAGACATCTCTAGTCGAACAGATGGATCCTCATGTGCGCACAACAACGCCAACTGGACTAGTCCCTCTGCTTCTTCTTCCACGTAGTTCCCCAGCAGATTGGGATCGATAACCCTTCCCAACTCATTCTTGTGCATAAAATTCACCAATCCATTCGGCCGGATAACTGATATTTTGATAATCCCGCCAACTCAAAGAAGTTCCAAAATTGACTGTCCCGAGATGAGCTCGAGAAGCATGCTTCCCGTACGCGAAGACATCATTCTTCAGTGTGCACTTACATGTACAGAGGTACTCGTGGGCAATAAACCCAAGTGTGCCACGGATGGTGGTGTCCACATAAACATCTTCATAGCGTTGATAGGATTGAGAATCGGAGCCAGAATCAGCTGACCACGTGGGCCACTCTATAGTCCCTTCCTCTACATTTCCCTCGTGCATGATCATGGCAAGCGCAAATCCTCCTATCTCGGCCTCAAAATGCTCATTCAGCAGTATATTGGATGAACAGATGTTGCGATGCAGGATCTTGATGTTACCTTGATTGTGAAGGTGCGCAAGCCCCTTCGCTACTCCCAAGGCTATCCGCTTGCGAGTAGTCCAATCGAGAGGTCGGGCAAACCGATCCGGTCTCTCTCTAAGATGGTAAGATAGGGTATTGTTGACCATCAAGGGATAGACCAGCAAGAGCTCTTTCTTGGTCCTGCAAAAGCCCCTCAGGCATAGCACGTTTGGGTGCGTCGAAATTGCGCTTCCCACTTTCATTTCTTCTTCGAGCTGTTCTTTGCGAACTTCATGATGGACAGAGCACGCTCTCTTTACAGCCACTAGCGAACCATCGGCCAAGCGCCCCCGGTAAACTGTGCAAAATCCACCTTCCCCCACGATGTTGTCTTTGAGAAAGTTGTGCGTCGCGACGCGGAGCTCCTTTAGAGAGAAGCTTTTAGGAGGAGTTGGATCGTCTTCAACGGACTCGGCAAAACTGAAGGTTCGGAGATTGAACACCATCTTTAAGCAGGGAGCACCCTCTGCATATCCCAAGAGACTTTGCTTGTACACACAGCTTTTTTGATAACTCAAAGTTGGGATTTTGCGTCTCACCCGCGACTGCTTTTGGTCGGTGTGAATGAACGAAAGGGTAGGGAAAGTCGTTGGATTGCAGGGCTGATGTCGAAGTCCAAGGGTTGGGGCCATCTCACTCCCAAAAGGCATTCCTAGGAGCAGGTTCCTGGAAATTGAGAGCGAGAGAGGTTTCAATTTCATTGCCTGGAAGCTTCCTAAATTCTGCATAATTCTCCACCATCATTGGGAAGAGTACTAGTCTTTTTTTTTTTTTTTAACCTACATTGGCTTGGCTGTACATCGCATGAAAAAGCTATTAACTTTTGCGTGTCCTTAAAGATCCATTCTTCTAATTGCCCGAGTTTGGAACACGTGCATTATATGTCGATGGATCATATTGCAATTTTTAATAGATGATCCTTGAAAACAAGAAACAACTGCATTAACAATGAAGTAGAAATTTTTGCTATGATATAGTATGAACATAAAAAAGGGAGTCGGTTGATACTAAAATAAATAAAAATCGAGATTTATTTCTGTTAGATCTTTTTGGAGTTAGCGTTGACCAAATATTGAAAGACACAAAAGTGCTTGGGATTTTCCAGGAAATGACCATGTTTTCCATGGTTTGACGAAAATCTGAAAATGCTCTGAAAAACGATTTTCGCCGTTTGGCAAGAAATTAATTTTCCTAAAAAAGAATATCAAATAATTCGTATTTTTAATTATTTCACTTTTTAATAACTTTTTTATTTTATTTTTTCCCTCTCTTTTTATTTTTCATCTTCTTTCTTATAAAAATTTCTTCATCAGCCGATCGCCGCTCATGGCGGCGGCTGGCGTCCAGCCACACGCGAGCTGAGCCACGGCTCTTGAGGCCTTGAGCTCTCCCTGACTCGCCGAAGAAGCCGAGGTGGTAGATGAAGGAGGTGATGGCGGCAATAGGCAACAGCAGCTCTGTTTTTCGGTTCGACAGAGCAGCAGCTCTGCTGGTTGCGTGAAAAAAAGGGGGAAAAGAAGCAGCTCAGAAGAAAGAAGAGGGTAAATAGAAGAGACAGCGTGAGGGGGGAGAGGGCACGATCTTCACAGAGAGATTGGAAAATGATTCCCTTCCTTTCAAAAGTGGAAATCATTTTCCACAATTCTAGAAATAGTTTTTTTTCATTGACCGGATAATATTTTCTTTGACCATGCATTCTTCTCCCCCAAACATAAGAAATTAAGGAAAATATTTTTCCAGAAAAAACCATTTCCACAAAACAAACGCAGCCTTGATATGAGTGCATATTCCTTGCAAACTCCCTTGCATAACTCTTCTTGGCATACTCCGACTTGATATGACTTCATCTTCCATGCGAACTCCTTGCATAACTCTTCTTGGCATATTGCGATTGTCATAATTAATTTTGTCAAATCTTGTGATTTAAAAGACAATAATGATTTGCGAGGATGACCAAAGCATCTATGTGCGAATTCCTCTTTCTCTTCTTTCTTTCGTTTTTGTTTTTTTGTTAGACTGATTAAAATTCCTGGAGGACAAGAAGACTACATATCAAATTCAAAGAATAGCAATTTGATTCAGACATGGCATTGGCTCGGCATGTAGAGAGTCTCCGGCTCATGAATTCCAGGAGGAAGGTGCTTCCCTAGTGTTTCTTGAAATTTCTTGAAAGCTTCGCATGAGTTTCCTCGTTGCCAAAGAAAGTCAAAAACCAACTAGTCCAACCATATCCTCCTCTGAAAAGCTGAGACACGGATTTGAAAATGCAGGCAGAGATGGGATTGACAGCAGCTTGGAATTTCCTCGATTAATAAGCGAAGCATTATTAGATGATGCTACCTTAGTTGCTGCCTTAAATCCTGAAGATTAGAGAGGAAAACACTGTCGACCACCCCAAAATGTCTACAACCTTAGATGAAACATGTTGATATTTATCTTGGATTATGACATCAGTGGTCTCTGCATTTGTTTCCAAAATTTGAAATTTTGCCTTTTACTTTAGTTCTTTTTCCAGAATGATCCACGTACTGTTCAATGTCATTGATTGTCTCGTGGCATCTTTATCCCCGTGAAGTCGCGAAAATTATCAGGAAACATATCTTTGCAGTTATGAGAAGACCGTGAGTAGGGGAAGTTTATCCAATCAGTCCTAATTCTAAATTTATTATACGGCTGTTAATTCAATTTTAAACTTCCCAATTTTCTGCCGACCAAAAAAAAAAAAAAATTCGAATTTTGTCAATTTAATCTTATAACTTTGCACGAAATTCTAATATAATCATTGTGGCCAATTTTCTGCCGTTCTCTGTTCCACTTAAAACCATACCCATCACTAATTCCTTCCCCCTTTCTTTAATAGAATATTTGCTAGATCTACTTCTCAATGGTCAACTCCGCAGCTTTATGAACTTGCCAGTGGCAGGTTGCTTGCTGAATAGAACTTCTGGTCCAGAATCTACCGTCATCTTTAAGAATGCCCGTACAGTTTCCTTAGCTGGGCTCTTATTATATAGAGTATAAAATGTTCATGAGTTGCTAAGGTTTCAATGAGTCTGGCCCTTCAAAAAGGAACCAATAAGTCTCGCAAAAAAATAAAAAAAATTGCGAGTCCTTTGTTATTTGAAAGATAACATATAATATCTTCAATATACAACTGAATAGATAACTAAGTCATATTTTTTGCGATTTTTAGCCTCCGTTTTGTTTTACGAAAAATAAGTAATTTGCATAATGTTTTGTCCGAGAGATCATAAAAAAGTCATGTACCTATTATAATTGTGTCAATTCACCCATAAACATATTTTTAATTCTCCAAGCTGATGCGGTACTACTTGTGCTGATGCGGACTTTTCTGGTCCAAGATGCTTTGTATATAGAATTTAATTTTGCGACCTAATAGTCGTCCTACACATAGTTTTTTTTTTGGGGGGGGCGGTCGACCGGACACAAAATTTCATACATAAGGGGCCACAAAAGGGGTCTTCTGCTAATATTAAGGACAAATAACAACGAGGAAAAATATGGATTTGAAGGAGTCCATCGCCAAGAAGCATTCCACATGTAGGGATTGAGTCAAGAAGCAGATAATGCACAGTTCCTTTGAAACTTACTTCCATAGAAAATGGTTCGTCCTGTGAAGTTATTGTAAATTCCACCGCGTACTAACTTATCAAGAGCGAATACAAAAATCATCAGGGGGCTTTATTGGGTGAATGTGCGTTAGTGCACCGAACCTTATACTCAGATGGATCCCGCATGAAAAGAGTATTGAATTGATTAGTTCTAGGGGTTAATTCCATTAAAAATTAGCACCCACCATATATATACCACAAGCTATTTATCGACTCACAAAAAATATCAAAATGGTAATGTCCCTAATCTTTCAAAAATGATTTCAATGAGCCAAAGGGAGGATTCCCGCCATTGAAACAAGCTCGAGACAGTGAAGGAAATGCACAACCACACAATTAAGCAGGTCATTAAAACTTGATTGGAAGCTCAATACCTTGCCTGGGAAGTTTTTCTTTGAGACAGTGAAGGAAATGCACAATCACACAATTAAGCGGGTCATTAAAACCTCGCACGAGCGCACGATCCGTTTGCACAACACGACATTTAGCACTAAGTTTCCTCATTCTCCAACTCGGTGACAGTTAGTGAAAGCACAACACAACATTTAGCACCGAGTCTCCTCATTCTCCAACTCGCTCGGTGACGGTTAGTGAAAGCTCGAGAGAGGTGTAGATGTGAAGAATCGTACTGTGCGCACCTCTTGATTGTTTGAATGAGGTTAAGGCTAATAATGTCATCGCTCTGGTCATTGCCTCCCCGCGAATAGGAGATAATCTACTAAATTAAGACGAAATGGAGATTCCGCGGAATGGCCCAGGTAGGTGTGAATAGTGCGAAGTGCGTACCCGATTTTAGAAGTGCCAACTAGAGCCTGGAAGAAGATAGCAGTCATTACATTGCAGGAAAGTATTACAGAACATGCAAATGAAAGTGAAGAGGAACATATAGAGATTAGGAAGAGAAACACAGAAACTAAACATGTTATTGTAGGTAAAAGGCAACGGTGATGATGTGGCATTGACATGCCAGTCATGGAGCAATCCCCAGAGGAGAAGGAGAAGGAGAAGGAGAGGCGAATGACTCGTTCAATTAGCATGATAGATTAAGAGGCAGCACTTTGAATAACTCTTTCAATTTATAGCTTTCGATTCCCTGAAATTTTTTGAAGAAAAGTGGTCATTATTGGCCAACTCTTTGAAATAGAGTCTAGAACCTCAACCCCACTATTTCACTATTCTAGAACAATTTAGAAGTGAGCCGTCTCACACTATTACAGAGACGAGTGTGCAATAAAAGAAAGATCATTGAAACAAAAGTGGAACAAACATATGAATATAAGGAAAGGAGAACCCTAAACAAAGAAGGTTTTAGCGTATGTCCAAGGGAAAGTTGCTCTTCAAGTCTTAAACCTTATCTACCGATGTAATTGAGCCCTAACTTTCATCAAAAAGTGCAATCGAGTTTTAAAATTTTTAATAGGTTTATAAATCTTTATAAAAAAATACAATGAAGTCATAAATTGAAAAACACAAGTTGACGATCTAGCATAAGTACTTATTTATTTTTATTTTTATCAAAATGACTTGAATGTACATTTTAAAGAAGACTTAGGAATTGATTGAAATAATTGAAAGGTTTTGTGACGCCTTGGAAATTAGACCCCGGTAAATTGTCGAAATTCAATAAAAAGGGTTTATATTGAATTCGTGTCGGTATAAAATTTTGAATCGCAAGGACGAAAGTGACGAATTTTGAAAGATTCCCGGAAATGTCGTTCGATTTCGATTGGGTCTCGAAATCGTGGTCACCGCGATTTAGGATTTTTAATCCTCGCGCCTAGACCTATTCCGGACCGAGCCTAATCCGTGAAAATCTAAATTTTATTCCCAATCGATTGAGCCAAAAATCGATCACCCCGATTTATCAAATGACGAAATCGCCCTTGAATATTATGCATATAAGACGAAGAAGATTAAATCCGATGAGACCTATGGGCCCCACTTGCCATTAAATATCCCCACCAACCAGTCAAAATCTTCTCTCTCTCTTCCTTCTTCTTTCTCTGCCACTATTCTCTCCTCCCCTCACTCTCCCTCACGACCACTCCCTCTCTCGCTCCGCTTCACACCCGCACGTTCTCCTCCTCCTTCATCAGCCCTTCTTTGTGCGACGCCAAGACCCCACCATTGCCCCGTCGTCCAGCCCGCCACTTCGCCTCCTCCGATATCGCCCGACCTGCCGTGAGGCCGCCGGACAACTGTAGAAGCTCGGGCGCCGGGATCGCTCCTGTCCGCGTCCTAGGGTTGCCCGAGCCGCTCACCCACCTCGGGCCACTTCCGACCCCGACTAGCCACCACGTTATCTTCCCTCAACCCCCCACGCCGCCCCACCGCCCCGTGCCGCCCCGGAGCCGCCCCGACGGCTCCGTAACGTAACCGAAGCCCACTTGCCTTGTTTTCCGTCGCCCGAGCTGCCGTAGTTGTTCCTCTGTTCCGCCTAGACCCACCGCCCGCCGACCACCCCCAACCATCGTCCTCCACCTCTAGTCGTACCTCGGGGCCGCTGGATGCTGGTCACCGCCTTGTAGAGCTCGGATTGAGTCCCGCCAGCCTCCCCCTATTTGAGACCCGAGTCCCCCGTTTTCTTGCTCCGGTTGCGCCGCGGTGCTCGGCCGCCTCCAGCCATTCGCCGGAGTCGCCGCCGCCACCTGAAGCTCCCCCGAAAACCTCCCGACATTGGCCACCCTTTCCCCACCTTTGAACGCTCGAAACCGCCCCCAAAACAATCCCCCAAAACCCGGTCCCCCTTTTCGGCCGCCGTATTCATCGCGCCGTCGTGGACCATTTCGGCCGCTACGGCCACCGACCGCCACCCCCGAGCCTTGTACCGCCGTCCCGAGGTGTCGCGAAGTCTTTGGGCCATCTTTGTTCAAGTTGGAAGCCCGGAGCTTAAGTTGGATCGCGGGCCGCCAATAATCGTCGCCGGGCCGGGCCAAGTTCGTGTCGCCACCTCTCGAGTTGAGACCGCCCGAGCTAGTTTAATTGTGAGTTAGCCCCTAACTATCGGTTAGGACGCTAATTGCGTTTGGATTAGATTAATTAGTTAATTAGGGTGTTTAGGTAGTTTAATTACGGTCGGATTAGCTCGGGACTTGGTTTAGGATAAATGGCCGTAATTAGTTATGATTAGTCAATTAGCTAGGTTGTCTCGTGGCTAATTGTGAGTAGAATTGGTTGATTTGATTGATTGCATTGATTGATCGCGAGCGAGCGATAGGTTAGAGACGAGTGCGCGATTGACTATCAATGGAAATTGAAATTAGAATTAATGATCGATTGTTGCAATTAACTAAGTGATTTATGTATTGTTCTTGTGAATGCCGGATTGATTGTTGATTGCCGTGGGGGTCCGATTAGAGGATAATCGCCCCAAATTGATTGGTTTGTCGGTTGATATAATTGCGCATTCATATGACCACGTATGAGATCAAATTGCATGATTTTGCACGAAAATAGCCTTGGGCCAAGTATTTGAACATGCGAGTGTGAGCATTCGACCTAATTCCAAGAAATGAACTAACCTGGTTGTCGAAGTGCTTGAGTGGTCACATAATGGGATAATTCCGACAATCATTGTCTTCGATTGGTCGGTCCTAGCATTCATTGTGTTCGATTGCTAGATGCGCGTCGATCATTGTCTTCGGTCAGACGTTTGCCGGTCGTAGCTTGTGAATGACCGAAGCCTTTTAAGGATACTGTTAGTTTCGTGCCGAGTCGACAATCATTGTTTTCGGTTGGTTGAGCGGAGTCACATGGACTATCGAAGCCGTCGTCGGAAGTAAGAGACGGTGCCTGGTCCGCCACGAGCACCAACCGAATAGTGTCTCGGACCTACGGGTCGTTGTTAATAATAAATGGACTACGTGTGGTGTCTCGTGCATGCAAGTGATGTAATGCTTTGCCAATGGATTGAATTGGTTTGATTGATTAATTGTTGAGTCAAGTCGCATCGCATTATGTGTGGCCTGGAAGGTAAGCTTGCATGTGATTGAAATATCTGCTCTATCTTGATGTGATTGATTGTTAGGATGTACGAGCGAATCAACGCCCTAACCGGGCTTAGGCGTTGACTCACCGAGATTAATTTCTCACTCCGTCATTTAACCATTTCGGGTCTCAAGTGATGGAGCCCGTGATGTTAGGGCATGGTGATCGAGTAGGATTTTTGGGAATAGATGAAGGTTTAACCTTACCCGACCATATATCATTTTGAGGTCCTAGTGAGCCACCCTGAAGAATGGGGTTGTATAGGTTCTAGATAGCCCTGTAGGGTTAAAATTCATATACTTTGGTTTATAAATGAAATGATTTTTGTGAAATGATTGTATTGATTTTCTTACTCGTATCTATCCCTATTTGATCTTGTTGTTTGGGAGTGTTGCACGTTCCGCATGCGCCTTGTTGTCGTAGGTCAATAGCCGACCTGGGACGTTATCATTCATGACACGATGCGAGATTGGTAGGGATGTTACGAGCTCGGAGATCGAGGCGTGACAGGTTTAGGACTTCCTATGCAATTTTCCTCACTTCCCTTGAAGAGAAGGAGGAGGGAAAGAGTTGTAAGGAGTTGAATCTTGCTCGCTTGGACTCCAACTGTTGCTTCTGCTATGATCTCTCCCAGAGGAGTTTGTTTTCGAGCATTCTAACATTTTCGGATGTCTCCCGATCGGGACAGATGGATCGCCATCTGTGAGAAACAATGCTAATCGGACTAATTGCTCTGCTTCTTCTTCCACACCGTTTCCTTGCAAATTGGGATTGATCACTCTTCCCAACTTGTTCTTTTTCATAAATCCACCAATCCATCCTTCCAAACCGAGATTGTCATCACACGCCAAGCATATTGAGAGTGACATCCGCGTGCTGATGTGTGACCTCTACTGTAGGTGTCAAGCACGTCATCGGTGACGTCATCCGACATGTCCACAAAACAACATCCTTCACCACGTGTGTTGCCAAACTAGCAAGCTGCCACGTCATCCGCCACATCGCCCCTGACTGTTGACCGAAGACCATTGATCGTTGACTGACCATTGACCTGCACCGATCGACCAATGACCGATTCAAATCAAACCGGCCAGACCGATTTTTTTCCCATTTTTAGCCTGTTCATGCACTCTTCAACCGGTTTTTGGCGCTTTGCGATCGGTTCCAAAGTTATCTCAACATGCTGAATCCATTTTCGGCCTTATTTGCTCGACTTTTGCTTACAAAGAACTGGTTTCTTCATTTTTGTTTTGTTTTTATACCGGTAAAGTGCATATAATGGATAAATTAAAAGTCTCAATGCCCACTTAGACTATTTTGAATGGTTCCATTTATTTTCTATGGGCTCAAGAAATATCAATTTACTCGAAAGGACGCCGACTTTGACATTATGTCGGTGGTGATATTCACGTGCATACTAAGATTACTAGTAAAACTAAGGATAAATTTGTTGCCCATTAGGTTAAATAAGATAAGGAATCATCATACTCTCACTTGGACTTTTATCAATGGCATGTGCATTAGTGAAGTTGAACCTATTGTTAGATGGAACTCGCATGGAAAGAGTACTAAATTGATCAATTTTATGGATTAATACCATAAAAAATTCTCAAATTGGTACTCATAACATGTACATCCCGAACTAATTATAGTCCGACAAGAATCCCAAACCGGTAATGCTCCTAATTTTTTAGAACTGGTTGCAATGAGCCAAAGGGATGATTTCCACCAACAAACGCCAAAACATTAATCAGGTTGAAACAACGTCGAGGTCGATTAATCTTTAATTCATTCAAAAACCAAGAAAAATAAATCAATCTAACAGGAAGCACAATGCCCGCTTGGGCGGTTTTCCTCTTTTTCTTAAAACGTGAAGGAAATCCACAATTAAACGGGTCATTAACACTCTCTCACAAGAGCACGATTCGTTCCGACATTCAACACGAGTCTCCTCATTCCCCAACTCGCTGACATTTCGAGAGAGCTGGAGGGAGGTATAGATGTGTGGAATTGAACTATGCACCTCTAAAATTGGGTATGCCTCCCCCTGAATCGGAGATAAATCCAGTGGATTTAGATGAAAAGAAGATTCCTCAGGTTGAAACATTGCCCGAAAGTAACTGAAATGGCCGGGTAGGCGCGGATCGTGGAAATTGCACACTCGACTCGAGCGTACAAGAAGTTGATGTGCAATGCTGTTTGGTATTGATGACTCCCACCACAGAGGAACTTCTTGAAAGCTTCAGATGAGTTTACCTCGCAGGGACGAAAGTCAAGACGAACTATTCCAATCATATCCTCCTCCGAAACTAGAGAACAAATTTGAAAGACGCGCGCAGAGAACCAAAGTACCAACAACTTGGATTTTCTTGCATATACAAGGATAGATGTGCAGGAAAGAGGCATGTGCGACTGATCTTATCAATTTCTTCTAATGACGACTTCTATGGTGGCCTTTATTTTTTGGTTTGAAACGATATAACTTCCATAACAAACTCGAAGATTCGTTCACGATTAATTCTAAAGATTAAAAGGTGACACTTTGAATCCGTATTTCGGTTTCTAGTTTTCAATTCGATGAATAATGTAGAAGATAGCGGCCATTGCATAACGGACGTGGTATATGTGTCCAAATATCAGAGAACTGTATTACTGGAAGATCATTCCAATGAAACTGGTGGAAACATTGTACTTACAGTGTTTAGGAAGAGATGTACTTAGAAGCTGAATTTGTTATTGAACGTAAAAGGCAACGGAGATGATGTCGCATTAACATGCCAGTCAGGAAGCAATCCGCTGAGGAGAAGGAGGGAAAGAGTAGTACGGAGTTGAGACATCCTCGCTTTGACTCCAACTACTCCTTGAACTGGGGTCCGGCTGAAGAGACTGGCTTTCGAGCATTCGAGCCACATCAGACATCTCCGGTCGAGCAGATGGATCCAGTTGTGCGCACGACAATGCCAGTCGGATCAGTTGCGCTGCTTCTTCTTCCACGTAATTCCCCTGCAAATTGGGATCGATAACCCTTCCCAACTCGCTCTTGTTCGGGAAATCATCAATCCATTCCATATAACTGAGATTTTCATCATCCGCCAACTCACAAAGTTCCAAAATTGACTGTCCCGAGATGAGCACGAGAAGCATGCTTCCGTACGCGAAGACATCATTCTTCAGTGTGCACTTACATGTATAGACGTACTCGGGGGCAATAAACCCATAGGTGCCACAGATGGTGGTGTCCACATAAACATCTTCATAGCGTTGATAGGATTGAGAATCGGAGCCAGAATCAGCTAACCCCGTGGGCCACTTAATAGTCCCTTCCTCTACATTTCCCTCGTGCATGATCATGGCAAGCGCAAATCCTCCTATCTCGGCCTCAAAATGCTCATTCAGCAGTATATTGGATGAACAGATGTGGCGATGCAGGATCTTGATGTTACCTTCATTGTGAAGGTGCGCAAGCCCCTTCGCTACTCCCAAGGCTATCCGCTTGCGAGTAGTCCAATCTAGAGGTCGGGCAAACCGATCCGGTCTCTCTCTAAGATGGTAAGATAGGGTATTGTTGACCATCAAGGGATAGACCAGCAAGAGCTCTTTCTTGGTCCTGCAAAAGCCCCTCAGGCATAGCACGTTTGGGTGCGTCGAAATTGCGCTTCCCACTTTCATTTCTTCTTCGAGCTGTTCTTTGCGAACTTCATGATGGACAGAGCTCGCTCTCTTTACAGCCACTAGCGAACCATCGGCCAAGCGCCCCCGGTAAACTGTGCAAAATCCACCTTCCCCCACGATGTTGTCTTTGCGAAAGTTGTGCGTCGCGACTCGGAGCTCCTTTAGAGAGAAGCTTTTAGGAGGAGTTGGATCGTCTTCAACGGACTCGGCAAAACTGAAGGTTCGGAGATTGAACACCATCTTTTAAGGAGGGAGCACCCTCTGCATATCCCAAGAGACTTTGCTTGTACACACAGCATTTTTTATAACTCAAAGTTGGGATTTTGCGTCTCACCCCCGACTGCTTTTGGTCGGTGTGAATGAACGAAAGGGTAGGGAAAGTCGTTGGATTGCAGGGCTGATGTCGAAGTCCAAGGGTGGGGCCATCTCACTCCCAAAAGGCATTCCTAGGAGCAGGTTCCTGGAAATTGAGAGCGAGAGAGGTTTCAATTTCATTGCCTGGAAGCTTCCTAAATTCTGCATAATTCTCCACCTATCATTGGGAAGAGTACTAGTCTTTTTCTTTTTCTTTTTTTAACCTACATTGGCTTGGCTGTACATCGCATGAAAAAGCTATTAACTTTTGCGTGTCCTTAAAGATCCATTCTTCTAATTGCCCGAGTTTGGAACACGTGCATTATATGTCGATGGATCATATTGCAATTTTTAATAGATGATCCTTGAAAACAAGAAACAACTGCATTAACAATGAAGTAGAAATTTTTGCTATGATATAGTATGAACATAAAAAAGGGAGTCGGTTGATACTAAAATAAATAAAAATCGAGATTTATTTCTGTTAGATCTTTTTGGAGTTAGCGTTGACCAAATATTGAAAGACACAAAAGTGCTTGGGATTTTCCAGGAAATGACCATGTTTTCCATGGTTTGACGAAAATCTGAAAATGCTCTGAAAAACGATTTTCGCCGTTTGGCAAGAAATTAATTTTCCTAAAAAGAATATCAAATAATTCGTATTTTTAATTATTTCACTTTTTAATAACTTTTTATTTATTTTTTGCCTATTTTTTTTTCTTCTTTCTTATAAAAATTTCTTCATCAGCCGATTGCCCCTCATGGCGGCGGGTGGCGCCCGGCCACACTCGAGCTGAGCCACGGCTCATGAGGCCTTGAGCTCTCCTTGACTCACCGAAGAAGCTGAGGAGGTAGATGAAGGAGGTTATGGCGGCAATAAGCAACAGCAGCTCTGTTTTTCGGTTCGACAGAGCAGCAGCTCTGCTGGTTACGTGAAAAAAGGGGGAAAAGAAGCAGCTCAGAAGAAAGAAGAGGGTAAATAGAAGAGACAGCGTGAGGGGGACAGGGCACGATCTTCACAGAGAGATTGGAAAATGATTCCCTTCCTTTCAAAAGTGGAAATCATTTTCCACAATTCTAGAAATAGTTTTTTTTCATTGACCGGAAAATATTTTCTTTGACCATGCATTCTTCTCCCCCAAACATAAGAAATTAAGGAAAATATTTTTCCAGAAAAAACCATTTCCGCAAAACAAACGCAGCCTTGATATGAGTGCATATTCCTTGCAAACTCCCTTGCATAACTCTTCTTGGCATACTTCGACTTGATATGACTTCATCTTCCATGCGAACTCCCTGCATGACTCTTCTTGGCATATTGCGATTGTCATAATTAATTTTGTCAAATCTTGTGATTTAAAAGACAATAATGATTTGCGAGGATGACCAAAGCATCTATGTGCGAATTCCTCTTTCTCTTCTTTCTTTCGTTTTTTTTTTTTGTTAGACTGATTAAAATTCCTGGAGGACAAGAAGACTACATATCAAATTCAAAGAATAGCAATTTGATTCAGACATGGCATTGGCTCGGCATGTAGAGAGTCTCCGGCTCATGAATTCCAGGAGGAAGGTGCTTCCCTAGTGTTTCTTGAAATTTCTCGAAAGCTTCGCATGAGTTTCCTCGTAGCAAAAGAAAGTCAAAAACCAACTAGTCCAACCATATCCTCCTCTGAAAAGCTGAGACACGGATTTGAAAATGCAGGCAGAGATGGGATTGACAGCAGCTTGGAATTTCCTCGATTAATAAGCGAAGCATTATTAGATGATGCTACCTTAGGTGATGCCTTAAATCCTGAAGATTAGAGAGGAAAACACTGTCGACCACCCCAAAATGTCTACAACCTTAGATGAAACATGTTGATATTTATCTTGGATTATGACATCAGTGGTCTCTGCATTTGTGTCCAAAATTTGAAATTTTGCCTTTTACTTTAGTTCTTTTTCCGGAATGATCCACGTACTGTTCAATGTCATTGATTGTCTCGTGGCAACTTTATCCCCGTGAAGTCGCGAAAATTATTAGGGAACATATCTTTGCAGTTATGAGAAGACCGTGAGTTGGGGAAGTTTATCCAATCAGTCCTAATTCTAAATTTATTATACGGCTGTTAATTCAATTTTAAACTTCCCAATTTTGTGCCGACAAAAAAAAAAAAAATTTCGAATTTTGTCAATTTAATCTTATAACTTTGCACGAAATTCTAATATAATCATTGTGGCCAATTTTATGCTGTTCTCTGTTCCGCTTAAAACCATACCCATCACTAATTCCTTCCCCCTTTCTTTAATAGAATATTTGCTAGATCTACTTCTCAATGGTCAACTCCGCAGCTTTATGAACTTGCCAGTGGCAGGTTGCTTGCTGAATAGAACTTCTGGTCCAGAATCTACCGTCATCTTTAAGAATGCCCGTACAGTTTCCTTAGCTGGGCTCTTATTATATAGAGTATAAAATGTTCATGAGTTGCTAAGGTTTCAATGAGTCTGGCCCTTCAAAAAGGAACCAATAAGTCTCGCAAAAAATAAAATAAAATTGCGGGTCCTTTGTTATTTGAAAGATAACATATACTATCTTCAATATACAACTGAATAGATAACTAAGTCAAATTTTTGGCGATTTTTAGCCTCCGTTTATTTCACGAAAAATAAATAATTTGCATAACGTTGTCCGAGAGATCATAAAAAGGTAATGTACCTATTGTAATTGTGTCAATTCAGCCATAAACATATTTTTAGTTCTCCAAGCTGATGCGGTACTACTTGTGCTGATGCGGACTTTTCTGGTCCAAGATGCTTTGTATGTAGAATTTAATTTTGCGACCTAATGTCGACCGGAGTCACCGGACACAAAATTTCATACATAAGGGGCCACAAAAGGGGTCTTCTGCTAATATTAAGGACAAATAACAACGAGGAAAAATATGGATTTGAAGGAGTCCATCGCCAAGAAGCATTCCACATGTAGGGATTGAGTCAAGAAGCAGATAATGCACAGTTCCTTTGAAACTTACTTCCATAGAAAATGGTTCGTCCTGTGAAGTTAATGTAAATTCCTCCGCGTACTAACTTATCAAGAGAGAATACAAAAATCAACTCATCCCGTAATTTACGTTGTTGAGTCACGAAAGAAAGATACGTCTCTACAGAGAAAAAACGACCACCGATTTCTTTCTTTCTTTCTTTCTTTCTCCATCCAGAAAAGAAAACCTACTAGCCCGTTTATGGACCAACGAATTGAGGAGTACAATTCAATGGTTTTCTGTTCTACGACCTACAAATTTGTGAACATTCTAGTCTACTCCATGTCCAGACGAATCATCAGGGGGCTTTATTGGGTGAATGTGCGTTAGTGCACCGAACCATATACTCAGATGGATCCCGCATGAAAATAGTATTGAATTGATTAATTCTAGGGGTTAATTCCATTAAAAATTAGCACCCACCATATATATATACCACAAGCTATTTATCGACTCACAAAAAATAACAAAATGGTAATGTCCCTATTCTTTCAAAAATGATTGCAATGAGCCAAAGGGAGGATTCCCGCCATTGAAACAAGCTCGAGACAGTGAAGGAAATGCACAACCACACAATTAAGCAGGTCATTAAAACTTGATTGGAAGCTCAATACCTTGCCTGGGCAGTTTTTCTTTGAGACAGTGAAGGAAATGCACAATCACAAAATTAAGCGGGTCATTAAAACCTCGCACGAGCGCACGATCCGTTTGCACAACACGACATTTAGCACTGAGTCTCCTCATTCTCCAACTCGGTGACAGTTAATGAAAGCACAACACGACATTTAGCACTGAGTCTCCTTATTCTCCAACTCGGTGACAGTTAGTGAAAGCTCGAGAGAGGTGTAGATGTGAAGAATATTACTGTGCGCACCTCTTGATTGTTTGAATGAGGTTAAGGCTAATAATGTCATCGCTCTGGTCATTGCCTCCCCGCGAATAGGAGATAATCTACTAAATTAAGACGAAATGGAGATTCCGCGGAATGGCCCGGGTAGGTGTGAATAGTGCGAAGTGCGTACCCGATTTTAGAAGTGCCAACTAGAGCCTGGAAGAAGATAGCAGTCATTACATCGCAGGAAAGTATTACGGAACGTGCAAATGAAAGCGAAGAGGAACATATAGAGTTTAGGAAGAGAAACACAGAAACTAAACTTGTTATTGTAGGTAAAAGGCAACGGTGATGATGTGGCATTGACATGCCAGTCATGGAGCAATCCCCAGAGGAGAAGGAGAAGGAGAAGGAGAAGGAGAGGCGAATGACTCGTTCAATTAGCATGATAGATTAAGAGGCAGCACTTTGAATAACTCTTTCAATTTATAGCTTTCGATTCCCTGAAAATTGTTGAAGAAAAGAGGTCATTATTGGCCAACTCTTTGAAATAGAGTCTAGAACCTCAACCCCACTATTTCACTATTCTAGAACAATTTGGAAGTGAGCCGTCTCACACTATTACAGAGACGAGTGTGCAATAAAAGAAAGATCATTGAAACAAAAGTGGAACAAACATATGAATATAAGGAAAGGAGAACCCTAAACAAAGAAGGTTTTAGCGTATGTCCAAGGGAAAGTTGCTCTTCAAGTCTTAAACCTTATCTACCGATGTAATTGAGCCCTAACTTTCATCAAAAAGTGCAATTGAGTTCTAAAATTTTTAATAGGTTTATAAATCTTTATAAAAAAAATACAATGAAGTCATAAATTGAAAAACACAAGTTGACGATCTAGCATAAGTACTTATTTATTTTTATTTTTATCAAAATGACTTGAATGTACATTTTAAAGAAGACTTAGGAATTGATTGAAATAATTGAAAGGTTTTGTGACGCCTTGGAAATTAGGCCTCCGGTAAATTATCGAAATTCAATAAAAAGGGTTTATATTGAATTCGAGTCGGTATAAAATTTTGAATCGCAAGGACGAAAGTGATTTGAATTTTGGCATTCCGAAATGTCGTTCGATTTCGATTGGGTCTCGAAATCGTGGTCACCGCGATTTAGGATTTTTAATCCTCGCGCTAACCTATTCCGGACTAAGCCTAATCCGTGAAAATCTAAATTTTATTTCCAATCGATTGAACCAAAAATCGATCATCCCGATTTATCAAAATTAATAAATCGCCCTTGAATATTATGCATATAAGACGAAGAAGATTAAATCGATGAGACCCGTGGGCCCCACTTGCCATTAAATATCCCCACCAACCCAGTCAAAGTCTTCTCTCTCTCTTCCTGCTTCTCTCTCACGTTGCTCTCTCCTCCCTCACTCTCCCTCACGACCACTCCTCTCCGCTCCGTCCTGCTCACACCCGCACGTTCTCCTCCTCCTTCGTCGCCCTTCTTTGTGCGACGCCAAGACCATTGCCCCGTCGTCAGCCCGCCACCAGCCTCCTCCTCCGATGCCGCCCATCCGCCGTGATGCCACCTGATTCAGAAGCTCAAGGCGCCATCGCTTTTTTTGCGTCCCAGGGTGCCCAGTGCTCGGCCCGCCTCGAGGCCACTTCCGACCCCGACCAGCCACCACGTCATCTTCCTTCAACCCCTGCGTGCGCTCTACCGCCGGCTTGCGATTGGTCCCAAAGTTATCTCAACGTGCTGAATCCATTTTCGGCCTTATTTTTCGACGTTTGCTTAGAAAGAACTGGTTTTTCATTATTTTTTTCCTGTTTTTTATCCCGGTAAAATGCATATAATGGATAAATTAAAAGTCTCAATGCCCACTCGTGACTATTTTGAATGGTTCCATTTATTTTCTATGGGCTCAAGAAATATCAATTCTCTCGAAAGGACGCCGTCTACGACTTTGACATTATGTCCTCCGGTGATATTCACGCGCCCACTAAAGATTACTAGTAAAACTAAGGACAAATTTGCTTGCCCATTAGATTAAATAGGATAAGGGAATCATCATACTCTCACTTGACCTTTATTAGTGGCATGTGCATTAGTGAATTGAACCTATTGTTAGATGGAACTCGCATGGAAATAGTACTAAATTGATCAATTTTATGGATTAATACCTAATAAAAAATTCTCAAATTCGAGCTACGACGCGCCCTGGTAGATAGGTACATAAAAAATTCCAAATTGTCCCGAGTATCTAATTCCATATTCCGTACAAGAATCTCAAACCGGTAATGCTCCTAATTTTTTAGAACATGGTTAATGAGCCAAAGGGATGATTTCCACCTCTTGAGTTGAGACCGCCGAGAAAGTTTAATTGTAGGTTGAACAAATTCGAGGTTGGACTTAATCTTTATATTAATTAGTTAAAAAGGGTGAAAAATAAATTAATTAACGGTCGGAAGCACAATGGACTTGGTTTAGGATAAATCTTTTCGTAATAAATGATGGATAATCCATTAGCACACAATGTAACGTGGTCATTAAACTTGGTTGATTTGATTGATTGCATTGATCTGTTCCCATCGAGCACGAGGTCAATAGTACAGTGCGCGATTGACTATCAATGGAAATTGAAATTAGAATTAATGATCGATCGGTGCAATTAACTAAGTGATTTATGTATTGTTGTATGTGAATCCGATTGAATTGTTGATTGCCGTGGGGTCTCAATTTGAGATAATCTCGAATTGATTGGTTTGTCGTAATCGATATAATTAGCGCATTCATATGATCACGTATGAGATCAAATTGCATGATTTTGTCGGACGGCCTTGGGCCAAGGGTGTATTTAAACATGCCAGTGCCAAATTTTGACTAATGACGAAAATGCCCCTAGGGTTTTGATGGGCTTAATGGTCACAATGGGTAATTAAATTAGTGGACCTTAGCTTATCAATTCAGCCTCACTTGTAAAAAATCTTCAGAATTCTTCGTTCTGTCTTCCTCTCGTGCACCCATCGTACCCCGTGAACTGACCTTCACCTCTTTTTCTCCTCCTTCGTTCTTTCTTTTGTGTCAACAATCAGTGCCTTCAAGTTATCCCCGACCAACTATAAACACCTCAAAACCCAAGCGACATGCCCAGACCTGCCGGGGCACCAACAGACTAGTGTCTTTGGCCTCCGTTGTTAAAGCCGACTGCAAGGAGCCTTCTCGAACTGCCCTGTTTTCGTCGGGATTGCAATTGCAGAGCTGGTGAAGTTGTTTTTGAGCTGCCGCTACCTCAACAACCGCCACCTCAGCTTCCAGCCACCTCATTTGACCTCTTATTGATGTTGTTCCGCGATCTTAGCAGCCGCGAAGTCGCCGGAAAGGGAGTAGAGCCCCGAACCCCGACCTGCTCTATTTCGATCTCTGTGGCACCGGTTTTGTGCCCAGCCGCCACCCGCCGCCACGACAGCTCCTCCACCCAACTCCGACCACTAATGAAGGTTTCCTTACACCCCTTAAACCATTGGCCACCAGCCCCACGAAGAATGGGTTGTATAGGTTCCAGAGCCCTGGAAGGGTTAAAATTCATCTACCCGGTTTGTAAATGAAATGGTTTTTCTGTTCCGGTTGTATTGCCCTGCTTTGTTGCTGCCGTTTCTATCCTACTGATCTTGTTGTTTGGGAGCCACTACCGACCACGCACCACATTCGTGTTGACCTCTCCACACGGACCACTATCATTCTGACCTCGAAGCCGACCACGACTGCTAGGGAGCTCCAGGACAGGCCTCAGCCGTGTTTAGGCTTGCCTCTATGCAATTTTCCTCACTTCCGTGAAGAGAAGGAGGAGGGAAGAGTTGTGGGGGTTGAATCTGTTGTTTGGACCCAATTCTGTGGGCCCACTATAATCTGACTGAGGCCGAGTTTGTTTTCGGGCATTCTAACATTTTCAGATTTCGCCTTATATTAGGCTGGATGGACATATTAATGGAAACAATGCTGGATCGAACTAATTGCTCTGCTTCCTCTTCCACACCTTTTCCTTGCAAATTGGGATCGATCACTCTTCCCAACTTGTTCTTTTTCATAAATCCACCAATCCATCCTTCCAAACCGAGATTGTCGTCACACGCCAAGCATATTGAGAGTGACACCCGCGTGCTGATGTGTGACCTCTACTGCAGGTGTCAAGCACGTCATCAGTGATGTCATCCGACATGTCCACAAAACAACATCCTTCACCACGTGTGTTGCCACACTAGCAAGCTGCCACGTCATCCGCCACATCGCCCCTGACTATTGACCGAAGACCATTGATCGTTGACTGACCATTGACCTGCACTGATCGACCAATGACCGATTCAAATCAAACCGGCCAGACCGATTTTTTTCCCATTTCTAGCCTGTTCATGCACTCTTCAACCGGTTTTTGGTGCTTTGCGATCGGTTCCAAAGTTATCTCAACATGCTGAATCCATTTTCGGCCTTATTTGCTCGACTTTTGCTTACAAAGAACTAGTTTCTTCATTTTTTTGTTTTTATACTGGTAAAGTGCATATAATAGACTAAATTAAAAGTCTCAATGCCCACTTAGACTATTTTGAATGGTTCCATTTATTTTCCATGGGCTCAAGAAATATCAATTTACTCGAAAGGACGCTGACTTTGACATTATGTCACCGGTGATATTCACGTGCATACTAAGATTACTAGTAAAACTAAGGATAAATTTGTTGCCCATTAGGTTAAATAAGATAAGGAATCATCATACTCTCACTTGGACTTTTATCAGTGGCATGTGCATTAGTGAAGTTGAACCTATTGTTAGATGGAACTCGCATGGAAAGAGTACTAAATTGATCAATTTTATGGATTAATACCATAAAAAATTTTCAAATTGGTACTCATAACATGTACATCCCGAACTAATTATAGTCCGACAAGAATCCCAAACCGGTAATGCTCCTAATTTTTTAGAACTGGTTGCAATGAGCCAAAGGGATGATTTCCACCAACAAACGCCAAAACATTAATGAGGTTGAAACAAATTTGAGGTCGATTAATCTTTAATTCATTCAAAAACCAAGAAAAATAAATCAATCTAACAGGAAGCACAATGCCCGCTTGGGCGGTTTTCCTCTTTTTCTTAAAACATGAAGGAAATCCACAATCGCACAATTAAACGGGTCATTAACACCTCTCACAAGAGCACGATTCGTTCCGACATTCAACACGAGTCTCCTCATTCCCCAACTCGTTGACATTTCAAGAGAGCTGGAGAGAGGTATAGATGTGTGGAATTGAACTATGCACCTCTAAAATTGGGTATGCCTCCCCACGAATCGGAGATAAATCCAGTGGATTTAGAAGAAAAGGAGATTCCTCGGGTTGAAACATTGCCCCAAAGTAGCTGAAATGGCCGGGTAGGCGCGGATCGTGGAAATTGCACACCCGACTCGAGCCTACAAGAAGTTGATGTGCAATGCTGTTTCGTATTGATGACTCCCACCACAGAGGAACTTCTTGAAAGCTTCAGATGAGTTTACCTCGCAGGGACGAAAGTCAAGACGCACTATTCCAACCATATCCTCCTCCGAAACCAGAGAAACAAATTTGAAAGACGGGCGCAGAGAACCAAAGTACCAACAACTCGGATTTTCTTGCATATACAAGGATAGATGTGCAGGAAAGAGGCATGTGCGACTGATCTTATCAATTTCTTCTAATGACGACTTCTATGGTGGCCTTTATTTTTTGGTTTGAAACAATATAACTTTCATAACAAACTCGAAGATTCGTTCACGATTAATTCTAAAGATTAAAAGGTGACACTTTGAATCCGTATCTCGGTTTCTAGTTTTCAATTCGATGAATAATGTAGAAGATAGCGGCCTTTGCATAACGGACGTGGTATATGTGTCCAAATATCAGAGAACTGTATTACTGGAAGATCATTCCAATGAAACTGGTGGAAACATTGTACATATAGAGTTTAGGAAGAGATGAACTTAGAAGCTGAATTTGTTATTGAACGTAAAAGGCAACGGAGATAATGTCGCATTAACATGCCAGTCAGGAAGCAATCCCCTGAGGAGAAGGAGGGAAAGAGTAGTACGGAGTTGAGACATCCTCGCTTTGACTCCAACTACTCCTTGAACTGGGGTCCGACTGAAGAGACTGGCTTTCGAGCATTCGAGCCACATCAGACATCTCCGGTCGAGCAGATGGATCCAGTTGTGCGCCCGACAATGCCAGTCGGATCAGTTGCACTGCTTCTTCTTCCACGTAATTCCCCTGCAAATTGGGATCGATAACCTTTCCTAACTCGTTCTTGTTCGGAAAATCATCAATCCATTCCATATAACAGAGATTTTCATCATCCTCCAACAAAAAAAGTTCCCTAATTGACCGTCCCGAGATGAGCTCGAGAAGCATTTTCCCGTATGCATAGACATCATTCTTCAGTGTGCACTTACCTGTATAGACGCACTCGGGGGCAATAAACCCAAATATGCCACAGATGTAGGTGTCCACATAAACATCTTCATAGCGTTGATAGGATTGAGAATCGGAGCCAGAATCGGCTGACCACGTGCGCCACTCTATAGTCCCTTCCTCTACATTTCCCTCGTGCATGATCATGGCATCCGCAAATCCTCCTATCTCGGCCTCAAAATGCTCATTCAGCAGTATATTGGATGGACAGATGTTGCGATGCAGGATCTTGATGTTACCTTGATTGTGAACGTGCGCAAGCCCCTTCGCTACTCCCAAGGCTATCCGCTTGCGCGTAGTCCAATCGAGAGGTCGGGCAAACCGATCCGGTCTCTCTCTAAGATGGTAAGATAGGGTATTGTTGACCATCAAGGGATGGACCAGCAAGAGCTCTTTCTTGGTCCTGCAAAGCCCCTCAGGCATAGCACGTTTGGGTGCGTCAAAATTGCGCTTCCACTTTCATTTCTTCTTCGATCTGCTCTTTGCTCCGTCGATCGACAGAGCGCGCTCTCTTTACAACCACTAGCGAACCATCGGCCAACCGCCCCCGGTAAACTATGTTGAATAGACCTTCCCCCACGATGTTGTCTTTGCGAAAGTTGTGCGTCGCGACTCGGATCTCCTTTAGAGAGAAGCTTTTAGGAGGAGTTGGATCGTCTTCAACGGACTCGGCAAAACTGAAGGTTCGGAGATTGAACACCATCTTTTAAGGAGGGAGCACCCTCTGCATACCCCAAGAGACTTTGCTTGTACACACAGCTTTTTTATAACTCAAAGTTGGGATTTTGCGTCTCACCCCCGACTGCTTTTGGTCGGTGTGAATGAACGAAAGGGTAGGGAAAGCCGTTGGATCGCAGGGCTGATGTCGAAGTCCAAGTGTTGGGGCCATCTCACTCCCAAAAAGCATTCCTAGGAGCAGCTGCCTGGAAATTGAGCGCGAGAGAGATTTCAATTTCATTGCCTGGAAGCTTCCTAAATTCTGCATAATTCTCCACCATCATTGGGTTCCTAAGCATTGAAAAATCCAAATGGGAAGAGCATGAAAAAGATGATGTTCAATTTCATTGCCTGGAAGCTTCGTATGAGTTTCCTCGTAGCAAAGAAAGTCAAAAAGAAAAAAAACCAACTAGCCCAACCACATCCTCCTCTAAAAGCTGAGACGCATTTTCTGCGATTCTCTGTTCTACCTCAGAACATAACCACCCCTAATTCCTGCCCCCTTTCGTTAATAGGATATATGCTAGATGCACCGTTATGAACTCACCAGCTGCGGGTTGCTTGCCGAAGAGAACTTTTGGTCCAGAATCTACTGTCATCTCTAAGAATGCCCGTATAGTTTCCTTAGCAGGGCTCTTATTTATATAGAATATAAAATGTTCATAAGTTACCAAGTTAGGGTTTCGATGAGTCTGGCCCTTGAAAAAGGAACCAATAAGTCTCGCCAAAAATAATAATAATTATGAGTCCTTAGTTATTTGAAAGATACACATATAGTATTTTCAATATGCAACTGGATAGTTAACTAAGTCGGACCCATGTTTCACAAAAAACTTTGCAATTTTTAGGCTCCGTTTATTTGACGAAAAATGAATAATTTGCATAACGTTTTCCGAGAAATAATAAAAAAGGTCATAAACTTATTATAATTGTATCAATTCATCCATAAACCTTTTTTTTGTGTAATTGAGTCTTTAACCTTATGTATTGCAACCGCTCCCCATTTGGCCGGGCCGCGACGTGGCACTACTGGCGTTGATGCGGACGTTTTTGATCCAAGACGCTATTTATGTAGAATTTAATTTTTTGACTTAATATTCCTACACATACAAAAAAAAAAAATTTTGGTCGATTACATATATAGTTGAGTTGATAGGGTCCGGACACAAAATTTCAAACATAAGGGGCCACGACAGGAGTCTCTGCTAATATTAAGGACAAATAACAACAGGGAAGACCGAGGAAAACGATGGATTTGAAGGAGTCCATCGCCAAGAAGGATTCCACACGTAGTGATTGAATCAAGAGGCAGATAATGCACAGTTTCTTTGAAACTTACCTCCAAAGAAAATGGTTTCATCCTGTGAAGATATTGCAAAGTCTACCGCGTGCTAACTTATCAAGAGAGAATACGAAAATCAACACATCCCGTGACTTACGTTGCTGACTCACGAAAGAAAAATATGTCTCTACAAAGAAAAAAAGGACCACCAATTTCTGTAAGACGTGAAGGAAATGCAAAACCACACAATTAAGCGCGTCATTAAAACCTCTCATGAGTGCACGATCCGTTTGCACAACACGACTTTTGGCACTGAGTATCCTCATTCCCCAACTTGGTGACAGTTATGGAAAGCTCGAGAGAGGTGTAGATGCGAAGAATCGTGCTATGCACCTCTTGATTGTTTGAATGAGGTTAAGGCTAATAGTGTCATCGCTCTTGTCATTGCCTCCTCGCGAATAGGAGATAATCTACCAAATTAAAGATGAAATGGAGCTTCCGTGGAATGGCCCAGGTAGGGGTGAGTTGTGGAAAGTATATACTCGATTTTAAAAGTGCCAACTAGAGCCTACAGGAAAGAATTACAGAAAGATCATACAAATGAAATTGAAGAGGAACATATAGAGTTTAGGAAGAGAAACTCAGAAGCTAAACTTGCTATTGAAGGTAAAAGGTAATGGTGATGATGTGGAACTGACATGCCTGTCATGGAGCAATCCCCCAGGAGGAGGACGATGCCGGGAGAAAGCGTAGAGAAGTAGGAGGTAATACAAGTGAGGAACTAATAGATAGGATATTCGCCACCCGTAGGAATCCACCTAAGGGATAAGAGTAGAAACAAGAAATCCTTCTTGTTAACAAGCCAAAGGCTCAATTGATTCATCAATCAAAACAAGTACGCTATTCTCATTCATCGTAGCATCCTTATATAGGCGAGCATGGAATAACCCTCCAAGCTTGAGTAATGAGACTCATCGATGAAATACAAAACCCTTAGGAAAAACCAAAAGACTCATAGAAAATAGAAAACATAATAAATTCCTAGGAACTAGAACTTTGACTCTTAGGGAAGACAATTCACAATCAGATAAGACTTTGGCAATCTAAACGTCATTTAACTACTCTTGAAAATATAAGAAGTTGTTAATGGCCTTCGACGTCTTCGCAGAATGCTCCGGCATCGACGCTTCGCTGCGTGAAAACTCATCCCTCGAGTTTCCTTCATCTTCTTCTTCATGGTAAGGAGAAAGATCGGCAACATTAAACGTTGTAGAAACAACATATTCACCAGGGAGTTCAATCTTATGTGCATTGTCACCGATCCTCTGTAGCACTTTGAAAGGTCCATCGGCTCTAGGCTTTAATTTTCCATGACGACCTCGACGAAATCGTTCCTTCCGAAGATGAAGCCAAACCAAATCTCCTTCTTTGAAAGTAAGAGGCTGTCGATGCTTGTTTGCTCTTTCTTGATACTTGGCATTGTGCTTTATAATCCTTTCCCGAACCTCGCTTATGGAGCTTTTTCAAATAATAGGCATGTTCCTCAACGTCTCCGCTAAAATGATGAGTGATGGGAAGTGGAGCTAAGTCCAATGGACTAATAGGATTTTTCCATACACAATTTCAAGCGGACTCTTTCCAGTCGTTTGGCTTGAAGAACAATTGTGAGCAAATTCTGCTTGAGCCAAAGTGAGCTCCCATTGCCGCAAATTACTTCCAATTAAGCTCCTCAAAAGATTTTCCAAACTTCGATTAACAACTTCGGTTTGCCCATCGGTTTGAGGATGATGAGAAGAACTAAATTGAAGAGTTGTGCCAAGTTTTTTCAAAGTGTGCGCCAAAAATGACTCGCGAATTTGGAATCCCGATCGGAGGTCATCGTCTTTGGAATACCATGAAGCTTCACTATCTCTTGGAAATAAAGATTCGCCACATGAGTAGCATCCAACGTCTTGTTACATGGCACGAAATGGTCCATTTTGGAAAATCGATCAACGACCACCATGATTGAGCCTTTACCCCCTTTGCGTTCGAGATAAACCAATTACAAAATCGAGACTCACATCCTCCCAAGGAGCTGTTGGTACCGGTAATGGAGTGTACAAACCGATATTTTGAGCATGACTTTCGGCAATATAACAAGTTCGACATCGGTTCACATGCCACATAACATCTTTCTTCATTCGAGGACAATAAAAATTTTCTTCGACAAGAGAGTACGTCTTGTCTCTTCCGAAATGACCCGCTAAGCCTCCTCCATGAGCTTCTTTGATAATGGCTTCTCTCAAAGAACCTCTTGGTATGCATAGACAATTATTTTTAAAGAGAAATTCATTTTGCAACAAAAATTGTTGATTTGGACCTTTGGAACAATCTTTCCAAATCTTACCAAAATCCGGATCATTTTTGTCATGCCACGATCGCCGAGCTCGCGACATCCCTACCAATCTCGCCTCGGGGCACGAATGATAGCGTCCCAGGCACACTATCGACCTATTCGCTTACGGCGCATGCGGAACGTGCAATTCTCCCCAAACGACAAATAATATGGGATAACAAAGTAGGAAAAATCAACTCAATCATCAAACAAAAGACAACTTCATTTATAAAGTCAAAATAGAGGAGTTTTAACCCTACCAAGTTACAACTAACCTATACACCCCATTCTTCGGGCGCTTACTAAGACCTCAAAAGATATACGGTCGGGTAAGGTTAAGTCATCATCTACTTCCAAAAATCTGCTCTAGCACCCATGCCCTAACATTCACGGGCTCCATCACTTCGAACCTAAAATGGTTAAACAACGGGGTGAGAAATGAATCTCGGTGAGTCAACGCCAAGCCCGACTAGGGCGTTGATTCGCTCGTACATCCTAATAAACAAACGCATCAATCAAGAGCAGATATTGCAATCACATGCAAACTTACCAGTCTTTAGCCATGCATAATGCAATGTTTGACCCCAAATCAACAGCCACAATCGGCGTACAACCGGCAAGGCATCACAACAATTTGCATGCACAGGACACCACACGAGGTTCATTTATTATCATATATGGCCATAAGGCCCAGCACACTAGGCGGTTGGTGCCTAGCACACTAGACGATTGGTGCTCTTGCGGGACCAGGCATCGTCCCATTACTTCGGCGACGACGACTACTATGCCGATTGTAATTCCGATCGACACGGCACGACATAGCGGCATTCCAAAAGGAGTTTCGGTCCATCACAAGCTGCGACCGACATCCGATCAACCCGACGACACGGATTGACGTGCATCCGACAAGTCGTGTGATTCCGATCGACACGGCACGATCATGTCAAGAACAACCATTAAGTGGTCACTCAAGCGCATCCGACAACAAGCGGTCAAATTCTTATCTTTACACTTAGCCGGATGCTCATGCGAGACGTGATCAAAGACTCGGCACCGTGCCATTTTCAAGGCTAAAATATGCGGTTTGATTCCACACGAGTTGGATGAATGCACGAATTATCCACGAGACTTTGCATCTCGAAAATGTGGGACCGACACCCACAATTTTCACCCATAGCATCCAACACGCAACACCAAGCATCCATATAAGCGAGCAATCGAGACAACCAACCAACATATATCAATAATCCGACGATAAAAGCCGATCCCATTTATAAAACAATTATCAAAAATCCAATCCAACTAGAAATCAATCGTTTCTGGCTTTACCCTATCGCTTGCTCGCGATCAAACAACGGCATCATTGCCGCGCCGACAATTCCATCTATTCACCAATTAGCCACGGACAATTTAACTAAGCATCGACTTAATTAATCGTGGCCATTTAACTTAAACCCAGTTTCTATCTAAACCGACCACGATTAAGCTATCTAAACGCCCTATTAAACTAATTACACTAACTAAGCGCAATTAGCACCCTAATCGGGGTTTAGGGGGTCAACTCACCAAAACGACGGTACTATTCATCGTCACTGTTCACCGACACTATTCACTAGCACTGTTCACCGCACAGTAATCTCCGCGGGACGCGCTCGGGACGACGACGGACTGCGATTTCGGCGGCGATGATGAAGGATGGCTCGGTGAGGGTCGATTGAGTGCGGATCGGGAGTCGGGTGAGTAGAGGGCGAGCTCGACGGGCTCCGCGACCGAGATGGAGGTCGTGGCTCGCGGGTGGGCGAAGGTCGGGCGAATGATGACGACACGGACCGGCGGAGGCGATCATTGGAGGGGAAGCGGCGCGGCGGTGGTTGTGGGTCGGGCATGACAGCAACAAAGAAAGGCGTCACGGGGGAGGTGGCTCGGGTTGGAGGTCGCGGGCTGCGGGGCTGTGCTTGCGGCGTCGGCGTGCGGTGGTTGACCAAAGATGGGCGGACGGGCGGGACTAGCAGAGCCGACGACGCGAGGGCAGCAGCGGTGGCGCGAGGGACCGACTGGTCAGGCTGCAGCGGTTCGGTTGGGGGCGTTGCAAAGTAGAAAAAGAAAACCAGGAAGAAGAAGAAAAGGAGGAAGAAGAAGAAAGAAGGAGAGAGAAGGAGGGAGTCACGTGGGTTGCGGGGGCAAGCGCGGAAGTGACTTGGGGGGCCACAGTCCTTTCAACTTAAAAAAATCATGGCGTCACAACTCTCCCTTACCTTAGGAAATTTCGTCCCCGAAATTATAGTACAATTACAACTCCTCAAAAAAGATAAGGATAGCTGCTCCTCATAATTTCCTCGTTCTCCCGGGTAGCTCCTTCGGTTCCGTGGTGTTACCAAACCACCTTGACTAATTGAATCGTCTTGCTCCGGAGCGCTTGTTCTTTCCTATTCACGATCCTGACCGGCCGTTCCACATACGCCGCTCACTCATCTAGCTCAATTTCTTCATAACTCGGCACATGAGCGGGGTCCGGCTCATACTTCCTTAATATCGACACGTGGAATACATTATGCACTTGAGCCAATCTTGGTGACAACGCAAGACGATATGTCGATTTCCAATCCGCTCCAAAATCTCGAACGATCCAATATACCTAGGGCTTAACTTTCCTCTCTTGCCAAAACGAGATGTCCCTCTCATAGGCGACACCTTCAAAAAGATATGGTCTTCCACTTGGAATTCAGAGGTCTCAGTGCCTCCTATCGGCATAACTCTTTTGACGACTTTGAGCCGTCTCCAGTCTGTCTCTAATGACTTTGACAACTTCCATAGGTCGCTCTACCAACTCGGGACCAGTGATCTTTCTTTCACCCACTTCACCCCAACAGACCGGCATTCGGCACGCTCTACCATACTGAGCCTCAAACGGTGCCATCTTAATACTCTGCCGATAGCTGTTGTTGTAGGTGAACTCAACCCGATGCAACCTGTTCTTCCCAACCGCCTTTAAAATCCAAAACACATGCCTCATCATGTCCTCCAAAGTCTGGATTGTCCTTTCAGATCGGCCATCTGTCTGCGGGTGATAAGCCGTACTAAATCAGTAGCTTTGTCCCTAAATCGGTTTGCGAGACTTTTCCAAAACATGGCAAGTGAACTTGGGATCACGTTCCAAAGTGATCGTCATCGGCATTTCACGCCATCGTACTATATATGGCACATACAAGTCAGCATACCTGCTTAAAGTGAGGTCCCTTCTTACAGCTATAAAGTGAGTAGACTCCATCAATCTACAACCCAAACCGAATCATTGTCTCTCCGATTCCTTAGCAACTCCATCACAAGGTCCATTGTGAAAGGCTTCCACTCCCACTTTGGAACATTATCGCGGCGGCAAAGAATCCACCAAACTTCCAATGCCGCACCTTGACTTGCCTTCGTACATACACTTCACCTTTGCTTCGCCTATGCCAACCGTCCCATCATTCCACTAGTAATTCTGTCCCAATTTTTTTTTTGGTACATCCTTGTGCTAATCGGACTAACACTATAGCAACTGCGATAGGTGTTCGCCAATATTTCTTTCTTGTCAAAAGTAATCCCCTTGTGGTCAATAACTCACCTAACTATGTGACCCTACTATGCTTCCGATGCGCACTCGATCACTAGTTTTTCCTCAATTGCCACATCTCGCAATTTTAACCTTATTTCGGGTCATCGTCTATCTTAGTAGCTTAGAGGTTTGTTCGGCGAGCCTCACTACACTATCCACTCATTGCTTACCATTACAAACTTTCCTGGTTCATCTTTCCATAATTCTTCATCCCACATGCCATGTCGTGGTTCCATTAGCTACAATCCTCGAATGATATAACTCCGCCATGACACTATCGGGTTGCTAGCCAACTAGCTCGTAGGTGTCTTAAACCACTCCAAGATTATCCTAGTCACACGGCAAAGGACTCATTCTACGACTACATTTGAAGGTACAAACCGACATTTACTAATACCACGAAACATAAAGGTATCGTTTAATCATAGCATCTAACTCCACTCACAATCTTCCGTATGATGCTCAAGATGCAATACTATGCACTCCTGAAAGTATTTTCACTTTGAGAACCAACTTCAATGCCATGAACATGTGCGGTGCAAGATCCTCCTCACCACTCGTTTTCACTTCCATTTTTTATCATTTCGAACTTTCTAACTCCACAAGCGACCATTACATATCATAGATTCATTTCTTAAGATCAATCTATAACCTCATGTTCGATCGCGGTCCAAATAATTCTCATATGCACTTCGATCACACTGGCCTTTAGTCCAAACATTATCACTCACTACCTTGCGATCCTTTTCTCATCGATCGAACCGTTAATAAAAATTTAATAACTTAAATCGTCAAAGTGCTACACAAATTCGGACTTATAATCCACAATCATCAAGTACCACAACTCCAAACCAACTAACCACTGAATTCCAGCAATTTAAGCTTAAATCGTCACATTACGAACTTATCGTCCAATCTATCGTCAACCACTATACTATATCTTCAAGTTTGGTCGTTAACAATCGAAAATTACAATCATTTAATCAAAATGGCCAATCGCCCAAATATTTCTTATTTGCTCCCTAAATCCTCACATCACCAATTAGTTGGGGCCCTTCCACAATCATCGATATCTAAAACAATCGGAAATCAACGCAATTTCAAACCTATGACCCACCAAAATCACCCATCAAACTTCACATCCAAAGCCATTGATATGTCATTTCCATCTCGACTTATCTTTCACAAGTAAATCATTAAACCTCAAGCACACCTACCAGTTCAACTCTATGCATAACACTTTATGTTCTCGTTCGCTTCTTTACGAATCTCCATCTTGTCACTATTCGGGATTATTAATCCATAATTATCGATCGTCTCTTCAACACTCATATTCATGAGTCCGACCTAGCTTAGGTAATCGGGTCAAGAACTTGGCTATTGTAGAGGATATTTTTTACAAACGTCTATACTAGCCCGCCGATGTTAAGACACTTCGAACTTTTATCACTATCCACGGCTTTAGTCATTCCATGACCGCTTCGATCTTAGTCGGATCCACAAATATCCATTTATCAAAACTTTCATGACCTAAGAAGGCTAAACGAGTCAAACAAAGCTCGCATCTACTAGACTTGTTAGGCAACTCATGCTCTCTAAGGGTCCGAACTATAATCCTCAAATTCCACTCATAATCTTTAGAACTCTTTGATTACACTAAAAGTATCATCTATGAACATTATCACCAATCGATTCAATTAATCATTCGATACCCCCGTTCCTTAGATCCATAAAAGCAAAGCAAGAGCGGTTGTCGAACAAATGGCATCAATAGAGAACTCCTAGCGCCCATAACACGTCCTAGATGCAGCTTTCGGTGCATTCCTTTCCTTAATTCTCAACCGAAAACATCCCGTCCGTATATTGGTTTTAGCAAATACCGAAGTTCCTTGCGACCAACTAAACAAACCTTCTATCCCCAAAGAATGGATACTTATTCTTGATCGTAACTTCGATTAAGCTGCTTGTAATCAACACGCAACATGATGATCCATTTCTTTTTCCTCCCGAACAATACAAGTGTTCTCCATGATAACGTACTAAGGCGGATAAATACTTCATCCAACAACTCCTATATCCGCACCCCGAGCTCCTTAAGCCCCGATAATGCCATCCTATACGACGACTTAGAAATCGGTTCCGTTCCCTGGGACTAAATTAACTACAAACTCTATTTCCCTTTCTAGCGATAACCCTTACAACTTCGAGGAAGACATCCGTAGATTCACACATAACAGCGATGTCATCTATCCTCGGCTCCTCATCCGACGTATTAACCGCAAATGCTAGATACCCTTAACAACCACTTTCTAACAAACGAGTCACCTTTATTGACGAAACCAAAAAAAAACTCGAGGTTCCCTCTCGATTACCATCAAACCCGGAACTAATCCCATCCAACGAGTTAAACCACATCGCCTTGTGATAACATCCATCATAGCTCTAAGATAGTCCATACGAATAATAATATCAAAGTCACACATCACCAAAGACATTTAGATATGTCTTCCCCTCGTGACCCTTTATAATCAACTTACACCCGGAATATCCCACGGCAGACACCACCTTATCCTTTAGCGGCGTCGAAAATCGAAAGGCCGCTCTCAACCGTCTCGAACTAAAATCAATTAGTTTAACAAACTACACTTCTAGCAGGTACCATATGGGGCCCCGCTCGGCCCAAAGCAACTCTAGCGAGAACTCGGGCATCTGGCCTTAAAACTTAAGTAACAAACACATGCACAAAATTATCAATCTTACTAACTATCCCAAATCCCAACGCTCCTTATCACTCCATGCCAATGACCTAATGGATCAGGCGACCTTGCTTTGATACCACCTTGGGCGGGGATGTCACGCCCGATCGCCGAGCTCGCGACATCCCTACCAATCTCGCCTCAGGTCACGAATGATAGCGTCCCAGGCACACTATCGACCTATTCGCTTACGGCGCATGCGGAACGTGCAATTCTCCCAAACGACAAATAATATGGGATAACAAAGTAGGAAAAATCAACTCAATCATCAAACAAAAGACAACTTCATTTATAAAGTCAAAATAGAGGAGTTTTAACCCTACCAAGTTCTGACCAACCTATACACCCCATTCTTCGGGCGGCTTACTAAGACCTCAAAAGGATATACGGTCGGGTAAGGTTAAGTCATCATCTACTTCCAAAAATCTGCTCTAACACCCATGCCCTAACATTCATGGGCTCCATCACTTCGGACCTGAAAATGGTTAAACAACGGGGTGAGAAATGAATCTCAATGAGTCAACGCCTAAGCCCGACTAGGGCGTTGATTCGCTCGGACATCCTAATAAACAAACGCATCAATCAAGAGCGAGATATTGCAATCACATGCAAACTTACCGGTCTTGACCATGCATAATGCAATGTTTGACCCCAAATCAACAGCCACAACTGGCCAAGTCAATCGGCAAGGCATCACAACAATTTGCATGCATGGACACCACACTGAGGTTCATTTATTATCATATACGGCCATAAGGCCCAGACACTAGCTAAACGGTTGGTGCCAAAGACACTGCAAGACGATTGGTGCTCTTCGCGGGACAGGGCATCGTCCCATTACTTTCGGCGACAAACGACTACTATGCCAAGTGTAATTCCGATCGACACGGCACGACATAGCGAGCATTCCAAAAGGAGTTTCGGTCCATCACAAGTGCGATCGGCATCCGATCAATCCGACGACACGGATTGACGTACATCCGACAAGTCGTGTGATTCCGATCGACACGGCACGATCATGTCGGGAACAACCATTAAGTGGTCACTCAAGCGCATCCGACAACAATCGATCAAATTCTTATCTTTACACTTAGCGGGATGCTCATGCGGACGTGATCAAAGACTCGGCACCGAGGCCATTTTCGGGGCTAAAATATGCGGTTTGATTACACACGAGTTGCATGAATGCACGAATTATCCAAGAGACTTTGCATCTCGAAAATGTGGGGCCCGACACCCATAATTTTCACCCATAGCATCCAACACGCAACACCAAGCATCCATATAAGCGAGCAATCCCGGACAACCAACCAACATATATCAATAATCGACGATAAAAGCCGATCCGGATTTATAAAACAATTATCAAAAATCCAATCCAACTATAAATCAATCGTTTCTTCGGTTTCTACCCTATCGCTTGCTCGCGATCAAACAACGGCAGTCCGCCGGTCCGACAATTCCATCTCGTACACCAATTAGCCACAGACAATTTAACTAAGCAGTCGACTTAATTAATCGTGGCCATTTAACTTAAACTCAGTTTCTATCTAAACCGACCACGATTAAGCTACCTAAACGCCCTATTAAACTAATTACACTAACTAAGCGCAATTAGCGTCCTAATCGGGGTTTAGGGGTCAACTCACCAAAACGACGGTCAATGTCGAGTCGGGCACGAATTTCGAGATCGGGTTGAAAATCACTTTTTACCATCAGAAAATACTGTTCACGCCGACAGCAGCATTATTCACGCCGGTACTATTCACGACCGGCGAGGTACTATTCACGACCGGCGAGGTACTGTTCACGGGCACTATTCATCGGTACTGTTCACCGACACTATTCACGAGCACTGTTCACCGCACAGTATTCTCGCGCGGGACGCGCTCGGGACTGCGATTTCGGCGACGATGATGAAGGATGGCTCGGTGAGGGTCGATTGAGTGCGGATCGGGGAGTCGGGTGAGTAGAGGGCGAGCTCGACGGGCTCCGCGACTGAGATGGAGGTCGTGGCTCGCGGGTGGGCGAAGGTCGGGGCGGATGATGACGACACGGACCGGCGGAGGCAGTCAGCTGGAGGGGGAAGCGGCGCGGCGGTGGCTGTGGGTCGAGCATGACAGCAACAAAGAAAGGCGTCACGGGGGAGGTGGCTCGGGTTGGAGGTCGCGGCTGCGGGGCTGTGCTTGCGACGTCAGCGTGCGGTGGTTGACCAAAGACGGGCGGACGGGCAGGACTAGCAGCAGCGGCGACGCGAGGGCAGAGCGGCGGTGGCGCGAGGGACCGACGGGGCTGCAGCAGATTCGGTCGGGGGCGTTGCACAGCAGAAAAAGAAAACCAGCAAGAAGAAGAAAAGGAGGAAGTAGGAGGGAGTCACGTGGGTTGCAGGGGCAAGCGGCTGAAGTGACTTGGGGGGGCCACAGGTCCTTTCAACTTAAAAAATCAGGGCGTCACAATTTTCATAAAGCTCCTTGATCAGACGGCTCAATGCATCCGCATCGTGGTTAAGAGCTCCAGCTTTATGTTTGATGAGAAAAGTGAAAGCTTGAAGGAACTCAACCCACTTGGCATGCTGATTGTTGAGTTTATGTTGAGTGTTCAGATACTTCAACGCTTCACGGTCCGAATAAAGAACAAACTCCTTGAACAATAAATAATGTTGCCAGTGATCCAAATCTCGAACAATAGCATAAAATTCCTTATCGTAAGTAGAGTAATTCTTACGGGAATTATTCAGCTTTTCATTGAAGAACTCAATTGATTTTTCTTCTTGGCTAAGAACTGCACCGATTCCGACATTAGAAGCATCACAATCAACTTCAAAGACTTTATTAAAATCTGGAAGTGCAAGTATAGGAGCCTCAATTACCTTCTTTTTAAGGAGTTCGACGCTTTGTTGTGCCTCTTTGGTGCAATTTTTTTTACATTTATAACTGGTTCGTGCAACATTTTTTTACCAAATTTTGGCGTTTTCCGATCGGTTCTTAAGGTATCTCAACATGCTCAATCCATTCTTGGCATTAGTTTCGCCAGTGACTCTAGAATTATGCCACTGGCGATATTTAGTAGGTTACTAGTAAAACTGAGGATAAATTTTGTTGACCGTTGGGTTGAATGGAATAAGGAATCATCACATTCTCTTATCGGCCTTTTATCGGCTGCATGTGCATCAGTGCACCCGAACCTATAGTTGGATGAACCACGCAAGAAAAGAGTATGTGAATTGATTAAATTGAGGGATTCATATCACTAAAAATACTAAATTAGTACCCATGATACATATACTACGAATTAATTATCATCTCCCGAAAAATGTCAAACCGACAACCTTCATGATCTTTTAAAATTGGTTGCACTGAGCCAAAGGGATGATTTCCGCCAACAAATTGCTAGAGCATCGATCAGGATGAAACAAATTTGAGATTAGCTAATCTTAAAATTTACTGAAAGAGAAATCAATATAATAGGAAGCACAATGTGCTTCGTGGGCGAATTTTATTTAAGACACGAAGGAAATGCACGACCGCACAATTAAGCTGAGTCATTAAGTCTTCTCATGAGTGCATGACCCATTTGCACAACACGACATTCAGCACGAGTCTCCTTGTTCCCCAAACTCGCTAACATTTATAGAGAGCCCAAGACAGCTGTAGATGTGAGGAGTCGAACTACGCACCTCTTGATCGTTGGAATAAGGTCAAGGCTAATAATGCCATTGCTCTTGTTGTTGCCTCCCCGCGAATACGAGATAATGTACGAAATTAAAACGGAATGGAGATTGCGCGAGTTGAAATAATGCCGAGAAGTAGCTGAAATGGCGCAAGTAGGTGTGAATTGTGGAAAGTGTATGCCCGATGTTAAAAGTGCCAATTGGAGCCTGCAAGAACTTGTTTCGCACGGATGACTCCCAGTCACCGAGAAACTTCTTGCAAGCTCTATAAGAGTTTACCTCGGAGAGAAGAGAGTCAAAGTCAACTAATCCAACCATATCCTCCTATGAAACCATGAAAACAAATTTGTAAGACGGAGGCAGAGAATCAAAGTGCCAAAAACTTGGATTTTCTTGCATATACAAGGATTGATGTGCACGAAAACGCGTGTGACTGTTCTTATCAATGTCTTCTGAGGACGACAAATGCAAAAGATCGCGAGGAAAGTATTACATGAAGATCATACAAATGAAAGTGAGGAGGAACTTATAGAGTTGAGGAAGAGGGACACAGAAGCTAAAGTTGTTATTGAAAGTAAAAGGGAATGGTGATGATGTAGCATTGACATTCCAGTCATGGGGCAATCCCCAGAGGAGAAGGAGAAGGAGAAGGAGAAGGAGGTAAAGAGTAGTACAGAGTTGAGCCATACTCGCTTTGACTCCAACTACTGCTTAAACTGGGGCCTCGTTTAGGAAGCTGGCTTTCCAGCATTCGAACCACTTGAGACATCTCGGGTCGAACAGATGGATCCTTATGTGCGCATGACAATGCCAATCGGACTAGTTGCTCTGCTTCTTCTTCCACGTAATTTCCTTGCAGATTAGGGTCGATCGCCCTTCCCAACTCGTTCTTATTCAGAAAATCACCAATCCATTCGCCAAAAATGTGATTTTCTTCAACCGCCGACACGAGAAGTCCTGAAGCCAACCATCCGGAGATGAGCTCGAGAAGCATATTCCCGTATGCGAAGACATCATTCTTCAGTGTGCACTTATTTGTAAAGAAGTACTCAGGGGCAATAAACCCAAGTGTGCCAGAGATGGGGGTGTTGACGTAAACATCTTCGTAGCGTTGATAGGATCGAGAATCGACGCTAGAATCAGCTGACCCCGTTGGCCACTCAATAGTCCCTTGCTCTACATTTCCCTCATGCATGATCATGGCAAGTGCAAATCCTCCTATCACGGCCTCAAAGTGCCCATTCAACAGTATATTTGACGCCCAGATTTCACGATGCATGATCTTGATGTTACCTTGATTGTGAAGGTGTGCAAGCCCCCTCGCTGCTCCCAAGGCTATTCGCTTGCGAGCCGTCCAATCGAGCGGTCGAGCAAACCGATCCGGTCTGTATCTAAGATGGTAAGACGGTGTTGTTGACCATAAAGGGATACACCAGTAAGAGCTCTTTCTTGGTCCTGCAAAAGCCCCTCAGGCATAGCACGTTTTGGTGCGTCGAAACTGAGCTTCCCACTTGCATTTCTGCTTCGAACCACTCTTCCCTCCACCGAGCACCATAGTACGCTCTCTTTACTGCCACCAGCGAGCCATCGGCCAAGCGCCCCCGGTAAACCTTTCCGCGCCAGCTGACCCACGCCAAGTTTTTGCTGCTAAAGTTGCACGTCGCGGCTCGCAGCTCCTTCAGAGAGAAGCTTTTAGGAGGTGTCGGATCGTCTTCGACGGACTCGGCAAAACTGAAGGTTCGGAGATTGAACACCATCTTTTAAGCAGGGGATTCTTCTCAAGTGCAAATGGATCGTATAAGCTTCGATGGTTTTCTCTCGATTGGTGGTGATTGGTTTGGGAATACCTTCTGCATATCCAAAGAGACCTGCTTGGGGACCCAGTTCTTTATAACTCGAAGTTAGGATCGTGAGTTTGGTCGGTGTGAACGAATGGAAGGGTAGGAAAAGTCGTTGGATTCGTTGAGCAGCTTCGTGGAAAGAGAGAGAGAGAGAGAGAGAGAGAGAGAGCGAGGGAGGTTTCATTGCCTCGAAGCTTCCTAAATTTTTTGCATGATTCTCCGGAGTATTATTGGATCCCTAATACGAACGCCCTGTTCAATCATCATGTATTATAATGTTCTTTGTACATCCTTTAGAATATATATTTTCGAAGCGACTTAGAAAGTTCGTGTCCCTAATTTATACATGTACGAGTCCAGCAGCCCGTGCCATGCATGGGATCCATGCGGATTACATTCCTTGTGTCACGCCCGAGTCTCGAGCTCGCGACATCCCTACCAAACTCGCCACGGGTCATGAAAGATAGCGTCCAGGGTATGCTTATCGACCTACGAACCGACGGCGCATACGGAACGTGCAATACTCCCAAACATGCAAAATCAGCGGGACAAGACAAGAGGAAAATCAACTCAATCATTTATCACAAGATAATTTCATTTAATTAACCAAAGCAGAGGAGTCTTAACCCCACTGAGCTACGGAAGATATATACAACCCCATTCTTGGGGCGGCTCACTAGGACCTCAAAAACATACACGGTCGGGTAAGGTTAAGCCATTATCTACTCCCAAAAATCTGCTCTAACACCTAAGCCCTAACATCCACGGGCTTTATCACTTGGGACCCGAAATGGTTAAACGACGGGGTGAGAAATAAATTTCAATGAGTCAACGCCTAAGCCCGGCTAGGGCGTTGATTCGTTCGGACATCCTAACAGACAACCACAATATCACAGAGCGAGATAATTCAACCACATGCAAGCTTACCGATCTTCGCTAGGCATAATGCGATGCAGCACGACTCAACAATCAAATCAATCAAACCAATTCATTGGCAAAGCATCACAAAGACTTGCATGCACGTGACACCACACGTAGTCCATTTATTAACCGGTGACCCACACGCCGGGCGTGACACCGACTCACACGACTGGCGTGGTCCCACACTACGGCCGGGCAGTGTCATCTGGCGGGACCAGTGCATCGTCCCATATCCTCTCGGCGACGGCGACCGAAAGCTATGTATCCAGCGCGGCCCGGCGCGGCATAGCAAAAAGGCATTCCAATAAGGAGCGTCGGTCCTTCACAAGTCGCGACCGGCATCCGACAATCCTTAAATCCGTGCAACCGGCACGGGGCATGGATTGTCGTGCATCCGACAAGTCGTGTGGTTTCGTGCAATTGGCACGGTACAAAATCTGTACGAACTTGTCGGAATCCCATCACCATTCCGTCATATGACCACTCATCTCATTCGGCAATCAATCAATATTTATCTTTATGTACCGCCGAATGCTCACACAATCGTGCCCAAAGACTCGGCCCTTGGCCGTTTCATGCTAAAATGTGCAGTTGAGTTTACACGCGGTCATATGAATGCGCAATTATATCAACCGACAAACCAATCAATTTGGGGCGATTAACCTCTAATCGGACCCCCACTACAATCAACAAGCAATCGACATTCGCGGTCAACATTTCATGAATCAATCATTCAATTACAGCCGTCGATTATTAATTCGAATTTCGATTTTCAATTGATAGCCAGGTTGCGCACTCGTCTCGACCTATCGCTCACTTGCGATCAATCAACGTAATCAATCAATTCAATCAATTAGCCACAAACATCCTAGCTAATTGACTAGCTTAACTAATTACGGTCATTTAGTCTAAACCACGTTTCTATCTAGCCCGACCGTAATTAATCTACCTCAACAGCCTAATTAGCTAAATAAATCTAATTCCGAACGCAATTAGCGCCCTAACCAGGAGTTAGGGGCTAACTCACAATTTTAATTAGCTCGGGCGGTCTCAACTCGAGCGACGGCGACACGAACTCGGCCCGGCCTGGCGGCGACGATTGGCGACTCACGGCCCAATTCCTCGGCCACGGGCCAAAATTCTCGGCCACGAGCTCGGCACTCTCGGCACACGGGCACACTTTCTCGGACACGCCCTGGCACATGGCCCACGATCTCGGCCAACTTGGCCCACGGAGCCGGCACACGGGCCCGGCCACACGGGCTCACGACCTAGGACACGGCCGGGCCACTCGGCACAAAGTCCCGGCCACAGCCTAGTCTCGACCGGCACACGGCCCACAAAGTTGGCCCGGGAAACAGAGCACTTGGCAGGAGACAGGGCAGCGACAAGACATGAAAAATGGGGGCCGTTCTAGGTGGTTCACGGCTGAGGGTAGTCGACCAAGGCTGGGGGAAAATCTCGTCCGTGGGCGAAGCTAGTGGCGGATGGAGGTTGGATGGTGGTCGGTGGCCGGAGGAACAGAGGCGTCGGGGCTGTGGCTAGCTCGGGTGGCTCGAGGTGGCCTCGTCAAAGACGACAGACGGGGGCGTCGGGACAGCAAGTCGACGGGGCTAGGGTGTCGGGGTTGGTCTGTGGGCGAGGCGGAGGTTGAACCGTGGCGGCAGCGGTGCGGCGACGGGGGGTGACGCGACTAGAAGTGGACGGAGGCAAGCTGAAGGAGGGCAGAGATGGTGGGGGCTGTGGCTCGAGCTTCACGGCGGCGAAAGGAGGAGGTGGCGGTGCAAGGTGAAGGCGTCAAATGGTGAAGCTGCAGCACAAAAGGAGGGCGTCGGGGGATGGGGGAGTCTGCTCGCTCAACAGAAGAAAAGAAGGAAGAAGGAAAAGAAAGAAGAAAGAAGAAAGAAGGAAGAAGAGAGGGAAGTTAGCGGGAAAGGGGGAAAAAGAGAGGAGCACGTGGTGTGGGGGGGGGGACTGAAGGAGAGAGGGAGAGTGGGAGGAGAGAGAGTGGGTGGAGGGTTTTAATGGTGATGGGACAAGCAGTGTCCCATCACCCATCAAGTCTTTTGTCTCTAGTGTATTAAGGCTACCGGCGTTTGAAAATCAGGTAATACAAGATTGGTAGGACATTTGGCTCAACTGACAGAAATAATTTTAATCTTTTCACAGATCGGGCTCGGTCAGAATTAGGCTCGAACGCGTGGATTTCAAATCCTAAATCGCAACGACGAAAATTTTCGAAACCTAATCTAAACCGATCAACGTTTCGGAATCGTCCAAAATTCGTCACTTACGATCCAAAATCTTATACCGATTGAAATTCAATATCAACACTTTTATTGAATTTCGGCACTTCACACGGACCTAATTTTCAGGGCGTCACACCTTGTTCTTTAAATAGAGAGTACAAAATATTCACAGCCAGTCGTTTTGGAATGTGCATCATCCCCTCATCTTCATTTGACAAATGTATCTCAAATCCATCTCTTGTTGTTGCTGTCAAAATTGCAACAAAAATTTGTGCCAATGAGACTCGGTAGGGTGTCACAGTTATGCGAGGAATGAGAACTTTTGAGTACCATGTATGAACCCGTAATGATCTTGGCCTAATTCTTTGCCGGCGGCAGGGTAGCGCCACCTAGATCATCGACAGCCAACGTTGTAGGAAAACAGATAGTTGAGGAATATACTGACAAATTAAGGAATCTAAAGAACAATCGAATAAGTGAGGATTGCGGATGGCTCCCGAATTACCGAAAGCATTTGTTCACAATCTACTCCACTTTCGTATGTAGTAGTACGGGTTGTGTATGGGGAAATTACCAGAAAGGTCACAAACTTATGGCGGATGTCCCTATTCAGTCATAAATATTTCAATTTGGTTAATTTACTTCTAAATATTTTAAAACTTTATCAATGTAGTCTATCCAGGTTAATTTTGACTATAAATCAACACGGAGTGCAAGCCATCCTTTATTTTTATTTTTCTTTTTCTATTTCCTTCTTCACACGTAAAGGGCCACTACAGCTAGAGGGTTCTCCTGCTAATATTGAGGACAAATAACGACAGGGGAAGACCGAGGAAACAGATGGAATTGCCAAGAAGAATTCCGCGTGGAGTGATTGAGGAAGAAGCAGATGATCCACAGCTCCTTCGAAACTTGCCTCCATACAAAAATGGTTCGTCCTGTGAAGATATATTGTAAAGTCTGCCACTTACTAACTTACCAGGAGAGAATAAAACAAGTCAACTTCATGTCCAAACGAATCATCACGGGGCTTTACTGGGTGGATGTTCGTTAGTGCACCGAACCTATAGTTGGATGGATCCCTTGTGCAAGAGTATTTTAACTGGTTGATTTCAGGGATTAATGCCACTGAAAATTCTAAATTGGTGTCCATGACACATGTACTACAAACTAAACTATCGTGTCACAGAAATCTCAGAACGATTATGTCCCTGATCTTGCTGACAGTTTGCGAGAGCTTGAGAGAGATGTAGATGTGAAGAATCGAGCTATGCACCTCTTAATCGTTCGAATGAGGTTAAGGCCAATAGTATCATTGCTCTTGTCATCGCCTCCCCGCAAATCGGAGACATTCAAGTAAATTAGTCGAGAAGAAGATGTGCTATTTGTCTTAAAAGATCCGAGGGAAGTGTTACAGAAAGATCGTACGAATGCAAGTGAAGAGGAGCATATAGTGTTTAGGAAGAGGAATGTAGAAGCTAAACTTGTTATTGAAGGTAAAGGGCAATGGTGATGATGTAGCATTGACATGCCAGTCATGGAGCAATATTCTAAGGTGAAGGAGAAGGAGGGAAAGAGTAGTACGGAGCTGAGTCATACTCACTTTGACTCCAACTACACCTTGAACTAGGGTCCTGTTGAAGAAACTGGCTTTCGAGCATTCGAACCACTTCAGACATCTCCGGTCGAATAGGCGGATTCTCTTTTGCACACAACAATACCAACCGGACTAGTCCCTCTGCTTCTTCTTCCACATAATTCCCCTTCAAATTGGGATCGAGTACCCTTCCCAACTCGTTCTTTTCATAAAATTACCAATCCATTCATCCAGACTGAGATTTTGATTGGCCGCGGACAAAGAAAAGTTTCAAAATTGACTGCCCCGAGATGAGCTCGAGAAGCATTCTGCCATATGCGAAGACATCATTCTTCAGTGTGCACTTTCCCGTGGGGATGAACTCCGGGGCAACAAACCCATATCTGCCACAAATGGTGCGGGTGTTGACATAAACATCTTCATAGCGATGATAGGATCGAGAATCGGCGCCAGAATCAGCTGACCCCGTGGGCCACTCAACAGTCCCTTCCTCTACATTTCTCTCATGCATGATCTTGGCAAGCGCAAATCCTCCTATCACGGCCTCAAAATGAGCATTCAGCAGTATATTTGACGCGCAGATGTGGCGATGCATGATCTTGATGTTACCTTGATTGTGAAGGTGTGCGAGCCCCTTGCTACTCCCAAGGCTATCCGCTTGTGAGTAGTCCAATCGAGAGGTCGGGCAAACCGATCTGGTCTCTCCATAAGATTGTAAGACAGGCTATTGTTGATCATCAAGGGATACACCAACGAACGCTCTCTCTTTGTCCTGCAAAAGCCCCCTCAGGCATAGCACGTTTGGGTGCGTCGAAATTGTGCTTCCCACTTTCAGTTCTTCTTCGAACAGCTCTTCACTCTGTTGATCAACACAGAGCGTTCTCTTTACCGCCACTAGCGAACCATCGGCCAAGTGCCCCCGGTAAACTTTGTTGAATCCACCCCGACCGACAATGCTTTCTCTCTTTACCGCCACTAGCAAACCATAGGCCACGCGCCCCCGGTAAACTTTGCCGAATCCACCTGCCCCTATGAAGTTGTCGCGGCTAAAGTTGTCTGTGGCGGCTCGGAGCTCCTTTAGAGAGAAGCTTTTAGGAGGTGTTGGATCGTCCTCAACGGACTCAGTAAGACCGAAGGTGTCACGCCCGAACCCTCCGGGCTCGATAGCATCCCACCACGACCGTTCTCATAAAAGATTCGCAGGATCCAACGGCCTTACTATAAGGATTCAAAGCTCATCGCAAATGAAAAGCACAGCGGAAGCGAAACAACTCCATTCACTTAACAAAGATGACTTGGGACGAAAGACAACCTTATATTACAAAAACACCAAAGGTTATTTACAAATAACCCGTAGCAAGGGTCAAGGGAACCGAGGGACTAAACAAAAAGATAACCCTCTAGGCTCCTCTACCATGCCTCTATCCTAAGAGGACATCCAAAATTGAGCCCTGCCTATTCTACACCTACTAGTCGGTCGCTATCATCGGACTCCTCCTCATCTTCGTCGGGATCGTACTACGATGGGCTAACATGGTTTGTCTTCAACGAGACTTCCCCATCCTCTTCCTCCGAAGTAGATATCTCCATAACTTCCATCTCTTCTTCGATCGGCGGGGACTTCTCCGGAATGTTCCTAGATTCTCGCTACGAGTGCTCTAGGTCATCCTCCATGGAGCGGTGACACCAAGCAGAATTCCGTCCTCGGAATCTCAAAGGGCTTCAATGGCCCCGTGGTCATATCCCCGTGACGATAATACCAAGCCTCGTATCGTGTGGCACATGGTCCCCCTTCGTCTACCAGGGTGGTCCCTTTCCTAATATACACTCTATCCTGGACCCTCGGGAACTCCTCAATGGATGTGTCCATGTCCACTGGCGTACTTGAGGCATGCTTAAAACTTGGGATTTGGAAAATATTAACCCACGACGGGGTGAGATATAAATCTCAGTGAATCGCCTAAGCTCGGTTAGGACACCGATTCGCCTAGAACATCCTAAACACAAGGATTATCACACCACAATATAAACATACATCCAAGTCATATCACATGACAATAATCAACCACATGCATACTTACTAGCCTTTGGCCGCACATAATGCAATGCTTGACTCGACCCGCACAATCATATCGGACAACCATCCGAACAAAGCATCACATTCTCAAGTATGCACTTGGACACCACACAAGTCCATTTATTAACGATGATCGCGCTCTCGGCCCAAGAAACGAGGATCCACGCTACCGGCGTGATCGACTCTCACAATTAATGCGATCCCGCATTCCTTCCGAAGGAGTACGTTCCTTTTCCTCTCTCGGCAACGGCTACTACAAGTGGTGTATCCAGGACAACCCGCACGGCACGGTAAGTAGGCATCCCTATACGGGGCTTCGGTCCATCACAAGTTGCGACCGGCATCCAATAATCCCTTAAAACCGTACGTACCATACGGGGCATGAATTATCGTGCATCCGGCAAGTCGTGTGGTCCCATATAAAAATGGTACAAAGTGTACTCCGTGTACAAAACGAACTTGCCAGGAAAACCCATCATCGTTCCTTCATATGACCATGCAAAGCACGCCCGACACATCAATCAATTTATTCTCTTTGATTTAGGCCGGATGCTCACACAACGTGCTCAACGACTCGGCCCAAGGCCATTTTAATGCCAAATTATATCTTTGACGCCGCACACGATCATATGAATGCAAACTACCAAATAGATATTGCAAGATCACACGGGACAATCAATCCCCAAACAAGACCAATCCACTCAACGAGCACTCACGGCACTTAAATCAACATTTCCACGAGGCGATCTGCCCCAACACAATCCTCAATTCAACGAGAATAGACCAATTCGATTATGCCCCATAAGGCTCAATTTCGTGCCAATTCGATTATGCCCCATAAGGCTCAATTTCGTGCCAAATCACTATTCGCCGCGCGGGATTACTGTTCAAGCCGGAAACACTGTTCACCGCGGCACTGTTCCGGCGGCACTGTTCACGGCCGAAAACAGCGACGAGCTCATGGCGACGGCAGCAGCTAGGCTTCTCAGCGTCTTGATTTTTGGGACGATCGGGGTTGGCCGGCAACTAGAAAAACAGAACCATCTAATTAAAACTAAGGAAACCGGCTTTGAGTCGAGGGAAACTCGACCTCACGGCTAAGGCGAGGCTGGGGCCGGCTAGGGGACTCACCTACAGGTCAAGGGAGACCTTCGGTACAAGCTGGGGGCGGCGGACGGCGGCCGGAACGGCGCCGGCAGCAGCAAACAGAAGCTTGCTGCAGTAGGCGAAAAACAGGGGAAGCAGAACACAGCAGCTGGTCGGGGCTGATTCGGGGCTCTCCGGGTGGCGATCGGTTGCCGGCGGCCTTGGGTAACAACTAGAGGTTGAGGGCGACGGCCTGGGGTGGTCGGCGGTGGCTTTTGGTGGCCGGAGCATGCGTCGGCAACAGCCCACAGAAGCTGCAGCAGTAGAACAGGGCAGAGACACCCGAAACAGGGCAGGTGGTCGGGGGCTTGTTCCGAGCTCCGGCGGCGTCGGGGCTTCGAGGGGCTGTTGGGGATGATTTGAGGGGATGTTGGGGAGTCTGCAGTGATCGGAGGTGGTCGGAGGAAGGCGTCGGGACGGCGGGTGGCCGGTGAGAACAGAACCGGCGCAACTGAGGGCCAAAACAGGGCAGGTCGGGGTTCGGGGCTGTTCCAGCCTTTCTGGTGGCTTCGCGGCGACTGCAGGCGGCGGAGCAAGGTCGGAGGAGGTCAGAGGAGGTGGCTGGGGGCCGAGGTGGTGGTCGTTGAGGCGGTGACAGCTCGGGAACAGCTGCACCAGCCCTGCACTGTAAACCCGGCAGAAAACAGAGCAACTCAGGAAGGGTTCTTGCCGTCGACTTTCCGGCGACTCCGGCCGGGTAACGGCGGTCCGGTGGCGTCCAAGGGGTTCTGTGGGTGGCGTAGTTTGTTGAGGCAGCTTGAAATGGCCAAGGTTTTTTGCTCACAATGAAGAAAGAAGAGGAAGAAGGGAGGCATCAAGTAATCGTGAAAATGGGCAGACGTGGGAGAGAGAGAGACAGGAGAGAGAAAAGTATGACCAGGTTTGACTGGTAGTGGGGCCCACGGGTCTCTTCAAAATTTAATGTTTTTCGTCTCTAATGTATAATATCCAAGGGCGGTTCCGTAATTTTACAAATCGGATCGATCGGATTTTTGGCTCAACCGATCGGGACCGAAATTGGATTTTTACGGGCTAGGTTCTGGTCCGGAAATGACTAGGCGCGAGGATTAAAACAATCCTAAGTCGTGGTGACCACGATTTCGGACCTAATCGAAATCGAACGATATTTCTAATCGTTCAAAATTTGTCACTTTCGTCCTTACGATCCGAAATTTCATACCATTGGGAATTCAATAAAAATCTATTTTATTGAATTTGGTCCCGACCCAAGGGCCAAATTTTCGAGGCATCACGTAAGGTACGGAGATTGAACACTATCTTGAAGAGGGGAAAAATTGGTTCTTCTCAAGGACAAATGAATCGTATAAGCTTGATGGTTTTTCTCGATTGGTGGTTATTGAAGTTCTTGTTCCACATTACTTAAGAACGGGATCTTATATCTTTTTTATATTCGTGCGGTCTCCCTCCACTTATCGCCTTAAGCTTTTGGGTTGAACTTTCTAACGTGATATCCAACTTGCACGTGAGAAGACGCACCCCACATTAGTCAAATTGCACATGCCCCCGCTCGTAATCCGGCTTGCACGTGAGATGGGGCATTGAAGTTGTTGTCCCACATCACTTAAGAAACGGGTCTTATATACTCTTTATATTCATGCGATCTCCCTCCACTCATCCGTTTAAGTTTTTAGGTTGGATTTTCTAACGGTGGTGACCGATTTGGGAGCACCTGCTGCAAAACAAAAGAGACTTGCTTTGTACACAGTTTTTTCAACAGCACAGTTGGATTCATTGCCTTCCTGTGAGCAGCTTCGTGCAAAGAGCGAGAGAGGTTTCATTGCCTCGAAGCTTCCTAAATTTGGCGTCCCTGTTTTTTGGATGCCTCATTACATGGAACGCTCTTATCTTTTGTTTATCCTTGAAAATTCGTACTTCTGATTACTCGTATTTGGAAAAAAGGCGTTATGTGCCGATTGATCATATTGCAATTTCAATGGAAAATTTTCTGTATCAGTGAAAACACTAGTATTAATTTTTTATCATTATTTCGTTTCTCAATGTTTTATTTTTTTAATGGATAAACCTCGTAAAAAATGCATTAACAATAACTAGATTTTTTTAACTATCTTGTAATACAGACATAAAACATTTAGTCAATCGATACTGCAAATTAATAAAATTCATGATATAATTCTATTATATCTTCCTGGAATTAGTGTTGACCCAATATTGGAAGAGACAAAAGTACTTGATATGAATTCATCTTCCTTGTAAACTCTCTGCACAACTATTCTTGGTAGGCAAAAGGACACTTTTGGTGCCAAAAATTGTGTATGGAAATCACTTTGATGCCAAAAGTTTCATTCGGATCACTTAAGTATCAAGTTTTTGAAAAAATGATCGTTTTAATGCCAAGTCTAATTTGGTCCCCCGGAATTCGACGTGGCCTTATTTTATTCATAAGTGAAGGCGACGTGACTTCGGCAAGGTCCAATCGACAATAAAAAAGTAAAAATTGAAAAAATATTAAAAATAAAAATGCAAGCTTAATTAGTTTACAAAAAATGAAAAATCTAAAAATTGGAAAAAAAATTTAAATACAAATTTATTTAAAATAAATTGAAAAATTAGCTTGAAATTTTTTAAAAAAAGCTATACAAAAAAAAAGGTCTGCAGAACTAGGTAGCGAGGGTGAAGCGGGGCTAGCGGGTCTCGCCGAGCTCCGGCCGAGGGCCGGCAGATAAGGCGAAGGCCTATAAATCTTTGATGCAGCCCAACGGGGGTCGCCGGCACTTGACCAGGCTCGGAGATTCTTATCGGCCTTGCCCGACCACCACTAGCCATTGCCGGCCATGGTGAGGCAAGCGACGGTGATGGCTTGTGACAGCCCTTGTTGCTTGGTCCACTGCCTCCACCAATTTTTTTTTTTTTAACTTTAAGCTTTGTAAAGCTTATTTTGAATGAATTTTGTGTTTTAAACAAATTTAGGTTGTATCTTATTTTTGAATTTAAATTTGATTTATTTTAATTTATTTTAAAGTGTAGAAGTCCACGTGGACTTCTTTTTTTTTTTTTAATGTCATTTTGCATTAAAAATTTAATTGAAAAAGCCACGTTTTTAATTTCGCCAGAAATTATCACCGGAGATACTAATGTGATCATTTTCTCTCCGACTTGGCACTTAAGTGATTCAATTGAAATTTTTAGCACTAAATTGATCTCTCGTACACAACTTTTGGCCCTAAAATTGTCCTTTGCATAATAAGATGGTCATCATTGATTTGCCAAATCTTGTGACTAGAAAACTAACAATGTTCTTTTATATAGTCAATCAAGTCTGGCCAAATGAGAAAGGGGAGCTATTTTTTTTTTTCCTTTTAAGTATAATACTTTGTTTATTTAGCAAAAAATGAATGATTTGAAAAACCTTCTTATTCAAACTGAACTGTGACATCCATGATTTAGCTTAGATGAAATTATCAAATGTTGTTTTAGAAGGAACTTAGACTAACCGTTAACATTAAGAAAATGTAACGGAATGGCTTAAAGAGCGAACAAGACGGTAAGGACAAGACGAGCTGGGGCAAGAATCGCCAATCCTGTCCGGCTGAGCACGGCAATGCTGGGCGCACACCCAGCCATGGATGGTCATGCCCAATAGGCATGACACACGGGCTGCGAAGCCTGAACCGCCCAAGGCCGCTCGCCCGATTGGCCGGCCCGATCGCCCTATTGTGGCGCCGAGGCTCCCTTCTTCATCCCAATACTCAGTAATCAAAAGTGCCAACAGCTTGCATTTTCTTGCATATACTAGGATTGATGTGCATGAAGACACATGGGCGACCGATCTTACCAATGCCTTCTAAGGACGACTTTTATGGTGGCCTTTGACTTTCGTTCGATCAAAAGAACTTTTTTAATGAACTTAAAACGTTTGCTTCCGATTAACTTGATAGATTTGTTTTTTTTCGTCGTACTCGATAGGTTAAAGAGGTGATACTTTGAATTTTTATCTCAGTTTCTAGTTTTCAATTCGATGACAAATGTGGAAGATAGCAGTCATTACATGAAGAACGTGCAATATGTCTCAAAAGATCGGAGGAAAGTACTACAGAAAGATCATACAAATTTAAGTGAAGATGAACATATAGAGTTTAGGAAGAGAAAACAGAGAAGCTAAACTTATAATTGAAGGTAAAAGGCAACGGAGATGATGTACTATTAGCATGCCAGTCAGGGAGCTATCCCCAGAGGAGAAGGAGAAGGAGGGAAAGAGCAGTACGGAGTTGAGTCACACTCGCTTTGACTCCAACTGCTCCTTGAACTAGGGTCCTGCCGAAGAAACTGGCTTTCGAGCATTCGAACCACTTCAGACATCTCTGGTCGAACAGATGGATTCTCATGTGCGCACAACAATGCCAACCGGACTAGTCCCTCCGCTTCTTCTTCCACATAATTCCCCATCAAATTGGGATCGAGTACCCTTCCCAACTCATTCTTGTTCATAAAATTACCAATCCATTCATCCAGACTGAGATTTTGATCAGCCGCCAACAAAGAAAATTTCAAAATTAACGGCCCCGAGATGAGCTCGAGAAGCATTCTGCCGTATGCGAAGACATCATTCTTCAGTGTGCACTTTCCTGTGTTCCTGTACTCTGGGGCAATGAACCCATTCACACCGTGGATGAGGTTGTCAACATAATCCTCGTCATAGCAGTGATAGGATTGAGAACTGGAGCCGGAAACAACTGAATCTTCTACCTGGGACTTTATAGTCCCTCCCTGTACATTTCTCTTGTGCATGATCACGGAACAGCAGAAACCTGCTATCACCGCCTCAAATTGCGAGTTCAGCAATATACTATATGAGCAAATGTGGCGATGCATGATCCTGAAATTACCTTGATCGTGCAGGTGCGCCAGACCTCTGGCTGCTCCCAAGGCTATATGCGTGCGAGTTGTCCAACCGAGAGGTCTGGTCGACCATTCCGATCGTTCCACAAGATTAGAAGCGAGGCTGTTGTGGATCATCAAGGGATAGACCAGCAAAAGCTCTCTCTTTGTCCTGCAAAAGCCCCTCAGGCTAAGCACGTTTGGGCGTGTCGACACCGATCTCGCCACTTGCATCTCCCTTCCAAAGATCTCTTCCCTTTCTTGATCAATAATGAATTTTCTTTTTACTGCCACTTGAGAACCATCGGCTAAGCGCCCCCAATAAACCCTGCCGAAATCACCTTCACCCATGACGTTGCGATGGCTAAAGTCGTGCGTCGCGACTCGGAGCTCCTGCAGAGAGAAGCATTTAGGAGGTGTTGGATCGTCTTCATCGGACTCGGTAAAACTGAAGGTTCGGAGATTGAAGACCATCTTTTAAGCAGGGAAAAGTTAGGTTCTTCTCAAGTAGAGAGGGATCGGATAAGCCTTGATGGTTTCTCTCCATTGGTAGTGATTGGTTTTGGAGCACCTTCTGCATATCCGAAGAGACTTGCTTGTTCACACAGCTTTTTTATAACACGGTTGGGATTGTGCAGGGGTCTCTCCGAGTCTCCGACGACTGCTTCCGGTCCGTGTGAACGAACGAAAGGGTTTGAAAAGTCGTTGGTCTGTGAGCAGCTTCGAGGAAAGAGAGAGCGAGAGAGGCTTCATTGCCTCGAAGCTTCCTAAATTCTCCGACTATTATTGGATTCCAAATGTGTGGAGCACTAGTCCTTGTTCTTTACTACGTGGGCTGGACATTATATGGCCAAGAGCCCAATACCAAAAAAAACTCTAAATTTAGCATTTATCATAATTATATCCAAAAAACAATTTACCTCATAAAAAACCTTCAACTTTTACTTTTGTCTCAATTATACCCCAAACTTTTACTTTTATCCCAATGCTTCCGGTCTAATACCCAAAAAACCCTCAACTTTAATGTATGTCCCATATTATATCTAAAACTTTTTTTCATAAAAAACCTTCAACTTTTACTTTTGTCTCAATTCTACCACCGCTAGCCTTCCGTCTATAATTACCATTAGTTAATCTTACGTGGCATTTTCACGTCATAAATGAATTACATCTCAAGCAAAGCTAACATAAAAAAATCTCGAACTTCTCTTACGTTGTTTGCTTTCCCTACATTTTGCCGGGAGATACATAGTCACTCAAGACGGCGCGGTTCGTATTCTCTTCGGCATTCAACAGCCCAAAGAATGGCTAGACATGGAGATGTTAGGATGAACTATCTAAAATCTTGTCGTCCCGAAACCTCTTGTTTCTAAATTTTGAAGATTCATTGGTAAGTTCGGCAAGAAAATTCGAGCCACGTAGGATTAACTAATATTGATTTTTAACGGACGGTGACGGTGGTAGAATTAAGACAAAAATAAAAGTTGGTAGTTTTTTATGAGATAAAAAAACTTTTGGATATAATTGGGACAAATGCTAAAGCTGTGGATCTTTTTTTAGTATTAGATCGGCGAATTAGGACAAAAGTAAAAGCTTGGAGTTTTTTATGAAACAAAAAAGGTTTTGAATATAATTGTCACAAATACTAAAGTTGGAGGTTTTTTTTAGGAATTAGGCCTATGGAAAAGCTATCAACTTTTGCGTATCCTTGAAGATCCATACTTCATACTTCGATTACTCGTATTTGGAACACGTTGGTTATGTGTGGATTGATCATATAGTACAAAAACATGAAACATATAGTCAGGTGATACTATAAATTAATAAAAATTGAGATTTATTTTTAGAAAGCTATTAACTGACGGTTTGACAATCTTGTCGATCATTTCGACCATACGATCTCTCAATCAATGAGTGGTTTATGCAAAATACACGGTGATGATATGTGATTCTACGGTTAAGATTGTAGAGTCCTTTACTGTACTTTCAAGAAAGCATTTTCCTTTTTCTATTAGATCTTCCTGGAATTAGTGTTGAACCGTTATTGGAAGAGACAAATGGACTTGGTATGAGTCCATCTCCCTTCACTAAATATCTTCTAAAGGATGTACAAGAATATTAGTATTTTATCAAGTCACAAGATTTGACAAAATCAATCATGACAATCGCAATACGTTAAGAGCAGTTGTGCAGGGATCCATGCGGACTACATTCATTATTCTTTATATGGAGTATAAAATAGTCAAAGCTGTAAATGTTACCGTAGTAAGGTACCAAAAGAATAGTTCTGTCAAAACAAGTAATAGCGGCATTTGAAACCTAAGATGAAGGACACCAGTCGGATAGCCCCCAAGCCTCACCACCCAAAGAGATAACAGAGGAAGAGCATCCTGATTAGATGATGGTATGACTCTCAATTGATGTAAACAATACTTCCCCTGTAGACGGCTCTGTACAACCGAAGAAATCTGTTCACAATCTACTCCGTTTTCGGTTGTAGTAGTATGGGTTGTATTGGGCGCATATGCGTCGAGATTTATGGGACGAAGGGCCTAGGGACTCAACGCCGCTATTCGAGTGCTCTAGAGCAACTTTGAGCCGAGACTTCCTTTTGTACTAATTACTAGTATGAAAATGATGAATAGGGGAAGGAAAACCCTAGAGCTGAGCTTGTGGAAGGCAAATGGTGATCAAGATTTTAGCATATATCCATCGAGAGAGGAGGAGGAGGGAAGGGATAGAAAGGAGTTGAATCACACTCGCCTCCCTCCAATTGCTCCCGCTGCTAGGATCGTGCCCAAGCATTTGGCTTTCGATCATCATAGCCACCTTCTGACATCTCGGGTCGGACAGATGGGTCGCCATCAGTGCACAACAATGCCAGTCGGACTAGCTGCCCTGCTTCTTCTTCCACATAGTTCCCGTGCAAATTGGGATCGGTCATCTTTCCCAACTCACTCTTGTTCATACATCGACCAATAATCCATTGCTCCAAACTGAGATTTTTATTGCACTCGGACACATCATGTTCTAAATATGGCTGTCCAGAGGTAAGGTCGAGAAGTATTATACTCCAAACGCGAGACCTTTTGCTGCTCCCAATGCTATACGCTCGCGAGTCATCCAATGGAGAGGTTGGATGGACCGATCCCATCTATGTCTGAGATGATCAGCTAGGCTGCAGTTGATCATGGAGGGATAGACCAGTAAAAGCTCTCTCTTGGTCCTCAAAAAGCCAATATAGCACATGTGGGTGCATCGAGCTTCCCGCCTGCACTTCTGCTTCGAACTGCTCTCTCCCTCCATCGATCAACAACGATCACTCTCTTTATTGCCATTAGCGAACCATCGGCCAATCAACCCCCGTAAAATTTCCCGAATCTAGCTTCCGCCAAGAAGTTGTCGCGGCTAAAGTTGTCCGTGGCGACTCGGAGCTTCTTTAGGGAGAAACTTTTAGGAGGTGTTGGGTCACCTTCTATGGACTCGGTAAAACTGAAGGTTCAGATATTGAACACCATCTTCGAGGGGGAACTCCTCTTCTCAGTTCACCTCCAAAATGTTTCGGTGAACTCCTCTTTCTCCTCCGTCACCAGTTTACTTCTAGATTTCCTTCTGCCTCAAGAAACGAAGGGCTTTTGGTCCAATAAGTTCAAATCTTATATCTTGATGACTTAACGGTCGCACGGATATACTTATTGTTTGATAGACAAAAGGATTATAGAAAGCTAATGCAGAGTTTTCACATGTTTATACTAAGACATTGTAGTAATTACTCAAATTCTGCTATCCATTCCAGAAACTAAATGCTTACTTTGCTTGGTGATGTAAAAGCAAGTCATTGAGCTGCAACTCATTCTAGTCTCCTAAACTGAATTATAAGCAGAATGCCAAAACTCGTTCAAAATGAATATACAGGGTTAACATTACAAATGATAGAAATCAGGAAAGAGGTCGGAAATATGTTATAGTGACCAACAACTATGAGCAGAAGATGATGTACATACATTAAACGTCATCTGACTGGAATTGGAACGAGGCCGGTAATAAGCATACACAGCAAAGAAAGACTGAATTGTCGCGAGAGCAAGAAGTATGAATGCTGCTACAGCTGATATGATGGACCAACGTGTGCTGAAGTAAGTGTTCTTGAAGCTGGCCCAATGCACTCGCCAGTCCTTCTCGTTATACTTGTTCACATCCTCAAACACCTGGCATAAGTAGTTCTTGTGGATATCAAACACGACGTCTTTCCCGATGTTGCTGAAGAAATGGGCAATCCTCTCATCCGTCCCAAAATATCTCTCAATGATCTTGCGGTCGCACAGCAACCCGGCATCTGCCGGTGTGTTAAGGAGGCAAGCCATGAAAGTGGCATAAGTCGTGACATGCTTGGAGGAGCCCCTGTGGCACTGCTCAAACGCAATGAAATTGAGGAACAGAGAACTCATGAAGTCATCGAACTTTAATACTGGAATTTCCAGGACACCGTTGTTGAACTTTATGTCCATGAAGCTTTCACGATGGGTTGGCTTGAACTTAATGCCTGCCTGGTGGAGCTTGCTCGCGGGCTGGATTAGGCCAAGGAATTTATTGGGTCTCTGTTTTGTCTCTGGAGAATCTGGGTTGTTAGTAAAACGGAGGAAATTAAGCAGATGTTCTCCATCCCAATCTGGGTACTTCTTCAAGACATCCTTGGGTCTTTGAACCGTGCGGTTGAAGAAACTCAAGGCGAGATCGGACAGAGAAGGGTGGCTCTCATTCCAGCACCCCAACGTCAGATCGAACAGATGTTTAAGAATGAACCAAGGAATCTGGTTCTCGAGTTTCGCAAGATCCCGCATGATGTAAGGCAACACCCAGGGCTCGGTCAATAAGGGGTCCTGCCCCGGATCGGTGTGGCCCGGCAATCTTCGGTAGTACTTGCAGAAGAGCTCAATGATGAAGCAACCATCAAGGACCATCATCTCAATGAGCTCATCACCGTCGAAAGCTAAGGCCTCGGAATAACACTTTCTCACCTTCTCCTCCATTGGTTTCAAAGCCTTGGTGAAGTGCTTTAGCTTATCCCTCCTTTGGTTTGTTCGATTGAGCAGATCGATGGAGAATCGCCGCTTGTGCTCTTGAATCTTCTGAAACTGTGGCTTTCTGTGGTGGTAGGGGCCGATCGGGACCGTGTTAGGCTGGTACGCCATCTGATTGATCTCGGACAAGCTTTGAGGCACTCTAAAGATGCAAAAACCTATGCCGTCGGCTGATCCCGCGCTACTTCCATCGGCCATTTCGACATCGACCACATGATGAGAAGAACTACCGCTCCTGGCGGTTTGGCTGCGGCGAGCTTCAGACTTTCTGGGCATTCCTCTCTCTGTATTTCTGCTTAGTTTGCTGAAGGTGTTTCTGCGACTTATGCCTCGCAGATGGTCTCCTTTTCTAATTGCACTCTTCCCACCTATAGAAAAAGGAAGAGAGTTGACGCCTGAAATTGCCAGGAAACTGGCTCCACTCTTCTTTGTTTCTGGCAGACGACTAGCTGTGTTGACTTGACTCCATCAATAATGGATGATGGGGTCGTCTTGGTTCTAAGTCTTGATCGGAAAAAGGGCAAATGAGAAAAGCGAAAAGAGCGACCAATGGAGATGAGCATCGGCTTATTGGACCAATCTTCTGAGGTCAAGGGAGTCCTTTCTTTTGGGTCCACCATGGTGGTTGTGTTTGCATTTTCCACCTTTCCATTCCACAAAGCATGCGCTGAGTAAATCGCGCAAGATCGGCAGAGAAAGGTGTTCCAGAAAAATCTCACAAAATAGAAGTAGCAAGGTATTGCAGATGTAGCATTAGCGTGCAGTGCCACTCATGGAGTGATCTCCAGTGGAGAATGAGGGAAAGAGTAGTAAGGACTCAGAATCAACTCTGCCTCGAGTCCGGCTTGTGCAGCTACTAGGATCCTGCCCAAGCACTAGATTTTCTAGCATTTTAACCACCTCAGACATCTCGGCACGGACAGATGGACTGCAAGCCGAACGCAACAATCCCATTCGGACCAGTTCCTCTGCTCCTTCTGCATTGCTCCAAGAGCAAATTGGTGGGTGGATCACTTGAAGGGTTGTAACGCAAATCGATTCGGAACGATCACACAAATAACTGAAGAAAAATAGACGACGCGAGGTTTTATCTAGATTCACCTCGGAATAAGGCTACATCCTGCAAAGAGATTTCACTATGATTTAGGTTTACAGCCGCACAACTCATTACAATGATCAGCCAAAAAATAAGTAAATATATATGCCCTAAAACGGACCCAAAATCTAAACCTATCCGAAACCCCTTTAATCCCTTAACAAATGAGCTAACTTAAATAAAAAGCCCACGCCCATTGAGGTTTCGGGAGCAGCACCGCCCGCTCACTAGCGAGCGGGGCAGCCGTCCACTCACCGGAGAACGGAACCCCCGTCCGCCGACCAAGCAGAGGGACACTCTGTCGGGCACGCTGCCCCCGAACCCTCACATTCCGTGCGCAGGGGGTCATATGTCGTCGGATCATACTGCAGTTTCACTTAGCTCACGTGGGCCCGCCCGACGTGAGAAACAAGGATGTATTCGCCAACTCCAACATCACTCTCTCCAATTCATTCTCCTTCGTACATCTGCTAACCCTGTAGCTGATCAAGGTTGAAGGTTTGCTGTCCAGAGATGAGCACCGGCAGCATGTTCCGGTAGCCGAGAACATCATACGGTCTGCAATTTCCTATGTGGAGCTGCACCAGCGCACTAAACCCATTCTGCCACAGGCAATGTTGTTGACATAAACTTCTTCATCGCCGCGATAGATTTGAGAACATCAGTCAGCATATAAAGAATCTTCTCCTTGGTCAGATGACAAGATTCTAATAATTCTCCAGGATTTCTCAAGGGAAGCAATGGCTTTGTGTCTTTTTTTAGAAAACAAAAAATAGAAATTAAAAATTGTGAAAATGAATAGAGTAACTCAATATATAATAATTGAAATAAAACAACTTTCCATGTCTCAAAAACTGTCATTCAAACACAACTATTCGTGTCCAAAGAACAGTTAATTTCGGACACAACTCTTCATAGTCCGGAAAACAATTTATTCGAATATAACTCTTCATTGTCCGAAAAGCGCCTTCGTCAAAAATGCAACTCTTGGAGATAAATAATTAATTAAAATGCAACTCCTACGTGAATACTTCCTGTTTCTTTAGCAATGAACCGTTTATTTTTATTATAATTTCAAAATTAAAAAATAAAAATAAAATGATTGTTGATTAGCGAATAGCGAACGCGCAATTACACGCGTACATCAACAATATGTTCATCGGGGTTAGAGGTTCGATACCTTAACTAAGAGATCGCCAAGTGAGAGTCGTCCACCATCAATATATCCAATTAGATCCACCTTCGTTCAAAAGATTAAGCTGATGAGTTAAGGGACAATTATGATATATTAATTACTATACATCATATCAATTCTCCGACATAGGATTCCTCTAATACAACTCACCTACACGAGCATCCTAACAGAAGGGCATTCTTTGTTTTTACATATTTATCGGAGTATTGTCGCACCTAAAAACAAATTAATTCAGCTAATGGATTATCGGTTAATTAATTAACTAACCTACTCACTTCTCAGTCCATACCAAATCGCAACTTGAGGTTCAATGATTAATGCAATGTGATTTGAATTTGGGTGCACTAATCATTTTCGTAGATCATTAGAAACCTAAATAAAATAGCGGGAGAAAACTATCTTATTTTAACGAGATTAAGAGTCGGGACTTGTTACATTAATTACAACTAATGCCTTCGTACCTTAAAATTCATAAAAATAATGGATTTGAAATTTGATGAATTCTCTTAGATCAAGAATATTTTTTTTGTTTTTCTTCCATGACATTTTGAATTTTTGAGTATTTTTAAAATAAAGAATTACATGAAATTAGGATGAAATAGGTTCATTACTCCTCAATTTGAACTGCCAACTTTGCTCGGCTGGACCGATTTGGTGACTCGTTGAGAAATCTCTCTTACGCTTCTTTTCTCCAATGATCGGGCGTTGATATTTTTCCCTTTGCTCTCCTTCTATTCTTTACATTGATGTCTTCATTGATCTGTTATTTAACATAAAACATGAGAAAATCGTGTAGAAAAGCTAATTTGATTCAAATTAAAGAAAGTTGGGATCTTGGCTTGACGTGTGGGCTGGCTGTGTTGTTGTGCAAATTGCTAGGTTGGCTCAAACTCTCTCCCCTCAACTCTTTTCAAATTTTTCTAATTCTCTCTCAAAAAAAAAACTCTCCTCTCTTACTTTTTCTTTATGAGTTCTTATCTTCATTCTTATTTCTTTTACTTATTTTATCCTCTTTCTTCATCTTCTCTTAATTTCTTCCATTTTATCTTCTATCTTCTTCTTCATTTCTTCTTTTACCTTTTTCTCATCTTCATTTTCATCTTCTATCTTCATCTTCCTTTCTTCTCTTCCATTTTCATCTTCTTCTTCATCTTCTTTTGTATTTGTACTTTCAGTTTTCAATCTATTCGAGTATTTGACCCAAATATTCTTTCAGCCAAATCTTCTTGGTGCATTTTTCACCCTATGCCTATTAATTAAGTAATTATATGCCAATGCTAAATGAATATGGATGATTTTGTTTAGAACTAAAATTAGTTCTAATTTTTATGCAAAAATATATTAGTTAAAATTTAGCGCAACAAGTATAGTTGAAATTTCAGTTGGAAAATTCCTCAGCAGACTGATCTAGAAATGTTCTTTCCTAATCATTAAGTCTATCATCATTTGGTTATGAATTGTTGAGTTTTGATATTGGAGGAGACAAAAACAGAATTGGTGCTTGAGCGGCTTCCAGATCGTGGGGACTGAACTGAGACGTGGCTTGCCGACGCTGTAGAAGTGTTAGCTTCAATTCACTCATTGGATTATAGGAAGCAACCTTCATTGTTCGGGCCAGGGATGAAAGTGTGTTGTGAAGCAGGCAATAATCATAATTCATACAAAGAGAAATCTTGAGAGGCTTTTTTTATATCCTTGTGAAGGTATGGGCCTATGCTATGTCGACTCAACAAGAGATATCAGGGCATTGGTTGACCACTCTCGCTTTTTATCTGTGCCTGATTTCTAGTTCAGAAACAAATCTGGTATTGCAGAAACCAGTCTGATTGTGGTTCAGTCTGAAACAGTCCGATTTTCATCTTCAGTGATATTCCATAATCTTGCTATAGAACAATCAGTCACACATCCTATGTAAGTGGTAAGCTTTAAACCTTTCCTCGTCAACCTCTGCCCCAACATATCCATGAAAGCCATAGTTTAGGGTTGCAACTCGAAACTCGTTCAGAGATAAGCTTCGGTTGATTATGATTACCAACATTCACACAAATTTCTCAACTGCGACTGGAGAAACTGCATCCGGAAATTGAACACCATTTCCTTATGATCCGTTTCTACTCTTCTTGCCAAGCCAATTCACTACGCTGGAAAGCATAAAGAACACTGTCAAATACAGAGAGGACATTCGGCCCTTTGTTTTAATCATTTGGGAAGTGAACCTGAATCCAAGTAAAAACCCTATCCATAAAAGGGGACTTCGGACAGACGAATCGTGGAATGTTACCTGACCTGGAAAGAATGGAAAGTCCCTCCATTTGTAAGCTTTGGCCGGGAATGCAGAGAAGCTTCAGGACATCTTTTTCATGCTTGGCGATGACCGGAGTTAGTGCACACAAGCAAGGGAAGAACTGAGGCGCGATGTGCTTATGCGGACTGAGATGGAATAATGTAATTCATCTTTCCTAATCTCTGTCATCTCCATATGGTTGGAACACTGTAGTTTAAAGTTTTACAGGATCGATTTCAGGGTGTGTTTCCCTTTCCTTTTTTCCAATTATTATGGACGGCTACGAATTAAAGCTTACTGCGAGATTTCTTCTTTTCCGGCAAACCACGGGATCTGAGTTCTCATGCTAATCCGCTTAGTGGGTTATGTGCAACTGATGAAATCAGTGTCCACTCATTTTCAACCACTAAAGCATTTATATTTTCAAAGGACCAAAGTTTATGCGCGGATTAGCGATTACAATGATTAGTAAAGTAACAAGATGATTTCGAAACGGATAATGACATTGACAAGATATTTGAACGGCGATAAATGACATTGCAACTCTTTTGCAGAAACAGATCCCTAGGGTGGTAAGAAATCCTGATAAAACATGTCAAGGACATTTAACAGACACATAACAAGGAGGAGCGATATCATACATCAGTCCCTGCCGAGGAGGAGATGGCACAGGAACAGAGAGTTACAGAGAGTTGAGCCAGAACCACTCTTAGACTTCCGTCTATCACTTGGGTCCGGGGAGTTCATGAGCAGATCCGCAGAGCGTACTACCTGCTCCAGCGTCCTTACCACCTCTGACATGCTGGCGACGGGGTATGGGTATCCAAATGTACAGCGAAATGCCAGACGGGCAAGTTGCTCTGCTTCTTCCTTAATGTAATTCTGCGGCGAGCTGAGGGTGATCATCGCGGCGCAGCATTTGGGATTCATCCCGTCAAGCGTAACCAACTCTAACAGAAAGGACGGCTCTTCCCCGGTGAGGAGCTGGAGGAGCATGACCCCATACCCATGAACATTGCCCTTCCCATGAAGTTGAGGATATCCCTTGAACGAGCCAAAATCTCCCCGGATCGCCACAAATTCTTTGCCAGCGGGTACCAGCAATATGCTTTGAAATTGAAACCTCGCTTTGCCCTGCGAGTGAGCGAGCCCCTCGCCACTCAGAGCGCAACTCGCGTCCGTGACAGCCAGTCTCCAAGTTCAAACAGATCGGTGTCGTCGACAGCGCTGTCACTAATGAAGGGACAGACTAGAAACCAATCCTTCCCCGAACAGCAGCAGCCATTCAGGCGAAGCAGGGAGGACCTTAGAGAAAGGTGCTTCTCGATGAGATTGGATTGGACGATGACTGCAGGCTCTTCGGATAGTCCTGAACTGGAGAAGCTGGAGGTACGGAAGTTGAAAACCATTTCTTTACTGTAGGATCTGTGTTTGGGATGGGAAAGTTTCTGGAGATTCTGTTTTCACCTCCCTTTGGAAACCAGGATTTGTTGCATTTGCTACCAGCATTGGACTTATGCAACAGTGCCAAAGTTGAAGGGTTTGATTTTTCAAAGTTCAGGAGAAGGTCTACCTCTCTAGTTGGAAGAAGCAATTGGGCAATTTCACAGAAACTCTTGCAAGAAGCTGTGGAGTTTCCCTTTCAGATAATTGACTTTGACTAAGCTTGACCTGGGATTGCTTCCCTGAAGCTTCTTTGGAAGAGTGGACATGGGACCATCTCTCGACGACCCGACAGACAGAACTAATCGCTTACCTTTCCTTTTCTTCTTGTTTCCTTGTTTTCGCTCTGGACAAAAGTTGATACATTTGAAGATTGAAGGTGTATTTATCATGACCAAATTCGCCGGCAGCCATTCTAAGGACAGTAGCACCTGTCGCTGGGATTTTGACTTTACAGCTGCTAGCAACGAATGATATAATGTCGCCTCGCCAATACATCAAGTTTAGTACCATTTCTGTCCTATTGTTGATTTCAAGACTACATTGAGTCAACAATCGATATCTGGCTTGTAGACTCTTGTGCTTCTTACACCATTCTCTGTGAATTCAACTTTTTCCTGACAAATTGTTGGTTTCTTCCAAATGATGGATTGATGGCTTTGGATGATCGAGAGGTGATGGCCTTGATGCCTTATTGGTTATGAGCTGAAACATGATATCCAAGTCTTTGAACCATGATAGCTCCTATTTTACTGTTTCAGCATCTCTACTTGTAGGTTTTGTCTGTGTTTTTGGGCACGAAGAAATGATACCGAGTGGTTCGCGGTCGTTGAAATGTCTGATGATGTTTTAAATTCTTGATTAATGACAGTGATGAAAACAACACATTGAGAAAAGATCAAGAGAAAACTGAAGCTGCCTGAGTTTCTCGACCAGTGCATGACAAGCATAAATTGATAATGCTATGGTTGCTCGCTTGCAGGACAAAGACATCATCTCGGTCCTGATAGCTCCTCTGGATCAATATGAGATGCGATGCCAGTGAGGGTGCTGCAAGATTGAGAACTAGTTTGCTGGATATCAACTACTATCTCCTCCTTTTCGCTCTCCCATCTTTCATCTAAGCAGCTTCCTTTGAGAATTTGGACCGCCTCCGACATCGTGGGTCGTTTTGTTGGTGAAGATTGGATGCAGACGAGAGCCAATTTGACTAATTTCTTAGCCTCATTCTCATTGTAGTCTCTTCTCAAGTTCGGATCGATCAGACATCCCAACTCGTTATGTTCCAGGATATCTTTCAACCGCTTAAGATCCTTGATTTTCTGCAACAAATTGAAAATCGACAAGCCAGAGACGAGCTCAAGGAGCACCATCCCGAATGCATAGACATCATTCTTTGCAGAGAATTCTCCTCGCAGCATGTACTCCGGAGGCATATATCCATACGTACCACATATTCGATAGGTACTGTATAACTCTGCTGATCTTTCCAGAGCTGAAAGGGACCTCTCATGGTTGTTCACTGCTTCAGTTGCAGCCATCTGGTGTGGTGCTCCGGCTCTTTTCGCCTCCCGGATCTGCTGGTTCCAATCTTTGTGATTCATGAATTTTGCCAAGCCGAAGTCCCCAATGAGAGGTTCGAAGTTCTCGTCCAACAAAATGTTTGAAGGCTTTATATCGCGGTGAATTATCTGAAGACTGCAATCCTCATGAAGATACGAGAGCCCTCTCGCTACTCCTAAGGCAATGTGCATCCGGGTAGGCCAATCGAGAGGGGGCTGTGATGCAGTGCACTCCCTCAAATAGGAAGCCACACTTCCGTTGGCTGCCAATCGATATACCAGCAGCCACTCTACCGGTTCTGTTCTTGCCTTTCGTTTCTTGACAGGTCTTTGTGGTTCCGTTGAATCGCAGAAGCCGAGTATTTGGATCAGATTCCGGTGCCTGGCCATACTCCCGACCTGTACTTCAGCAAGTTTCTGCACTTCAGCTTCGCCGGATCGTCGGGCACATCTTTTTATTGCCACCAGGGATCCATCAAGCAAAATTCCTCTGTAGACCTTACCAAACCCACCTTGGCCCAAAACATTCTCTTCGCTGAAATTGCCAGTCGCGACTCGCAGTTCATCGTAAGCAAACTTTCGAAGCTGTATTTGGGACCGAATCAATTGGAGATTCGAGTCGTCGGAGGATTTCTTCGGCCCCCAACAAGAAACCTCAACGGCAGGGACAGTGAACCCAAGAGAGGCGCCTTCAGCGACTCTGCCCGCAACCGCCATAGCTCGGGTGAAGCTCTTGCCGAGTGGAAGGCAAACGGTGGACGGCGGAGGAGTAGGCGGCGAAAACAGAGTGGAAGCATCGACATCCTCGGTGAGACCGATGGTGGAAAATTTGAAAACCATCTTCCTGATGCAACCGTAATTGCTGGTATGTGTTTGTATGGTTCACGCTCTGAAAGTGCGAAAGATTTAAGATTTAAATGAGGCTTGTGCCCCCGGTTTCACGTCAACTGGGTTGTTTCTAGGTAACATCCCGGAAGCCACCTGCTGAACTTATTAGCCCCCGGAAGTATCCCTGGAATTTTCTCTCTCCGTGTTGTAACGAAGTCAAACATCAAGTTTCCCACAAAAAAAAAGACAGTTCTCTCTTTAATTTGATGGCCCAATGGGATTCAGTTTTGGATAAGCATAAAGAGCATTTTAAAAAAAATCAATCTAGTCATAAAATTAAAAAATTTCAAATAAAGGCATGAAGTGTTTTTACTTTTTCAAATAAGAATATAAATTGAATTTTATTTCAAATAATAACGTGAAGTCTTGAAATCGTGACTTTTCCAAAGGATATTTTTGTCTCTTTTGGATGCCTGATCAGTCTCATTTCATTTATGGTTGAACTTGCAGACTTTGAAATGGGCGTTGTCGAGCGATTTCTATGCTCTAGGCACAATTTCTCTGCAAATCCTCAATCTGAAAGCCTCAATTGATCAAAACCCTAACTCTCTCGCGATGGCTACCGTGTGGTACTTGAAAAAATTTTTTTTTTTTTGGCAAAGCGGTACCTGAGATTGGTTGGGCCACACCAGACAATGGCCGCCGAGGTCGCTCGACGTCAAGGCGACCTAAATCTAGCCCCTTGACAGTCGACACAACCCAAGTGAGGGCCGCGGACGATCAGTGTCGAAGGATTACAGAAGATAGATGACGTTAGGAATGAAGAAAATAAAGGTATCGACCCTCGCCTAGGCAGCTAAGGGCGAGGGTGGCCCTCGGCCTACGCCTAGGATAGCAGCGGAGGGAAGAGGAAAAAAAAAGAAAACAGAAATTAGTAAAAAAGGAAAAGTTCAAAAGTAAATAATGTGGCCATCTCTTCATGTTGTTATTTGAATTTTGCCCTATAAAATATTTCAACTTTTCAATAAACATAACAAATGAAGTTAATTTAGCCAGAAGGGCCATAACTTCGGAAGCCACTCGCCCCTGAAAGTGAACTCCAAAAATCTCCTGGAAGTGGAGGATTTCTCCCGTCTCCTTCCTCTCGCATTTCGCCATTCAAATGCATCTGAGCTTTCGAAGAGTCGCCTCCTCCAATGTCCGACTCCCACTGATCCGCCGCCCCGCCCACAGGCTCAACTCCACTTCGTCCCCGCCCCCAGACCCCACAGAGCCCCTGACGCCCCCTCAGCTCAAGACCCTCGTTCTCAGCCGGTACGGCAAGAATGGAAAGTTCTCTGGCCTCGTCCCCCACGTCGTGGCTTCCCCCTCCGTCCTCCTCGCCGCCTGCCGGAACCTCGCTGCCCCGAGCCATCCCGACGCGGCTCCCCTGCCTCCGCCTTCTTCTCTGCTCGAGTCGGTGTCGAGGCGCTTCTCGCTTTCCGAGATGGGCCGCGAGATCGCCGAGGGCCGGTTCGATGTCGCGGCGTGCTGCGTCGCCATGGTGCCCTCGAGAAAGAAAGGTGAGTCCCTGGTCCTGCCCAGCTTGAAACTGAAGGTCTTGATCGAGACCCTTAGGATGGTTCTGGAGGTCATATATGATGAGAGGTTTGCGACTTTCGCTTACGGCGGGCGGGTCGGTGTGGGGCGCCACACGGCTGTTCGATACTTGAAGACCTTTGTGCAGAATCCCAGTTGGTGGTTCACTGTGAAATTCAACAGAAAGAAGTTTGATTGTGTTCATGTGAGCAAATTGTGTAAGTTCATTGAAGAGAAAATCGAAGATTCCTTTTTCATCGATTTGATAAGGAGGCTGTTTGAGTGCGAAGCCGTGAGCATTGAATTGGGTGCGTGTTATTTGGGGAGAGGGTTTCCACAAGAGAGCGGCTTGTGCGCAATTTTGATTAACGTGTACTTCAATGGACTTGACAAGGAAATTCAGGATTTAAGGCTTCTATTGAATAAAGAGAATCTTAAGTTCGAGTCTAATGAGAATGTTTCAGATTCAACATCGAATGTGTTTTACAAGCCCGTGAAGGTGTATGCAGTTAGGTATTTGGACGAGATGCTGTTTATAACGTCAGGGTCAAAAATCTTGACTCTGGATTTGAAGAATAAGGTCGTGAAGTATATAGAAGAGAACTTGGAATTGAAGGTAGATAGAGTGAGAACTGCAATTCACAGCCCGACGATGGAAAAGATTGAGTTCTTAGGGGTGGAACTTCAGGCAGTCCTGCCTTCTGTTTTGCATCCCCCATTGTCAGAAAAAGCCCTTAGGGCTAGGAAGAAGTACCTAAGACAGAAGGAAGTGAAAGCTTTAGAAATGAGAAATGCTAGGGAGAGGAATAGGAAGAAACTGGGATTGAAGATTTTGAGTCATGTTTTCAAGAAGTTAAAACGGTCAGATGGGTTCAAATTTGATATTCAAATTGAGAATGAGGTCAACGAGATTTTCAGAACATGGGCAGATGAAGTGGTGCAAGACTTCTTAGGATCTCTGGAGGAGCGGTATAATTGGCATCGGGTGCTCTCTGCTGGAAATTTTCTTTCTTTACCACACATAAGAGACCAATTGCCGCAGGAACTTGTCTTTGCTTATGACAAGTTCCAAAAGCAAGTAGATAAGCACTTGTCTCCAGTCAAAGCTATGAAAGCATTGAGGGAAGAAGAAAGGAGAGAAGAAGAAGACAGAGAACAGAAGTATGCGGAGATGACAGTTCACGATTTGACAAGATTGTGTATTAGAGTTGAAGCACCCATTGAACTTGTTCGAAAGGCAGTTAAAATGGCTGGATTTACAAACAACATGGGTCGTCCTAGACCAATCAAACTACTCATTGCTCTAGATGATGCTGATATCGTCAAATGGTATGCAGGTGTAGGGAAGAAATGGCTCGACTATTTCTGTTGCTGCCACAACTTCAAGATGGTAAAAACAGTTGTAACTTATCACATGAGGTTCTCTTGCATTTTAACTTTAGCAGAGAAGCACGAATCGACCAAACTTGAAGCAATTAAGCATTACTCCAAGGACTTAAAAGTCTTGGATGCATTTGACAATGAAATGTTGTACTTTCCAACAGAAAAAGAGGTTAAGATGATGGGAGATAGAAACCTTTCAGATCCAAAGCCTGTTGATGGGGTTCTAACATTGGCGCTGATTAGATTGGCTTTCGATTGCGGGCCACTTCATTCCTGTATTGCTCATTTCTGTGACCGTACCGATGTAGTTTTTTATCGGATACGATTACTCCAAAACCGATTAAATGTAAACCCATTGAACGAGGAGAAATGGATCTCGGGGATGGGTGCAATTCATGAGAGCTTGAATCGCAAGTGCCTTACCGTCTGTCCTGTCCATATAGATGATTTGTACATGGGAAAAATCACGCTTCAAAACATTGATGTTAGTTCATTTGTGGACGTGGATGATGTATGATTGGTTTGATTGGATTCCCAGTTCATCAGTGGTATCATGGTGGATTGAGACCTTCTGAATTGGGGTGAACACTGTGTATGGGTAAGTGCCCCACCCAAGCATCAGCTCTTATTTGGGTTTGCTTAGATGTCTATTTTTTCTCTCTAAATGATCTGCTTATTCTTTCCGAGTGGGGTTGCCTGAATTTTGTTCAATACGCATTAATATGCAATATAGTCTTGGTGTTGTAAGTATTCTAGCCGCCAGATCATGTGCTTGTTTTATAGCTGGATCCTTACTTGTTATTGGCCATTGACTTCGTTGTTCCCGTATAAACGTGCCAGATTGAATAGAACAGCAAAAACAGTTTTTACTTTTAATTCTACACTTATATGTTGGTTATTCCACTCAATCAGAATAATGCAGGCACAGTTTCCTAGCTGTTGGAAAATCTGAACTAAAACTACACATAGCATGTTTAATCCTATGGAGACGAGTGATGTGATGGACTGAGTCCAGCCATAGAACTCAATTTTGACCTCACGCATCTTACCCTTAATGGTGATTATTTTGCTCAAACTAGTTTATTGGTTTTAGCTCTAATGTCTGCAAGAACTGCAATATTTACAAATGAGTTCTGTGCCTTCTTGCCTTTCTTTTAAAGTTTTTTCGTGTGCTCATGTGCAGGTTGATACCTGCCAGCCTAGATGTAAATGTCCCTACTCCCTAGTCCCACCCCATACAATGCCAGTAGGTCAAATGCCGAGAAAACCCTTCTTGTGTCTCCATTTGCAATACCAAGATGACTTATCCCAATGACGGGATATGCACCTCTCACCTTAGACTGTCAAGTAAAATACTGGATATGCATTTGGTCTTGAATTTTGACCTAGTCTTATGTATTAACTACGTCATTTCTCGCTGCAGATTTTTTATGACAAGTTGAAAATAAGTGTTAAGATTTGGCCTACCTCAAACTGACCTGACATGTTAGATATACTGAAATAGACGAAAACCATAATGATCAACCCGAGTGAGTGAGTGGTACACTCACATGGGGATGATTATAGACACAGGGGATTCGTTATAATTCATATGCTCAAATAGTGCAGATATTCATGGAACTCGACATTGAGGATCATCATTACCACACTGCACAGAAGAGAGAAGCATTAGCCAGACTGCACCCAGAAATGAGTGACGTATGTTGCTCAGAACATCATCAAAACTGAGTATGTGCACTCTTGGTCCTGATTTTCTTTTCTTTTTTCGTTTTTTCTTTGCCAGTTTACTTTGGAACATCTCTTGCTTAGCATCTTTGGTTTGTGTTTTGCAACCTAGGTCCTGATGATTTGCTGTTCAAGGCGTAACTGTTTCCTGATGTGGGAATCCCTCCAAAGCTAATTCTGTTATTGAACATTGCCTATGGCGGATGATACATTTCATTTGATGCTGCAGCTAGCAGGAATTTGACTGTCTTGGATTTCTTGATTGTATTTGCTGAGGAACATAAACGCATGATACAGCTCGTTTATGAGTTGCTCAACCCTGATGTCAGCCCTCTCTGCAACGCGTAATGAATTTAGAAAATGAGGAGAATGTTCTAAAAGGATCATCTCGGACCAGAAAGCACTTCTGGAGCGAGATGAGATGTCAACTCAGAGATGATGCCATTGAAATTAGGGTCGGTGTCCAGTCTGATCAGTGCCTCATCCTCTTTTCTCCCTCACCTATCTTTCGTCCAGGCTGCGTTAAGAAATTTGGACTACCTCTGACATGTTGGATGATTTCTTAGGGGAAAATTGGGTGCATACGAGAACCAGTTTGATAAGCTTCTCAGCCTCATTCTCACTGGAATCACCCTCCCTTCATACTTGTGTCCATAAGCAGATCCAACTATTTATCTTCCACAAGTTCTTCCATCCGCCAAATGCGATGATGAAGTGTCCTTTCTCGCAAGGAGAGAAAGATCGTGATGACTATAGCCAGAGACGAACCGTAAAAGCAACAACTCATGAGCAGAAGCATTAGCCTTCACGGAGCATCACCTTCAAAAATGTACGCTGCGACCATATATATAATAAGTACAATTAGAATGTTCGAAACTGTACGGGACGGAAGAGGTCTTCTCTTGGATATACTCTTGTCGCATTTTCAACTTCACATTTGATGAATTTTGACAGACTAAAGTCTGCAATGAGAGCCTCGATTTTTTGTCCAACAAATATTTGAAGGCTTTATGTCACGATGAATTATCCGGATATCACACTCCCATTGAAGGATCAAGTTGAGAAAAAATGGCTTTTTCCTGATGAAATTGGTACTTCTTAGGATGGACCTCAATAGAAAACTGCGAACGTAAGGGTATGCATATTACAAATCTTACTAAAACTAACAAGCAAGCACGACATCATTATGACGTAAAGCCCCAAAGTGTGAAACCCCAGAAAAGGCTGGTCTGAAAGTATCTAAAATATCCAATTTAGTTTTTGTGGAAAACAAAAGAACGGTATGATAAAGAAAATCAATTGTGAGTGCTTCTATTTGATTGGACTAATTCATTTTAATTTTTACTTGTTTATACTAGTTTTAGGTTGTCTCTTCTGCCGGAAATCATTGGATTCCATTGGTTGTGTGGCTTTCCATTTTGTTGACTAATCTTATCTCATTTTCTTTATTTATTTTTTGGTGGTTAAACTCTACTACGGTTGATGATACTATAAGGGAGGTCCTGCGGAAAAATAGCTCGGGGTTTTATAAAACATTCTTGGTGGAAAAAAAAACTTGAACGAAAGATCTCACGGTTCATGTCACGTCGAGGTACTGCAAAAGAAAAAACTGCGAAACCCCCCTTGCTACCCCTAGCTTGACGGGCATCCGAGTTTGGCCACTTGAGAGGGGCCAGCAATCCAACCTGTTGTCTGTGCGGCTGGTGCTTCCATTAGCTATGAGCCAGAGTTCCATAAGCCAAGAAATGGATATACGTACAAGGAAGTACTCTTTGCTGTTTTGTGTTCATTTTTACAAGTTCCTGCAATTGTGCTTCCTTGCAAGAGCCGATCATTTGGAGCAGATTCTGTCCAATGGTTTTCTCTGGGACCAGCAATTCTGCTCTAAACTGACGCACAGGCGAAGCAGGAGGCTTGCACGGTTTGCATCTTCTAAACCGCCACTAGAGAGATCCATCAGGTGACCGGCCTTCTAATTGGACCTTAGCATATCCACCTCTGCCCATCAAGGCTTTTTCTCGCTGAATCGCCGGTTGCGACTTGCGGTTCATGATAAGTAAATCTTAACTGATGAGAGAACACAGAAGCTAACACATCCTTCGAATGCTGAGCCTGAATTCAAATGAAGCTAAAACATCCTTCGAATGCTGAGCCTGAATTCAAATTTCAGCGCAAATGTACTGATGATATAAAGGGACAGCCTAATGCAGATACCTCGGATTTTTTAACATTTGTAGAAGTTAAAACAAGAACAAAAAACAAAAAAATTTTTTTTTTTTTCCTTTTGAACCTCCGCGATTCAAGAATGACAGAAGGGACAAAAAAAAAAAAAGGAAAAAGGCAAAAGGAGGGAGGTCTGTCAGACAGCCGCGTGACCATCCCAGCCAGGATGCACCCGGCTGAGAACGATCCTCTACAACTCCTCGCAGGATCCAAACAGGACCCAGAGGAGCCGTTAATCACGCTCTGATCACACGGCCACGGTTCATCCACCAGACTTTAGTTCCTGTCTCCTTTGAAATCAAGGACACAGAGGTACGAGCCTATAGAACAGATCCTGTTCAAGTAAGGTCGTGGTCATTAGTCCTCCCTGCCTTCATTAAATACCGATTATCTTTCCAGCAAGCTTCCGATGTGGGACGTCGAGCAGAGCATGAGTAAAAGTGACGGATGCTTTGCCGTTTACAGCCCAAGGAGTCGTCTTATACGGAAGCCCAAATCCAAACGCAGTTCTCAAAGCCCACTTGAGAGAGAGGGGTTACACAACATAAAATATAAATGCATGCGGGCTTTTCCATTGTCCGCCAACTCTATTTTTATTTTATTTTATTTTATTGTCCTTGTCACGCCTTTTGCCTCCTCTATTTTCTTTTCCTTTCATGATTACAAAAATAAATCCTATCTACATTGAGCTTAAACGTTAGAATATGGATGGAGAAAGTATATTAAGATCTTATCTCTTACTAGGTTCATACTTTAAAAGGATAAATAAAGAGAAACTATTTCAAATTATAATCTTCATTAACATGATTTTTCTTTTCAATGTAAATTTCTTACACGTAGCTGTAAACAACGAAAATTTGAGCCGAATATAAAATGCTCGCGTAAATATTTTATTGTTCAGATTTGATTTGCAAGCATAACTCTCAAATCAAATTAGGACATATACGCATGGTAGAACAATTAAAATTGAACGAAAATATCCGCGGAATCAATGAGCTAAACCAAATTAGCATTTGACCACGTCAACTTCGATATTTAGTTTAAAACGCGGAATTTGGTCTAATCTGTCTGGAGCAATGGAAGTTTCGAACTGTTGACCATGACCATTTCGCACTATTTGAATCCGAACGTCTAGGAGGAGATATTGCTTTTCTTGTTTTGAGAAATATGTGTATGAACGATCGAGAACCGAGCGATAATATATAAGATGGAGCTTGGATGGAGAAAACGGGCTCCACCATAGTCCAAATGACCCAAAGGCAAGACTCAAAACCCAGAAAATGGTTTGAATATTAGAGATGGACTCCATGACATGCCCAAATGCAAGCCCAGTGAAAGTGATCCTCTGTGAATGAATTGTGCCCTAACTCAGGCCCACAAGGAAAACAAAGAAAATTGTTTTATTCCAAGATTCATTCATTGTTGTCAAGCTCTATATTGCGTGTTGGGCTCTTCTTAAGCTTCCATTGATGAATGTAGTGTCTTTGGAACATTGCGCAAGCCAGTTTTTACGAAGAAAAAGCGCAAATTGTAATAGGTTCTTGTGATGGCCGAAAGAGAGTACATGTACTTCTTTTGACAAAAAATTGTATAGTGACCCAACGTTCCAATGCACTTATATGCCGTGTCGGCTGAATGAAGGTTGGTTTTAAAACTTAATGGGCAATAAGGGATCCAAAGACCATCCAATCCATGGACCCTTTAAATCATTCCCGACATGTGCAAGGCATCGGACCAAGAAGAGCAACATCAACTCCTAATAGATTCAATGAACCTAGAGTCCATGGGAGGGAGCACCGATCCTGAGTTGAACCGAGAACCGGATCGAACGGCTAGTTTTAGGTGATTCCCACAGAATCAATCCGATTCTCGAGTTCCAAAGGTAGGATCAGCCGATGCAAGACACCCGAGTGTTTTATCTTTATGTATTTTATTCGGCAAACCGTCGATTAGTTTCCTTGTAGATGTAGTTATTCTACTCTCCTATGGAATCATCTTTAGACTTTCTTTGTAGAAATAGTTATTTCCTCCTAGGAAATAGAAGAAACCCACAAGTAAAAAAGGAGAAACACCATTGGTTCCCGAGTTTCCTTACAACCGTCCCATATCAGTTGGTCCAATCCAAGCAAGTTCCAAGGCCAGGTGGGACATTCCCGGTTCCACAAACTAAGAACTAACCGTGCCCGGTCTTGTTCCAAATTATAAGGTGAGAACCGACCTACCCTAGAACTTATCACCTTTATGATCACCTCCTCGACAAACTCAAAATCCATTAAACAAGAAGACAACATAAGATTGTGCTAAAATTAGATGATAAATTGGCTTAAATAGTTGGAGTTTGAATATTGCAGCTACAAGAATTGATCATTATACATAAGGAAAAATCCAAAATAAAGACATAAAGTTCTCTCATTTTCTCAAATAAAGGTCCGAAATTGAATTTGTTTCACGTAAGGGCCCAAAGTACCTTCATTATTACAAAGAAGGGCACCAAGGGCATTCTTATCATTTATTTTTATTTTATTTCCTTTTTTCTATTTTTTTTCTTTTCATTATTTTTTTTCCATTTTTCCTTTTTCTTTTTTTTCCCTCTTCCCTCCTCGGGCCATCGCCGAACCACCGCGCAGGGGCCCCGGGCTTAGGCTAGGGCCTCCCTTGCCGGGATGGGCGAGAGTCACCCTCGCCGAATTTGGTGATGGTCCCCCTCATCGGATCCGGCAAGGGTTGCCCTAGCCCGCCCCAAGACAAGCAAGGTCACCCTCGCCTGACGTTGGGGAGGGCCACCATCACCCTCGCCTAAGGCTGGTGTTAGCCAAGGGAGGGGAGAGGGAAAAAGGAAAAAAAATAAGATAAAAAGAAATTCAAAAAAGTAAAAGACGAAAATATCTTACGATCAAAATTTTATTCGAAATAAAAAGGGCAGTTGAGTCTCTTATTTGAAAAGAGGTGCACTTCAATCTTTTATTTAAAAAATTGACGATAAATGGATGATTAAATTCAAATGAACAATCGAATCAATAAAATTACCATAATCTTATAAAACAAGCAAATAATATTATTATATAAGGTGATGTGAAGTTGTCGGACGATCTAACAAAATATTTTCCGAGCACCGCAAACAGACAAGAATGAGAACCGTTGAATGTGTCAAAAAGTCCAAGAAAGAGTTGAAAGGAAGCTGATTTGACAAGACCACCCCACTCTCTGTCGGCCTTGTTTTTACTGATTATTTCCTTTTCCCCCTTAAAGTTTTGTCCCACCATTATTATATCAAAAGCTTTCTTTTGCTAAATTGCCCCCACAATGATCCATTTTGCAGGCGGGGGCCTCTGCCTCTGGCCTCTGGTGATGGGTTGGGGACCTTGCGGTCGACCCTTGGCTTCGCCTCCTTCCTCGTCCAGTCCTTTCTATTCCCTACCTTTCTCCTAGCTTTGCGGTTTATTGTCTGGCACATGATGAGCTCTCCCTTTGTTTTGGCCTTTTCATCTCTCGTCTTGTTTGGCCAAAAGTCTTATTTACAGGATCTGGTTTGCACATATGCATCGATTTTATCATTTTGCCCCTTCACATTGGACATAGATATTGGTGTTTGATTGTAAAAAGCGATGAGCTCACGGACGAGCATTACAAATTTAGTACTGCGATTATGTCTCTGGCTTGAGCTCGATTCATGTCGAACTCAACTCTAATAATGATGAAATGGCTTAAAAGAGGATGGGTACAGAGATGTATTTGTATATTTTAGCTTTCCTTAATCACATTAGATAGAAGGATTATAACGAGATTTCGTAGTCAAGAGGATTCTTTTTTTTTTCTTGGCCGAAAAGAAGTGCATTACTAAAATATTACGGGTCCTTACAAAGAAAGCCCAATGAAGGGGCAAAAAAAAAACTCCAAAAGAGTTGTGGATGATTAGAGACCCAAGACATCGGGACACAATTTAAACAGCGGTATTTGGCTAATCAATTAGCTGCAAGGTTTGCTCTTCGGTTGCAAAGGGTCACAAATACATGAGGCAAATAGGTTAGAATGTCCTTGGCTTCATTGATGTGGGCTTCGGCCTCCCAACAGGACTCCTCCACTCTATTGACTACTTGAGCTAAAGTAATGCAGTCAGGTTCAAGATAGATTTTCCCTTCCTTCTCTCTCCACAACTCCAGAAGTTTCAAACCCAGTACTAGGGCTTGCGCTTCCGCCTGAAGTGGAGAAAAGGCTCGAATTTAAGCTGTCAAGCCGTCGAGTGGAGTACCTTATGCGTCTCCGAGTATCCCAGCTATGACTTCATCTATCGAATCCTTGTTGATGGAGGTGTCTACATTCATCTTCAAATCGAGATTCGTTGAAGGGTCCAATTTATGGGTAAGCTTGGATCTGACTTGGTAAAGCATGAGGCTTTATTAGTCCACCTGCCCTAGCTTCTCGGAATCGCTTCTACTTCATTGATTAGGTTTGACGCATCCGGATTCCTACCTTTGAAAATTGAGTCATTTCTCGTTTTCCATATGCACCAAAGGATTACTACTATCAAATCGAAAGAAGGTAGGTAGGTAGGTAGGTAAGGCTGTTTATGAAAACGCTCCATAAAAAGTATTTATGTTCCCAAAGTGTTCATGGTAATGCTCCAAAAAGTATTTTCTATTCTCAAAGTGTTCCCGAACACTTTGAAAACGAAAATGTGTATGATAAAAAAGTGTTCAAAAATGTTTTGGGAACACTTTTTAAAAAAGAACACTTTTGGAGTAGAAATAAAAAACAAAAAAAAAATTGCTTCTATATTCCTAGAACACTTTTTAGAAACACATTTGGAACATTTTTTAAAAATAATTGGGAACAATTTTATTTTTGAACACACTTTCTTCTCTTTCGTTCTTACACGATGTTGACACATGATCTTTGATCATTTTATTTTAGAAAATTATTTAAAAATACCAAAACAATTCATAAAATTTAAAAATTAACCTTGGAAGCTTTGGCCTAGCCTTAGGAACCAATTTTGAACAAAAAATATTTTTCTGGTTTATTTTAAATTATAAAAATATTCAAAAATCAGGAAAAATAGTATTCGTGATCGAGAAAAATGCACAAAAATAGTCCATAGTTTTATTTTAATTCACTTTTCATTTTGGTCTCTTAAATTTTTAAAAATTCAGTTTAGGATCACATGCTTCTTCATTGAACATAATCCTAAATTGACTAAAAAATTTCATTTTAAATCATTTTAGCCAAAAAAAATTTTACTTTTAAAGTCATGACATGAGATTTTGATACCCTGCATCTCATTTCAGTCCTCATGTTTGGAAAAATTGCACAATTGGACTAAAAGGACCTAAATGCATAAATATTTTTTATTTTAGTCCCCGAGTTCAAATATCTTTCTAGAGGTCCCCATTTAAAGGTAATTATATTTTTAACTACTTGGGAACATTTACATGTAACTCATAATTGTAATTTTTCCTATCTATAGAAAACATATTTGATGTTATCGTTGTCCAATTTCAATTCATCTTTTCTTTTAGTTTTTTTTAATATAGTTGATCTCGTCTATATTGTAATTTGATAAACCGTGCATAAATTTCTTATACATATATTGGTCTAATTTGATTTAGTAAATTGAAAAAATGAAATTTAGTTTGATTTAGTAAGTTAAAAAGATAAAGTAACAATTTTTAAAAATTAGGAACAATTTTTTTGCGGTTACCAAACGCATGTCTGTTTCTTTTTCCTTTTTTGTTCGAAAACAGAAACTTTATGCAGTTACTAAACGCGTTTTTTTTTTTTTTTTTTTTGTTCCGGGAACAGAATTTTTTTGCAGTTCCCAAACGCATTTCTATTCCCAAAAATCGTTGCCACAAAAAAAAAAAAAGTATTTATGTTCCAAAAGTTGTTTCGAGAACAAAAACGTTACCATACGCAGCTTCAAGCTCTCTATCAAGTCCCGAACCTACGCATCCATTCGCGTGCTATTGGGTGGCTGGTTTTGCTCGAGAACATTCGGGTCAAGCCATATCGTCTTTGTCCAAGGGCAATATAAAAGTATATGTTTTGTAGATTCCAGCAATAAGCTGCACAACGAGGAGAGTGGTTGTGAGATAATCTTTTTCTTGCAAAGGTTCTCCTTTGTGGGTAAGGCATTATGGGCCATATTCCACAGGAAAATCCGAATTTTTGCGGGGATTTGGGTTTTCCAGATTTTATTCTATAAGATGCGTGTTGGTTGAAAGAAGGTCGATGTTTAGTCTGGTTTGGGTATGAGTTCTTTATCTCTGAGTGCATTGTATACACTTTTGACAGTAAAAATCCCTGATATCTTCTCAGTCTAGACTAGCTTGTTTTTCCCAAGAGTCAGATTTAGTGGGATGGTTAAAATTTCCTCAACAAGCTCCTCATCGAATATTGTTCTAAGTATTGGTACATCCCACTTAGCCTCCTGCTTTGAGATTAGCCCTGCCACTTTCATGGGGTCTTGCTTGTTTGCTAGACCACCAATAGGTCCCCTTCTCAGCCAGTGATCCTCTCTTATACTAACATCCTCACCATTGCCAATGGACCATCTCAATGACCCTGAGATAGTTTCTCTACCACATAGTATACTTTGCCAATCCCAAGAGGTCTATTGCCGCTCTCAGCATGTAAAAAGGATATGTTTGGAAAGTACATTCCTTTTAGCAATCTACTCCATAGAGAATTTTGATTTTGGGTAAGTCTCCGTGCTTGTTTGCCTAACATTGCTTTGTTAAAGGCAGTGAGATCTTTGAAACCTAAGCCCCCATTATCCTTCCTTGATTGTTAAAATTTCCCATCTTCGCCGATGTAGTCCAGTTTCGAATTCACTGTTCTTCCACCAAAATGAAGTTACTCTCTTTTCTATTGATTTGCAAATGGAGATCGGGATCTTGAATATTGACATAGCATACTAGGGATGGCTTGCACCACAGTTTTAATCAGAACCTCCTTCCCTGCTTTTGAAATCGGTTTCTCCATCTAGCCTTCCAGTTTCATATTGACTCTAGCAGAAATCCAAGAGAACATATGTCTTTTTATTCTCCCCAATCAGATGGTATTCTTAGGTATTTTCCAATTTTTCCCATCACTAAAACTCTCAAAACATTTGTAAGACTCTCCTGTATCTGCTATGGGCAATTTGGCCCCATGAAAAGACTAGACTTGTTAAGGTTGATCTCTTGACCGGAGGCATAACAATACTTGGTTTAGAATTAAAGCAAGACTACGGCATTCGATTAGCTTTCCATCCAAGAAAAAAATAGAGTCATCAGCAAAAAGTAAATGAGATAAGATTGGATAGAACTTGTTTAACTTTATTCATTTGGTAGTCCCGCTAGTCACAACCTTCCTCATTAGCATTGAAAGTGTATTGGCCATTAAAATGAATAGGTAGGGTGGGATCCCCTTGGTGAATCCCTCTTGAGGGTTGAAAGTACGGTAAGAGTTCGCCACTGAGCTTTACTCTCAGTGTTGCTGAAGTGACACACATCATAACTCTATTTACAAAAAAAAAAAAAAGCAGAAACCCATCTTGAAAAGGTATGCTTATGAAAAATCCCATTCCACCCTGTCATAAGATTTCTTCATGTCAAGTTTGAGGATGACTTGAAATCTTATTCTTTCTTTTCTAACTCTCAACTGATGTAAAACTTCCTGAACGACCAGGATGTTGTCATATATTTGTCTTCTCCCACAAAGACACTCTGCTCTTCTGCAATTAGGTCAAGCAGCCATCTTTTTAGCCTATTTGCTAAGACCTTGGATATAACTTTATATGCAAAATTGCCAAAGGTTGATTGGCCTAAACTGATCATGCCTTTCTGGATTTCTAACTTTAGGAATTAGGATAATGTGTGTTCTATTCAGCTCAGGGTGCACCACTCCGGTTTCAAAAAACTCAGTAACTTCCTCAAAGAGTTCCATTTTAATAATTTCCCAATTCTTATGGTAGAAAAGACCATTCAGTCCATCGGGACCAAGTGCTTTTAGAGTGTCCATTTGAAAGACAGCCTTATGAATCTCTGTTATAGTGACTATCGCTGATAATTCTGCATTCATCTCGTTTAATGCCAAAGAGGGGCACTGTTGTAATATTGGCTGAAAATTTCGAGAACCCACTGAACCGTATAACTCTTTGAATAAATCTGAGGTAATCTCTTTCAAGTTTGAGGGGTCTTTAATTCAGGTTTCTTGTCCAATTTGTTTGAGCATCGAAATCTTGTTTCGGTGTCTTCTCTGAATAGTAGTGGCATGGAAAAATTTGGTGTCTTTGTCTCCCCATCTCAATCAATTAATTCTAGATCTTAGTCCCCAATACATCCCTTCTCTCCTCCACAGAGACTTAATCTAGTTCAGCAAGTTTTCTCATCTCCTTTTATCTTGGTTCAAGTTTCGATTATTCGTTAGGACTTCAAGTTCAAATTTCAACCGCTGGAGTTGCTATTGAATGTTGGGGAAGCTCTTTTTACTCCATTTAACCAAAGCACTCGAAACATTTTATGATCTTTTGAACTAGACCCACCCTTGTTCTTTCTGATTTTTCCCAAGACTTTTTAATAATACGTTATGACAGCCTAAATTTTCATCAGTTTAATTAACGAATTGATTAGTATTGAATGGGATTGAATTAATCAGGATGATGAATCGAGGGGTAATTGAGTGGCAATGGACTATTTAACTTTGGTGGTTGACAGGCGCAACCATAATTAAATGTCAGAAAATTTTGGAGCGACGGTCATTCGGATCACAAAGGAATTAGATTGTGTTAGAATCGGTTCAAGATTGAACCACGAACCTCCCTAAACCAACTCGAGAGTTCTCTCCCTCTCGTCCTCTAGCGTACGCCGAGAGAAAAACGGGCGGTTTGAGCTCGTCTAGAAGGGAATCGAGCTTCATTTTTTCTACACAACCGTAAGATCATGGGAAACATGGATCTAAGGGCGAATTGTCCAAGAAGTTGATATATTTTTTGTGGATTTGAGCTTGACAGAAGCTAGATAAGGAGACCCACGATTCGTCCGGGCGTGATTCTGGCTTCGTTCTTCTTTGTCCACAATCCTAAGGCAAGTTTACTTCTATCTCGACCACTAGACAGTCCGATTATTGTTCGTTTTGGTGAATTTTTTGTGATTTGAAACTGGTATGGAGCGAACGAATTTTGTGGCATGAAAAGGAAAATACTCGTGAACGAACGAATCATTGCTTGAATTGGCGCCTCGGGCTCTTGGGTAAGTGGGTTATAAGAGTTGATTGTACTAATTATCGTTGGTTACGACGAATTGAAGTGGGACTATGTGTAAGGGGGTTCGGCCGCATGGATGGGGAAGGGAATTGCGAGATTCTTTTGCTTGAGTTAGTGCTTTTAGACTATGGGTAGTTGAGATACAGGAATAAATGGTCTTGATTGTCGACGATTTGAGGTGGATTAAGCTTGGAACCCACATGTGTGTGTTCGGCCATAAGGGCGAGGGAAGGATTAGTTGTTGAATTCGTGTTTGAATGGATATTTTGGATTGGTGGGGGAGATGAGCATGAGAATAGACTAATTGGATTGCCATTAGAATGACCTGGATTGGAACCGATGTCCCATGAGTATTAGGCCATTGGATTTTGATAGGAAAGATTGATGAGTTCTTATGGTTTATGTTGGTTTGAGCGGACAAACTGACAATCGAAGGGATGATTGTGGAGTTCCGTAGTTCGTTTGTCGATTAGGAAGGAAATCTGGCTAGTTTGGGCCCTTTATATGTGGACTTTGTCTTGAGTGATTGTTGTGTACCTTGATGTTTGTTGACTGCTTGGTTTTGCCTGAACGAATAATACATTAGATAGTTTAGTCGTCCGGCTAAATATATTTCTTGTTGAGCTTCGGCTCACTCTTGTTGTTCTAACCCTTGCCGAATTAGTTAACCGGTGAAGATGGCAACAATGAGCTTTGACGATGGAAGGGTATGGAAATGGCGGTGCCATATAGTGAATTTGTGTTTAAAGATGGTTAATGTAAATAACTAGTTCATATATATGAAATTAGTTGACGTGTGTATGCCGTGTATATATGTGAACTTAATGGATGTATATGCTTGCTATAGGTTTACGAACCCAATTAGTAAAGTCATAACCTTAAGCGCCGTGCCTGTCGTTTGTTTATACCAAGTATCCAAATTGGCAAGATACATTAAAGATGGACAAACAAACTACAAATATTAGTGTCGATGAAGAATGATCTTGCCAAAAATCCAAATGTTTACCAAAAGGAGCCAGAAAAGACTAACATTTGCCTTTGAATACTTGGTGGGCAAACGGTTATCAACAGTTATTTGAGTATCAAAGCAACCTCTTGAAGAAGTAGTTCGAAAGCCCTTAAAGAATGGAGGATGTGAGTACAGCCCATATGAACAAAAGAAGGGAGTTGAATCGATACAAATAATCCTGAGGCAGTCATCAGTTACTTGAGCATTGAAACAACCTCCTTGAAGATTTGACTCAAAAGGTCTTAAAAAGTAAAAAACGTGGGCACGATTTATTCGAGCAATAAGAGGAGGAGCAAATCGATGTAAAAGGTTTGAAGGTAGTTGGCAGGTATGTAGAGCTTTATGCGAGACTAGGCAACTACCTAAAGACTTGGTCAAACAAGTTCGTGGAAATTGTGGACGTGGCAACCATCGATGCGCCAAAAGCTACAATTGTCGAAGGGTAGTTACTTACTTAACCATTACAAATACCATCAAGCATCCATAAAAGAGCTCCTCCCGAACAAATCAAATAAATTTATCTTATCTTTACTTATCGCAAGTGCACTTTATTTTCAATAATTGTAGCTTTCGATTTTTGTCGTCGGGTCAAACTTCGCCATTTATCTTTATCTTAGATTCTGCGCCATCGAGTCAAACTCTAGTGTAGTATCGAGGTATATTCGAGCGCCATTGTCGAGTCAAACTCCGACATAATTTTGGGTGCGTTGGTTTGTTATTTTGGTAGGAATTGTACTCTCAAAGCAATTCCATCGAGTCAAACTCTAGCTTAGTCTACGTTTATGTAATTTTTTCCAAGTTCATGTGTATCGATTTCCTTTGAATTATAGTTATTTCGTTGAGTCAAACTCCGGTTGAGCTCAAGTTTGTGTGATCATATTGGAATCTCTACATAATTTTTGGTTGATTATCCGACTATCTGGATCTCTCTTGTCCGGAATCGCCACATGATCCTTTATCCCATTTAAAAGTTGAGGAACAAATTTCGATGAAATATATTTTGTCGCGGAGAAATTTCGGCGAAAAAATCCTATAATACTTTTTAAGTTTAATGAGATAGCCGAGTAGGGGTGAGTAAGACGGACCGACTAAATTGGAAACCGCCTAGGCCTGGTTCGGTCCTACTCCCAAGGCCGCCGATTCGATTCCGGGTTCCATAAAATTAGAGTTGATGATTCTTGGTCCAGTTTCGGAGAAAAGAGGACCGCTTGACTGGACTAATTATTTTTTTATTTTTTTATTTATTAAATGTAAATCTAAAAATAATCCACCAGTTGTTCATTTCTTAAATGTAAACCTAATTTTAAATAGTATATTAAAATTAAAGTTCATGATGCTCACATCTACTAATAACCCACAAGTTCTATTGGACTGTCCAGGAACCGTCTTGGATCGGTCGGTCCGATTTGATTCAATTTTTGTTCTAAGGAACCGGTCTTATTGGTGCAGTTCCCGATTCCTAAGTTGGACCAAACTAAACCGGAAACTCGTCACTCCTAATTGTAAGTTAGTGTTGTAGCAGTGAAACGTTTGCCAAATACCTCACAAGAGTCGCGGCATCTCTTGTTTTCAAAATTGAAATTGCTAGGAGAAAATTATACCAAGCGATCTCTTTTTAACACAACTGTAACATTGCGATTCAGCCATAATTATGTCCAAACGGCCTCTGAATTAGGCACAGCTTCTCCCACATGCTAATTTGATAACTGATCATCATCATCTTGTTACCTTTTCTATTCATGGGGACATCCTTAATGTCTCTTTTTTGGGCATAATCCAAAAAATTTGCTCAGTTAAGCTTGTCTGATGGGTCCCAAGAATCCTGCCCCGTACCTGAGAAAATCTGGTCATTGCTGGGATCTCATGCACCTGCATCAGCATGCATGCGACTCTGCTGCCACAAAACGAAAAAAAAAAAAAAAGTGATTTTTAAATTACGAAACCAAATGATTTTTTCCCAATTGCTTAAGCAATTCGAGGGGAATCGTTCTCACTTTAAGTTGCTCCACATATAGCATCTCCCCATTTGAGGAAAAGTACAAGAAAATATTCATGCATACTACATTAGCACCAATTCAATTCTACACCTTTTAATCGAATTAATCTAGTCCTAAACATATTTATATTGGTATCAATTAAGTCATTCAGCTAATTTAGGCCGAAAATTGTTGACGCGGATATCGACCTTCCTACTACGTGGCATGGCTCGCGTTCACATGGACTTCTTACTTTATATATTTTTTATTTTTTATTTTTCCATTATTTTTTTTCTTTTTTCCTTATCTTCCTATTTCTTATGCCATAGCCGGCAAGTTGTGTGGCCTCGCTGGCCATTGGCTATGCGGAAATAAAACAAAATCATTAAAAATGTCCATATAAGCGTCGGTCCCACCATGTAAAATGATCAACGTCCATATTAAAAAAATTTATATTAAATCGATCGAATAGATTAAATTGATATTAATATTAAAAATTTTAGGATTAAATTTATGCAATCGATTTACATCGTTTTTGCTACTCCTCCTATTATTAGCTCCCCGGGTTTCGGTCTTCGCTGGCAAACCAAAAAAGTGATAATTATGACGTCATTACATATGTGGGCTGCTTATCTTAAGATGGGTCTTGTGTCCTCTCATGGTCGACCAGAGCACGAATGGTGCCAAACCAACACAACTTTGTTGAAAATGGTACAAAACTCCTTTGTCGCGAAAAGAAAAACAAAGATACAAAACCCCTTTGTAAATCTTTTCTTGTCCTTTTCTTCTTCTCTGTTTCGACAACAGTGACAGTTCACAGAGCCAAGACTGCAGTTAAACAAGAAAGACTCCACGGAGATGGAGGAGAGAGAGGGAGGAGAGAGAGAGAGAGAGAGATTGATTGATTGACTGGTCGATCGATCGATCGATCAATGACAAGAAGAAAAGAGAGGACAGAAGGAATGAGAGAGACGTGAAAGAGGAGACCTCAGATCCTTGCAGTCGCTACTGTTGGTCTGACGAATTAATCTTCTGCTTAAGAGGGAAAATCGCATATAAATCCCCATTTGAGTTTTAAGTTGTACTCGTACATCTTAATCTTTTATTTTGTGGGGGTCTAATTCCATGAAAAACTCTCAACTTTATGTCCAATATGAAATTTATTCTGAACTTTTATTTGTGTCAAATAAATCTCCAACTTTAGATTATAGTCTCAAATATATCCTAATTTTTTTTTATTTTAGAAAATTATACAAAAGTCTCGAACCTTTTCCTGTCTTGAAAAAAAGCCCCAACTTTAGGTCCAGCCTTAAATATGCCCAAAATTTTGTTTGGTTTAAAAAAATTACAAACTTTCAATTTATTCTCAACTCTAACCCTTGGTCCAATCCCAACTTGACATGCATTTTCAAATAGATAAAAAGTCCATATCATCAAGCAATGGAGCGATAATTACAAATTGATGTGTCATTTCTACGTGGATAACAAATACACACTATCAAAAATTGTTTTAATTCTCCAAAATGAAACCATTATAAGATAGGAAAATAGGAAGAAATAACAATGATTTTTTGACATATAGCTAATGGGGCCGGATTTGATATTAGAGTAAAAATTGATGATTTTTCCTTAGAGACAGAAAAATTTAATTGGGCATATATAAGACTAGACCTAAAATTTGGGATTTTTTTCGATACAAGAAAAGTTCGAGCCGGATTTGGAAGTGGACCCTAAAGTTTAGGGTGTTTTTTTTCCGAGACAAAAAAAAGTTCGAGGTAGATTTAGAACTGGACTTAAAGTTTGGGGTTCTTTCTTAGACAACAAAAACGTTAGTTGGGCGATTTGAGACCGAACCTAATGTTTGGAGTTATTTCGAGATAAAAAAAAGTTTGAGGTAGATTTGGAACTGGACTTAAAGTTTGGGGTTCTTTCGACACGGAGAAAAAAAAGTTAATTGGGCCGATTTGAGACCTGGACCTAAAGTTTGGGTTTTTTTAATACAAAAATATTTCGCGGAAAATTTGGGAGTGGACTTAAAGTTTGGGATTTTTTTTCGGGATAAAAAAAATACAAGGTAGATTTTGCCTTGGACTTAAAGTTTGAGTTCTTTCTAGAAGAAAAAAAAAATATTCGGGATGAATTGAGGACTAAACCTAAAGTTGGGAGATGTTTAAGGATCATCCGCTATACTTAAAAAGGGGAAAAGTACACTTTTTGTGTCAAAAATTGTGTACGGAAATCACTTTAATGCCAAAAATTCTAATTGGATCACTTTAGTGCCAACTTTTTTGAAAAACGATCACTTTGGTATCAAATCCTATTTGCTCTATCGAAAATCGACGTGACACTTTTTTATTAAAATTTTCGGTTGACGTGGCCGGCGGTCCATCCGGCTATTTTTTTATATTTGAATTTTTTATTTAAAATAATTTGAGAAATAAGCTGAATTTTTTTAAAAAAAAGCTAGAAATTCAACAAAAAAAAAAAGATTGCGGGCGGCGAGGGTTGTTGTAACCCTAGCCGCCGCCATCCCCACCATCGCCGGCAATGGCCGGCGGGGGTGGGGAATGGCTGTCGAGGTCGCCGAGCCCGGCCAGGGACCGCCGACCCCGTTGGCCTCAATTGAAGGCTTGCGGACCCTCGCCCGGATCCGGGCAAGGGTCGCGGCCCTCCGCCTAGATCGGGTGAGGGTCGCCAACCCTCACCTGTGTCGCCGGCCCCAATCAAAGGCTTGTAAACCCTTGCCAAGATCGGGGCAAGGGTCGTGCCCCTAACGAGATCGAGCGAGGGTCGCCGACCCTCGCCCTCATCCGGTCGAGGCCCTCGCTAGCCGCGGCCCTGGCCGACTCGGCGACGCGACCCTCGCTCGATCGGCTAAGGGCGCACCTCGCCCCAATATAGGCAAAGGCCGGCGACCCTCGCCTAGTCTCGACTGAGGGTCGCGACCCTCGCCCAAATCGGGGGAGGGTCCGCAGCCCTCGCCTAATGCTTGCGGGGTCACCGGCCCTTGGTCGGGGCTCGATGACCCTGCGCAGCCATGCCCCACCCTCGACGGCAATGGTGGGGCGGCGGTGGCGAGGGTTACAACAACCCTCGCCTCATGACTTTTTATTTTTTTTTCTGCTTATTTTAATTGATTATAAATAATTTTTTTATTTTTAATAATTTTTTGTTAGTTTTTCTTTTTGAGAAATCTTATTTTATTTTTTATTTTTTTAAATTTTGAAGTCCCCATGGAATCAATGTGGATCATTAAAGAATTGGTAGAAAGCTGTACGCGAACAAAACCAAATTGGCTTCCTTACCATGACCATAAATGAAGCCATTCGGCTTATCCATTTGTTCTTTGTTGGTCAACCCAATGATATCAAGGAACTCGGACAAAAAGAGTTTTTTGAATGAAAGTGCTGCCCCATAAACCGTAAAAGATCTTGATCGACGTTTTAAAGAAATGAATCAGCTCTTTTACCTATTAGGCGGAGACCCAAATCTTAAGTATGTATTCCTTTCTTCCATCCCGAAAGAAGTCGCCAAGAGTAGTTGAACAGATTTTACAATCAAGACGAAAGAGCTTTAATAGATGCCACGATTGGAGAACTCGAGCAAGCGATCCATGTAACCCTTGAAGAAATGTTCTTTAAAAGAGGTCTCTTCAAAACCTATCTCTCGAGAGAACAAAGATCTTGATAGAATCTTTGATGCAACGGATCTCAAGATTAAATGTTCTAGAGATTGCAATGACCCTTCTTGCTCGAGTCATAAGAAAAAAAGACACTTCAAGAAGTTCTCATTTGGCGGGAAAAAACGTGGTAGATGCAAATGGAAATTCCTTCGGAAAAGGAAGCATTCTTCCCATTCATCCTAGAAGAAAGCCAAATCGACAGATGCTATATCTACAATAAAAGGATACTTTGCTAAAAATTTCCCTCAAGCAAAGCATCAAGGCAGTTATACGATCCAAGCAAATAGTACAAAGTATAGATTTCTTAAAGTGATGTATTTATTTGAAGATGAACTATCATCGAGATACTCTCTTTGCTCTTAAAGCCTATTCCTCTAATTTAGATGATCAATCTCCAAGCGATGTTTTCGCTTTTTTTCCCGATTCACCATCCAACTTATTCCATGTTCAACCCTTCATTTTCCATTCTCCCTATCTTCCCATCTAGACCTTCATCTCTAATCATGACAAGCCCATCCAAGTGATAGCCCTCATAGATACCGGTATCGCTTGCATCCTTATGGATATTAAAGTACTCCCAGGAAAACCTCTAGATGCCTTACGCAAGATATTTCAATTTTGCTTCTAGTGATACTTTCACGACTAAGTTCCGATGTAAACTAGTTACTCTCCATATCTTCCCTCGTGCTCAATCACTATAAAAATCCTCGGATGCAATTCTCCCGATAAGGATCTCATTATTAGTTGGGATATTTTGGCTCAACTTCCATAACTCACAATTGTGCCTACCGGCTTACGGTTCAAAAATCAATTCCGAGAGTTTATGGATATTCAAAGACTTTTTATCATTCAACAAAAAATTCTTGATCCTATCACTCAAAACCTTATATCATGTTGCTCGAGTCCCACTCACAATTTTTTCAAGTTTGTTCCCATCCTCTCTCGGAAAAATATAGATTTTTTTGGAAGGCTTCCTTTTAAGAAGAATGAGGATATCAATCCTACCAAGGCTAGTCATTCGGCATGAATCCGTAACATCTTGCCCTTACTCAAAAAGAATGTGCTGAATTGCTTGCTCAATGTCTCATAGAACCTTATGACTCTCGGTGGGCTTGTGAAGTGTTTTATGTCAATAAATGCGCAGAACGTAACTATAGCAAACTTCGATTGGTAATTAACTACCGATCTTTGAATTAGTTTCTTTAGGATGATAAATTCTCATTGCCTCACAAAACTCCCTCTTTCTCAGCCTTGCCTAGGCTAAGATATATTCCAAGTTTGACCTTAAAGCGGGATTTTGGCAATTGGACATTCACCCCGAAGACCGTTGAAGAATTGGCTTCGCATTCCTAATCAACACTTTCAATGGACAGTTGTCCCTTTTGGACCGAAAACTTCTCATTCCCTTTTTTAGAAAGCCATATGCCGAATCTTTTAGCCTAAACTCGCAAATGCTCAAATCTATATTGATGATATTCTCCTTTATGGTCCTAATGAGGAATTACACCGTAAGCTTCTCACTCAATTTGCTGAAATTGTTCAAAAGCATGGCATTATGCTTTCTCAAAAGAAGATGATCATCGCTCAAAAGAAAATAGAGTTCCTTGGAATGCATTTGAAAGAAGGAACCTATTGTCCAGGCCCCCATATTATAGGAGAATTGCAGAAATTCCCCTCAAAGGACCCAACAATCAACCAAGGTGCGGACATTTCTTAGGATAGTCAATTATCACCATGACTTTGTCCCAAAAATCTCTAAATCACTCCATACTCTCCAAAGAATGTTGAAAAAGAATGCACCTCCATGGGGACCAAAACAGACAAAGCCATTGCTTATTTGAAGGAAACACTCGCAATATCTTCCTCCATTACATATTCCATACATTGGCAAAAGAATCCTCCCGGACTTATGCTGGTGACAAGTATTGGGCAACTATTCTTCTTGAGAAAATCAATGGTAAGCGTCACATTTGTTCCTTCAAGAGTGGACGTTTCTCCCAGCGAAATCCATTATTATTCCACATTCAAGGAGATCATTGCGGTTAAGTATGGCATCAAGAAGTTTGAATTCCTTTTCATTGGACATCATTTTCTAGTCGAAATGGATATGTCCTCCCTTCCACGAGATGTTGAAGTTCAAGCAAAAGCATATCCCACATCCCTAGTTGTTGAGGTGGGCGAATGGTTCTCAAAGTATTCCTTTGATACTAAACATCTTGCAAGAAGTAAAAATACTCTTGTAGATTTCCTGTCCAGCACCCAAACAACCGGTCTCCTCGATCAACATGTTTGTTAAGAAGGAACCCATGTGAGACACTTTCCGTGTTGTTGATCCGAGAGAAAATCAATGGAATGTGCATAAGTACCCTCTAGATGTTCCGCACTGATTTGAATTAATCAACTCAAGCCAAACCTCAAACCCATTTTTGGCATTACCATTACCATATCTTTAAAGATTATGGTGGTTTAATATTAAAATTCAATGGCCTTCATTCTTAATACCCCTTTATCCACCCTTTGAAATGGACCCCGGACTTTGAGTTTCCTAAAGAACTCCAATGGATGTTTTGGTATATGTTCAACCTTGTACATCATCGCTATTGAGTTTCCCACAGAAAAAATCATCATAACTCTATCCAAAGCTCTCATGGGAGATTACTCGACTCATCTCAGTCAGCAATTTGCTTGTATTCAAAGAACTTTGCCAAGTTCTATCTCATTGAACCCTTGTGAATATCGAGAGCTCTAGAGGATTTTAAGTCAAGAAAATCGTTCAATTCCCCCATAGATATGGCCATTTGAAGCGACATATGTTTCATGGGACTAGGTTAACCTACATGAAAAGACTCGAGAAGCTTTGCAGGATTTTTCACCATAACCAACCGAGCTCTTCGAGGGATATGGATTCTCATTCCCATGATCCATGGGGAGGACCACTCTCCCAAGACCCGTATGCATATGCATCCGGCTCTCAGGATATTCCATCCGGCTCCAATTATTGGGGTATCTAGCCATATCCGGAATCGGATGCGAAAAGAGATAGTATGAAGAAGAACGCATTTTACGTGCTTATAAAAGAGAAAGAGATGGCCCGCACAACTCAAATTCAGATTATGCTAATTATTATTCGTCGTAAAGCTTTGTCGGCTACCAGCCTTATCGGCCACATGTGTGTCTTGTATGCATGTAATAATCGGTCCGTGTTTGCTAGAAGTTGTTGAAACGTCGGCGAGAATAATTATGTGTCAATAATTGTGTTTTGTCCGGAAGTCTTCCATAGTCTTCTCTTTTATCTATATAAGGCCCTTCGAGTCATGTAACCATGCTAGTATTGCCTCCCTTTAAAATATCAGTGTGAAATTTTCATACGATGAGTTTCCAAATTCTCCTATCTTTTTCTCATCCAAGTATGATTCTTAGACTTTTAGAGATGTCTTGTTAATTTGGTAGTACGATGTGGTTTAGTATGCTCTTCACTTGCCACGCTCAGTGGAACCTATGAATCGAAAATTTCGGCACCTTGAGAGTTGAGCTTAAAGAATGAACCTGTGAACTAAAAGACAAGTCCCTGAATTGGCCAAGAGAGCTTGGTATTGGGGATAGTACATACCCGCTTGAGGTTCGGGCTTGTCTCCGCTTCCCCGATTAATAAATTCTCCTTACCTCACAAAAATTCGAGTCTTTTCATGCGGGTGAATCGGGTCCCATGAAACATATGTTGCTTCAAATGGCCATATTTCTAGGGAAATTGAACGATTTTCTTGACACAAAATCTTTTGGAGCTCTCGATATTCACGAGGGTTCGATGAGATATAACTTGGCAAAGTTACGTGAATACGAGCAAATTGCCAGATCGAGATGAGGCTTGAATGTTATTGTTCCATACTTGAGCTGCATCGTATCTCACATCTCCTGTGGGGGTAACGAATGTCCAAGTTAAGATTATGATTTTGAGTTAGGACCTACTTATGGTGAGAAGAAATTTGCATTCATGGAAATTTCTTCGAAATTTCATCATCTGCTCATGTTCTTCATGAATCCCCGGTTTCATTGGTATCTCCTCCCGAACTTCGGAAATCTACTGCTTCTAAGATGGATTATCTTTATGAGGTATCTTACCTGGCAAAAAAAAGCAAGATTTCTAAAACTAATCTTCCTCTCATGAATCCTTATTTCGCGTTTTCTAAATCTTCATCCTTCTCTCCAATCAAATCGTCAAACACCTCATCAAACATACTCCTCGCACGGTCAAGGAATATGAGTAGTCTTCTAAATTTGATCAGCATCTCATTATGGCTTTAGAATATTGTTCAATTTAGTCTTAGAATTATAAAAAAAAATGTTCAAAGTTATCCTTGAATTTAAATTAATATAAAGACTACGTTTAATATGTTTCAAATTAAAAAGTTCAAGCAACATATTATATATTGGACTAAATTAGAGTGACCACGGTATGCATAAAATTAAAGTTCAAGAACCGTGTCATTATTTCCGAAAGCAACTACACTAGATACAATCTATGTTGTACGGTTTCCATAAATCTCATTGTCTGTTGGCCTTGTTCGCAATAAATTTTTATGGGGAGAATGACAGAGATTGAATCTACAGAAAAAGTTTTTTTTTTTTTTCTAGGGTGGTGCGTGAGAATCAGTGCCCACCACCACACCATGCACGTCACGGGGACAGCGACCGATGGAGTCTCTCCGACGGTACGTTACACGTTAGACGTGTCGAGAGGCGGAGCGCGGAGGCCAAAGGGGTTGGGGGCCGTTTCGGACATCGGGTTCGTACGGTCGTGTCTTAAAACCGACGTACCTTCGTCCGACACTACCTTGTCTTGTCAAATCATGTAATTTTTGGCACCGTCTGTATGTGTAACGAAGATGAATCTCTCTCTCTCTGTCTCGTAGATTTTCTTCAGATTTTTTGCGATTTTACCTTTTAAGTAAAATTTTCTTTTCATAACACCACATGTTAACAACTCGTTCCCTTTCTTTTGATCAATCCATATGAAGCATCTCCCCGTGATTACAAAGTGCTTTCAATTACAGATAATTAACTTGGTCTTTCAGTACTTTTGCGTATTCGAATCAATTGAATTACATGAAATTTTAGCTGAATTGCTCCTTTTTGTCGAAATTATGGATAAAATTACCGATGCAATGGTCAAAGCGATATTAAATGCCGGCGTCACGTCCTACGTGACAATTTAAAAAAATAGCGGGTATATAATATGGACATATCGAAAAACAATATGGCTCCTTAAAAACTTAGAGACTCATCTGCTCACCATTCTCGTGTTTGGATTTTGCAATTCTCTCTTTCCCCGTTGATCATCGACTCACCACCACCATCCCACATTTAATCGGACCATAATCGTCATCCAATGCGCCTTCATTTGAAGGTCCTCAACCAAGTTAATTTTTATAGGGAAACTGTGGATACTTTGGTATACTTGAATTTTGGATTTGCATGTTAACTTAGGCTAATTTCATAGCATAATTAATAATTTGGCTGTAAACTTTGTATCATTTTCAATTTTCACAGAATCCATACACGGCATGTTTATGATATAGAAATTAGTTGCACTCTAGATTTGTACATCAGGGTTATGTCCATAAAGTCATATGTTCAAATTAATTTAATTTATTTTTCACTAAGGAAATTGCATCTTGATAAATCAATTATTTCTTAATAGTACTCTCCTTAGTTTGCACTAATATATATAAAAAAATTCAATCACATAAAAAATATGCAGGAGTGCATTTATCGAATTTTAGATTTACATGCATATTTAAATAAGAGATAGAATTATTATATTTCTATATGCAACACATTTTAGGAAACATTTAGTAAGAATCATAAAAAGAAAAAATCAAACATATCAAACTTAAGATTGGATTTCATTTTAGATTGCATGATCTTAAAAATTTATTTCTCGTGTTTAGTTGCTCATTATAGGCGACTAATTTGGTTAAGACTATTTTTGCACTGCCTACATATCTGCGTGTGTATTTTTTTTTTTTTTATATCCATTAGTCTATTTTAGGAAATTTGCATGAATATTTTTAAACTTTCCATTCTTGGGATCCTACCCTAGGTATGATACGTAAAAAAAAAAAAATTATCAACCTATTGCACCGGTACCAATTCAAGTACTAAACTTTTCAAACGGGCCAATTTAATCCTAAAATTTTATATTGATGTCAATTTAGTCCATCCAATTAATTTTGGCTAGAAATGATTGACATGGTCACCGGCCATCCTATAGGATACGATTGATACTAATGTGAATGAAATTTATAATTTTATAATATTTTCTAATGTTTTGATCATTTTTTATTTTCATTTTTTTTATTATTGTGGCTGGTAAGGCCCTTACCTAGGCCGCAAGTGCTACCCTTGCTTGGGTGAGGGTTTCCGTCGGCGAGGATTGCCCTCGCCGGACTCGGCAAGAACTCGACTCTCGTGGCTCAAGGGAGGGCCATCGTCGTCGGATTTGGCGAGGGGTTGCCTGGGCAAGGGCAAGGGCTTGCTAGTCCACGCTCGCTACCGACTATGGCCTTACCTTCACCGGTGGTCGTAGGCCTCAATAATACAAAAAGAAAATAAAAAGACAAAGAACACAAAAACTAAAAAAATTTTCAAAAATATTTAAAAATTTATTTACGTTAGCATCAATTGTGCCATATAGGACGGTCAGCGTTCATGTCAATAATTTTCGATCAAAATTGGCCGGATAAACTGAATTGCTATCAATGCAAAAGTTTAGGACTAAATTGATTCAATTAAAAATTTTAAGATTAAATTAATACTAATGTAATAGATTTAAGATTTTTTGTTGGTTACTTTTATATATGATAGTAAGGCCACATTTAGTAATCGCCCAAAAAGGTTTGGACTGATTTCCCCGGTGACAGAAGCCCAGGTGCAACGAGTTGAAACTTCAAAGGGATTCGTACAAGTTTTCTTACATAAACTGTTTGAATAATAAAGAAAATAAATATGCGAATGGATGCATGCAAAACATTCCTAAATAAATTACTCTTCCAAGAGGAGTACTAATATAGGAATATAGTTAAAAATGCGATCTAAAATGAAATCCAAACCTGTGTCTACTATGTAAAAATATGCATGTAAATCTAAGTTTTCCTTGTAACTAAATAATCTAAAAACGCCTATTTATTAAACATCCTATAAGATACAAATCTGAAATTTAATGAGTGTCTATAACATAACCATGCAGTGAATGACTTCTATGAAAATGAATGGCGATGCAAAGCCTATAACCTAACTAATAATTGTCGCCAAATTAGCCTAAAATAACATGCAAAATAATGAATTCCATCATACCCTAATGTCCAATGTCGCTTTGTTATGAACAATTTGAGGCACAATCAACTATCATAGGTCAAAGTGAGGATATAAAATCGAGCATTGGCATTAATAATTAGACCTACAATAGCATCCCAAACAAAAAATTTCGCACTCGAGCACATAGCATGTTCGGATGAATTTCTTATAAATTGTGTTATCAATCAAGATAGAAAAATTACCAAAAAAAAAAGGTCATCAATAAGGGGGAGTTTTATAATATCATATAACAACTTAAACTTTTAGAACATTAGCAATAGTATCACAAAATCTCACACAATATCGTAAGCGGGATGTCTTGAGTTCAAATCATTCTAGGCTCATATTTGCCTCATCTCACATGATATCAAAGTAGAAAGTTCGAGTTCAAATCTTTCTATACCCTTATTTGTTTCCTCAATTAAATATTTTCATGTCCAGACTAAGCATGATGAGGAGTGTTAGAATATAAGAAAAGCTTAAGCTTTTAAAACAGTTAATAGTGATTCCACAAAATCTCACAAACCTATTGCAATTTTTCAAATTCAATTCTAAATTTTATTTTTGCTAATTGAATTTCAAACCTTTTGTGTTTGTGTCAATTCGATCTTTTCGGTCAACTTTGAACCATCGGTACTTATGTGAACGACGACTTGGAGTCTTAAACTTGTTTTTTTTTTATTTTTATAATTGAGTCCCGAACCTTTGACTGATTGTTCATAACAAAGCGACATTGTTTGGTATAACTAGCAAACTTTAATGCGATAAGACTCGGAATTCTGCCAATGTGCGCACATACAACATTTGCCACACATCTTGAGTCAAAAGCTAATCATGTACTTCAAGACCTAAATGGGTATTAAGGCACGCGGTGGTGGCTTAGTACAATATGGCAAAGCCCATCTCCTTCACCAACGCTTGTGTCACCTTTTGAGTCCGTCACATCACCAAAATCAAAATTCATTGTGGCCGACCTTCTAGCCCTCAAGGCATTGTGACCGAGAACCTTCACTTGTGGGAAACAAATGCACAAATTTTTCTTCTTGTTTTGTGTGTGATTCCGCTCCAAACATCACCGACCGCACCCACCATCTCCAACGAAACGACCAAGGGGAAGAAATAATTTAGTGATTTTGTGTTGTTTGACCCTCTATACACCCTCCAAAAAAGGCTCATGATTTCGATTCTCATCCACTTTCCCCATCGGCATTCTACGTGTATCTCCATCTCAACCTTTGTTGAAGTTTAGTTCTTCGTGGCCTTGGAAGGGACCTGCGAGTGATGGAACATCGCATCCACCAAGGAAAAATCGCTCCCAAAGAGAGTCAACGTAGATATTTTGTCATTCGAATCGTTTGTGTTAGACTGTATCATGCGGGAAACGACATTCGATTGGTTATGCATGTCGCGTCATGGTATGGATTACTTTCGTCGCCAAAGGTGTAATTTTCGTTGCCAACACGCGGTCAGGTTGCGTCACGTCAATGACAAGACAATTTTGTCGTAAACTAAATTGCGTTTGCACGACTAATGAAGGATGTAAGATTGAGACGAAAGATTCGAGACGACTTGAGCAGTCCGTGGAAAGTCTTCCACAAAAGTTATTGACGGGTAATGGCGGCAAAGAAGCGTGTCTTCGCACAAGGCCACTTTTAGTGATGCAATCATGTTCCATCACTAATAGTAATTCTAGACAAAAGATTGACCACAAGCATAGGTTATGTGTAGCGATTATTTTGATTGCTAAATAATGTGTTGTCCAGATTGCTAAGTCGACAAACTGTCTCGCACCACCTCAAATTATCATGGCACATTTTAAGGTTGTGGGTGTGGATGTGTGAGTGAACCGCGACTAGATCGAGCAAACAATAACATGTCGACAACAACTCGGAACAGAGTTTTCCACAATACTTTTAGACCTTATTGGGAATGTTGGGTGTCGAATTCAGCTCGAATCGCATATGATCAAATGTCTCTACTGTTACGCTAATAGATTAGTCTCTTGAGGCCTCAAATCTATCATAAACATGTTAAAGAAGATTTGGATCTACTTACCTCTACTGTGCCCGGTCGAAACCTGGGCTTGTTCATCCTTAGCACTTCAGGCATGTCATATGTTTTTAATACATGTACAAGAATTTTATCTGGATTCAGGCATCCATCATGAGAAAAAGTGTTTTTCAATGGCCTCTCCTGCGCTTTGCTACTTCAAGGTTTGCAAATGGAAAAGACGCAGAATCTTATATTAGCAAGGCAACCTAAAAGGAATCTAAACTTTTAACAAGTATAATCGGGGAAAAAAATCCTTTACAAGCTTAACTATGATATATCAATTTGCACTCTTTAGTCTTTTTGAGAAGTTTGCCGACTTGTGATCCGACGGTAATGTCGGTTATTTCGACCGCAAGATTTCTTAATCAATAAGTGCTTTATGCAAAACACGCGATGATAATGTGTAAATCTACGATTGAGATTGTATTGTCACTAATGATCTTGTCGAAAAGCATTTTCCTTTTTCAAAACTTGCAATTAGAGTTCTAAACCTTAAACCCTGATCGAATGACTAAAATACTATCCTTTCAAAAAGGAGCCAAGAAAAGCCAACTAGCTCTAGCAGCACTTCACCCCCACCGAACCACCCACTTCACCTAGCACTAGATGCCGCCACCCACACACCACCTGCGACCACCATCATCGCCCGCTCTAGAACCGGCATCGGCATCGTTTTGCTGGCTCTCTCTCTCTCTCTCTCACCCACGCATGCACGTGCGCGCTCGGAGCATAAAAAAACACGAATGATCAAGTTCACCTCATTTCCACCTCACGCTGCTGCCATCCATTTACAATTGAAGTTCACTTGTGCCGCCACAAGCCCACTGCCGCGCCAGCATTAGGTCGGTTTGGTTCAGGTCACGAACCGAATCGAACCAGCCTTATTGGTTCCAAGTCGAACTGAGTAGGTTCCTGGGTAAAATTAGGGATCCGGCCTCGACCGGTTCAATTCCCTGTTACCCACTTTCTTTTCTTCCTTTTATGGAGATGGGTTCTGAATCAAGGAAGGTTAGGAAATCCATCATTGACTTGACCACTATTACCACTTATTGTGCACATTGAATGCTCTTCTTAAATAATACTTTACTAACTTAAAGTTTGTTTCTTTAAAAGGTAAAGCCTAGTTACCTGGTCGTTCCTGCAACCTATTTGGTTCATGATTCCAAATACTAGCAATCAACTCTTACAGGGTACGTCTAGGTTCTTGACTTGAAATCGATCACTTTTAACCCACATCGTCGAGACTTTAGATTTCAACACCTTGGATGACCTTGGCCAGCTCGACCTCAAATGGAGATCGCCGTGACGTTGGCAACCTCGATCTGAAGTCTTTGACAGGCCAAGGTGCCGTTGTGCGTCGGGAAGAGAGTGACAACCAACAAAGAGGAGAGAGAGAAAGAGAGAAAAGAGAAAGCAGAAGTGATGGAGAGCACACCAACAAGATAATCCCAAGTTTTATTCGCCATTCCGATCACCCGATGTTCATTCGAATTCCTGTACTTTCATACCAAGTTTTTCATTCCAACTAACCGAACGAAGCGTATGGTTTATGGATCGAAGACTAGATACAGTTCAAAGAAGAAATATTATAGAGCTCTATGTAGACAGGATCTCAAGTGATTGACTGGATTCAGACCTCCAAGATCAAGACGTGCATATTTGCAAAGATCGGAAAATTTGGAAGACCCTCCAAGCTTTCTGTGTTTGCCTTTATATGCTTTTTGCCGAGAGTTTTGACACATTCTACTTAGGAAGCCAAGTTGAAGAAGAGGGTTTGGGCAGGCCCAGAAAGCTTCACATCCGTGTTGAAGTCGAGTCAATTTGAGTTCCAATTCCAGTCATAAAGCTTGTCATGCATGAACATCATGAGAGAGAGGAGGGAGAGAGAGAGAGAGAAGTGGGTGTTGCTAGTGAAAAGACAAGTCAAAAGTCCAATCTGAGGGCCGGAATTCATAAGACATGAGACAGTGTGGTCGATGTGTAGTGTTGTCCATCACTGCAATAATTTTTCTTTTCCCCCTCCTTTATAAAGCGATGGAGAAAGGGGTTAAGTTTCCATGGGCAAAACAACAGCGGCTCACTCCCCTCCCAACCGAGCCGAAGTACGGCAAAAGTCACGTTCACCTTGTATCTGATGTAAATGTTACCCTTAAGGCGATTCCCTCGCTCCATTTTGCCGACGTGGCTGTACGAGACTTGTCGTCGATCTAACACGGCAATTTTAATTACCGTTTGAGTATTCATGATATCAAGTGGGTCTCACATTTTAATTAAAAGAACTACAAAAAGAGACAAGCTTTTTTATGAAAAATTATAAAATTGACTAGGGCCGATGACCCTCGCCTAGCCACAGGCAAGGGCTAGCATGACCTCATGCATTCATATGTTCGCTGCTATATTATGTTCTCGATCCGGATCTTACCGGCCACGCTCGTCGACCACGGTCCCTCCCCTCCCCCACCGTTCCTTCTATCATTTTGAATTTCAATCACAGATTGGAGGTGGGATATAAGATTGAGGATGTGAGGCGACCAAAGATTGACTTGGGGTCTTAGGACAGCAAAGGGACATGTCTTAAGTTAAGATTGTTGTATTGGTGAATCTCGAACGAGGTCAATCAGGCGGAAAGTTAACCCCCTGGCAGGCAAGTTGGATGGAGTCACATGTATATATTATGCCCTCACTTCCTCAGAATCTCCTGTTTTAGATAGCTCCAGACAGCCACTTCCTACTGTTCATAAGCAAGAAAGAACCCTTCTTGTTTTCCATTTCTCACCAACAATGACCCCAGAAGACTCCCTCAGATCTCTTTCCCTAGACTACCTCAACCTCCTCATCAACGGCGAGGCCTTCAGCGACGTCACCTTCACCGTCGAGGGCCGCCTCGTCCACGCCCACCGCTGCATCCTCGCCGCCCGCAGCCTCTTCTTCCGCAAGTTCTTCTGCGGCCCCGACCCGCCTTCCGCCCTCCCCGACCCCGTCGGCTGCCCCCAGGCGGCGCGCCACCACCCGCCGAGGCCTCCGCCGCCGCCGCCGCCGCCGGGGGTGATCCCGGTGAGCTCGGTCGGGTACGAGGTCTTCCTTCTGGTGCTGCAGTTCCTGTACAGCGGGCAGGTCTCGATCGTGCCGCAGAAGCACGAGCCGAGGCCTGACTGCGGCAACAGAGGGTGCTGGCACACGCATTGCACCTCCGCCGTTGATCTCGCCCTTGACACCCTGGCCGCCGCGCGATCCTTCGGCGTCGAACAGCTCGCACTGCTCACTCAGGTTTCCGACATGTTTTACATGGATGTGTCTCCCAGTAGTAACCATAGCAAGTCTTTAGCGTTCATGAGGGATTTCTTTTGCTTTTGCTCACTGGGGACATTGGTTGATTGTGGGTTTTTGGATATTTAGAAAGTGAATTTTTCTTTTTGGAATTGGAGGTGGAATTGTTTATTGAGTGCCATTATTATTGGTCTCTTCTTGGTAGATAACTTAAATAAATTATGGATCCATCATGGAGTGGGTGACGCTTGCTGGGTGTGTTAAAACAAAAAAAACAAATCTTGGCCGATCAAAGTTCTATTCTTTTCCCCCTCAAAATATCAGAATATCAGAGCGCATATATTCTTCTCATTTTAATCTCACTGATCTCTCAAACTCAACTGTGTAAGTTCAAATCTTCCTTCGACCAATTTGATTCCACTGTAAAACCTAAGAGCTAAAGAGATGTAAAGGGGTTGATTTCATGCAGAACTTGGGGTTTCTTGAAATGGTTAGATCTACCTTTTAGTAGCAAACTCTCAAGAGCTTTCTACATTTAGCTATGGTGATGATCAGTCTTGTCTTCCACTTCACAAAAAATTTCCCAAATTCTTCCCGACATTCACTTTCCTCATTTAGATGTTTTTTTCTGCTAATGGGGCAAAACAAGGAAAAGACAACTTGTCACTGAATGACTTAAAAAAAAAAACACCAAATTTGTGAAAGCAGACTCCCATCCATTTGCACTTCAAAAGGGTTCAAATTTTACTACAAATGATGCAATGCAAAAATCACACTTCACTGACCAATGTTGTCTGGTTATGGCTTGTCGTTTGGCAGAAGCAATTGGCAAGCATGGTAGAGAAGGCCTCTATAGAAGATGTAATGAAGGTACTGATTGCCTCAAGAAAGCAGGAGATGCACCAACTTTGGACTACTTGCTCCCACCTCGTCGCCAAATCTGGCCTCCCGCCTGAAGTCTTGGCCAAACATCTCCCCATCGACGTCGTGGCCAAGATCGAAGAGCTCAGGCTGAAGTCGTCGATGGCTAGGCGATCCATAATGCCGCACCACCACCATCCCCACGAACTGAGCATGGCCGCTGAGCTCGAGGACCAAAAGATCCGGCGGATGAGAAGAGCCCTCGACTCTTCCGATGTTGAGCTCGTGAAGCTCATGGTCATGGGCGAGGGCCTCAATCTAGACGAAGCGCTGGCGCTGCATTATGCTGTTGAGAATTGTAGCCGGGAGGTCGTCAAGGCATTGCTCGAGCTCGGGGCGGCAGATGTTAACCACCCAGCAGGGCCCAATGGCAAGACCCCACTCCACCTTGCCGCAGAGATGGTCTCCCCCGGACATGGTGGCAGTCCTACTCGACCACCATGCAGATCCCACCGTCCGCACAGCCGATGCCGTGACACCTCTCGACGTGCTCCGAACCCTAACCTCTGATTTCCTCTTCAAAGGGGCGGTCCCAGGTTTAGCCCACATCGAGCCGAACAAGCTCAGGCTATGCCTGGAGCTTGTCCAATCGGCTGCCCTCGTGATCTCGCGAGAAGAAGCCGGGAACGCCAACACGAACACAAACACATCTAGTGCCACGACTATCTATCCTCCGATATGCGGCGACGATCATAGCAGTGGCAGTAGCGGCAACAACATGGGCAACATCAACCTTGATTCAAGAGTGTACCTAAATCTCGGCACGCAAATGGGGTCTAGAATGGATGAAGATGATCAAAGTAGCCAAAATAGCCAGAGGGAAACCATGAATTTGTATGGTTCTCATGGTTTGTATCGTCACTCGCACGAGTTCTAGCTATGCTCAGGCTCAGGCTCAGGCTCAGGCTCAACTATCAACACATATAATAGGAGTTAAGTAAATTCTTATCTCTTGCTCTCCTCCGTATCTTGATCTCCTTCTCTTTGGGGTGGTTTTTTCTTTTCGGCCTCGTGTTATGTTCTTGCTTGCATAGGTCTTTCAATGATCATCATCACATGATGAAGTTCAGTTTTTTCTTTCTTTTTGGCTGGAGATGATGTGAGATCTCTCATGGAACGAGACGAGAGGAATCTCTGAGTATTTTGGGTACTCTCTTTTGGCAGTGTTGGAGGAGACGCAGGTCAATCTTTTCAATCCCAGGCCCGTCAACTAGATCTTTTGTATTTTATTGAATATATATATATATATCACTTTCAATGTCCACATATAATTATTTTGACCTTTATATTTTCTTGTCCCCCTCACCTACCAATTATATACACAAAAATATTTTTTTTAAAGTGGAGATGCGTAATAGGCAACAAAAGTCCCATTTAAGAAACTTGAAGATTTCTAATTCTTTTATTTTATGGTGGGTCTGCCCTTTATTTTTTTATATAATATGATGGACAAAATATTTGGACTTGTTTGGACATGGGTGACTTTCATTATTTAATGAGATAAATGAGCTGTCTCTTTCTCTATTGTCATTTCTTTAGTTGCCTCCCACCGGGCTTTATGGGAAATGCTGATTGGCCATGGATATTGGTTTTTTAAGTAAAATGCTAGGAGAAATCTATATTGCTATTGACAAATTGATCGTGACCACACGCCACAAGACAATATCTATATTGGTTTATAAGATCATATGATAAAGATCTATGGGATTTGCTTGTATAGTATAGTACATTATGTACCGACTTATTTGAATGAGAGAATGCTGAAGGCCAATGTTTGTGTCCTGACGTTAAACTCACTTCTATATTACAAATGGATTCCCTAGTTATAATCCTATAAGTTGTCTTAAGGGCTGAACCCTAGGTGCTTGGACATAGTTTTACCATGGAAAAAGTGGGATTTATCTCTTTTGCTTTCCAGCTAGACTACAGTTAATGGATGCATGTATTCTCCTTATTACATGATCATTCTTCTATTATCTTTTTCATTTTTGCCAGAAAAGCATATGTTGATTCTTGAGAAACTACATCTTTTGTTGCATTTTCGGGTTTCCCATGCATCCTCCACAAAACTCTATGCCCTAAAGCGAAACCTACATCAAAGCAGCACGCATTTAGCTCTCTAGGCGCAATATTTGCTGTTGAGATCTTCTGTCATTAACAAAAGGAAGATATCAGGACTAATGTCCAAATGAGTACGCTCGGAAAACAAAGAATTTCTGGAGTTGCTAGGTGCTTATATTTAAGAAAATGTGTCTTGGCGTTCTCCTCAGCATGACAATAATGTGTGATTCGAAGATGCAATGGGGACTTTCCTACTCAGGAGGAGGCAATTCTTGGGAAAAGACAATTTTTCTTCAGACAAATGATGCTGAAAATAAGGAAATAGTTTAATAATCTCCATACCTCTGGTGACTATTACTTCCTATTTTTCATGAATAGTGGTCAATTTTACTATATGAACCTATAGATATGAACTTCATCTCTGTTTCGGTGTGCACTTTCCTTTGAAAAAGGAACGACTGACTAGACTTGATAGGGTGTCTATACTTTAATTAGGGTTTATGACATTTTTTTTTAACATTTAGTTCATATTCTTGAGTACCTCTTGGACAAATCTCCTCTGAGGACCAGACAATTCTCTTCATGTGCTGAAGTTTGGTACAAGTCTCACATGCACACACAAAGACAGATTAGGTTATGTGAAGAACTGACAATAATCTGGAGAAAAAAATTGAAGAACCCAATGCAACTTTATTTGCTTGTATAAAAGTCAATTAAATAGTTCAAAAAAGTATTGAAAAAGGATTCATTTATTGCCAAACGAAATCACAAAAGATCCTATCAAATAATACATAATATCATGAATCTAGGAAATAGCTCGACCACGTACAAGATATGCATTTTGCCGGTACTAAGATAGTAAGATGCATCTTCAAGGATGATTTATTTCCCAAACTACATATAAGTTGAGGGTGGAGATGAGTAGAAGATCACTTCAAGGTAACAGGCACTTTGCAAATGTTCACCTGCTTGTGAAAATAGAAACATATGATCCAGACTTGAAAGCAGTATGCTTGGAAGGTGCTTATCTGTGTGCTTTTGTTAAGTCTTTTAAAAAATAAATAAGCAAAACTTTTTCTTCTCGCCAATTTGACAGACACTGTGAAATAAGCGTATTTGTTGTTCGCGATTGAAGTTTGTGCTTAATTTTTTTCTTTCTTTCTTTCTTTTTTCGGCCTGGGCCTTGATGCAAACAATGCCACCTAGGCAATATTTTTGGGCCACCACTAGAAAATTTGGCATTGGCTATGTGCTCCCAAAAACAATTGGGTAAATGTGCATGTTCTGTCAGTGATGATACATTGATCGAAACTACATGGTGCTGCGCTTATATATCCCGGAGCTGTTATTCCTGAGAAGTATGTGAAAAATATTTGATCGAAAATTGTTATCTTGATTTTTACATGCTCCTAATCAAGAAAATGCCTGCATTTTATTACAGGACCATTGAGATTACAAGTCATACGAAATTTTATCAAGCAAGAGGAAAAGACACATAACGACCTGTCCTCGGCCATGCCTTTTTGGCAGGAATATCATGGTTATGCTCAACGTGTCCACATAGCCTTTAGAAAGTGAGACTGTGAAATGTCAATTCATGCTACATTGAACTCTAACCGATTCAACATTCAGTAGCGCTGGAGTAAATTTTCGGTACGTCGAGAAGAGATGCTAAAGTTGATATGCTAACTGCTATGTTATGATTTAATTGGGTGTCTAAAGAATAAGCGCCGCCTCGCAGGAGGGACCGGTCACACCTGCTTGGTAAATAAACTCCCTTAGGAGGAGGGTTGTGACAATTTGCTTTGATTTTTATTTTCTTCAACTCCTTTACCAACTCATCTTTTTAACTCTCCAACTTAGCTTTTTAATTGTCCTTAAGCAAAACTTTAGGGCACAACCCGATAACGTGATAGTATTTATAATGGAGGTGCTACTGCAATAGAATCAAAACTCATGGCGTCTCCCATTGAACCCAGCAACACGCAGACCGTGACTTAGAAGACAATGACTTGTTGAGTTTTCACTTGGAATTATTCTGAGCACTCGCTTTTTAATCATAGCCACACACTTCAGCGACAAAGGAAACCGCCTTGGCTTCAAAATCCAGCAAGAATCGATGATTTGCCTGTTGAGATGCTCCAAGTATGCTAGTTTGACCATCCTCTGTGGGCAATATTGCCAGGCAAAAACCCCCGACGAAGGGCACAAAAACATTTCTTCCCAAGAGAAAAAGATCAGCCCCTTCAAAATGGTATACCATCTGTGGAAATGTATAATTTCCATGAGGCAAGTCATAGCACAAACCGTATTTCTGCGGTTAAGGAGGCCTAGGATGCCAGCGATAATGGTCCAGGAAATATTGAGTTATTGCAGATCTAACAGCATTATAGGCCGTTCAAACCAGAACAGTTTGATAGCAAAGTTCGCACTCAGATCCATACATTGTTTCGTGCGTGCAATCATCATCTACACATAATTTAGGATAACAACGGCTATCACCGCAAGGTAAGGGCAGGTAGGATTGTGGTTCATGTCGACTGAAGGTACCTTGCCTAATCTTGAAGCATTCGGTGCATTCTTCACATTGCATCCATGTGTCGTCGCCACCTGTATCCACCATTAGGTAAGGAGCATAAGAATGCGAGCCAACCGTCAAAGATGTTAAGAAGCAACCAAGATGGTGACTCGTGATTCGACGTTGTAAGGTGTAAGGCTCATATTCAATTGTATCATTCTGCTCCAAGGAACATGATGAAGCGGCGGTTTCAAATAGATAGATACGAGCTTGAGATATCTCGGAGATTCTATAGTGAAGCTATAGATTTGGGACTGGTTGATGGCAATGAAAATCGAGAAAACTAGGAATCCACCGGAGTCACATGTGATGAAGTCATTTCCCTTCCTTTGGCTTTTTTGCTTTTGTTATTTCTGTGTGACTGCATCTACATTAGAATGATTTCTCTACAACTTAGATGCTACCATGAGTTTGACTTTGTAGCTCTCAATTAATGATGATATCCAAAAGAAATAAATGAAACAACTAATACAGACATCCTGCATTAATTACTTATCTATTGATTCTTTTATTTCTTTATGATTTTCTTGGATAGAGGTTATTCTTTTTTTTTTTTTGCCTTTTTATTCACTCATTTTGCCAGTTGCTATTATTTAATAATTGGCATTTATTGTGAGATTCCATCTCTTGAAGTTAAATTTGTTATTCGGCCCAAAAAAAAAAAGAGAGTCAAATTTGTTCTCTTTTTCTTTTCCAATAACATAAATCTCAAGAAGATCCAACTTAGGCTCTCTTTGTTTCGCGTTTCAGGAAAATATTTTTTAGATTTTTCGATGTTTGGTTCATGAAAATAAGCCAGTCAAGGAAATTATTTTCCATCCATAGAAAAAACTCTTACAAAAGTGAGAAAGATATTTTCCTCTTTTTGAAAAGAGTAGAACATTTTCCTTTTCTTTTCTCCCCTCCAATTATGCACATTTCTTTTCCTTTTAATTATTTTGAAAAATATATTTTTCACAAAAATTATTTAAAGATTCGAATTTTTTCATAATTTTTATTTTTGAATTATTCTAAATAATTTTTTTTTTATTTTTTTTCTTTTATTCTTTTCTTCGGGTGACCGATTGGCAAGGCAAGGCAAGGCTTGATGTCACCGCCCTCGAGCTTAGCCTCACCTAGCCAAATTGGGCGAAGCTCGGCCTCAACCGAGGCCGCCGAGGCGAGGCTTGGCATTACGGACCTCGAGCTCAACCTGGCTAGATCTGGCGAAGGAAAAGACCTCACCTTTTTGGCCTCATATTCTTTGTTAAGGGAGGCGGCACGAGGGAGAAGGAAAAAGGCCCCTGTTTTATCTTTCTTAGGAAGAGAAAACGCTCGCGGGACAATTTCTGGACGATTTTCTACTTCCATCATCTTCTGATATAGGTGCCGTTGCTGGTGCGACACAATTGGCCTCTCCTCATCATGCTCGGTTCGGCCCTGTATATTGGCCGAGAAGCTCGAAGCAGTTTGTTCTCGTGTTAAGCTTCTTCACCGGAGAGAGGGGATGATCCATAGTTTAGAAAACAAACCCCTGATGGAAGAAGCGATTTCTTAGCTTGACTTGCGATTTCCGAAGTCCTTCGGCCTTTCTCCAAAGACGACAACTCCTCGTTATTCGCTCGTTGAAGCTATGTCCTCTTACTATCTCTATTTTCGATTTTGGTTCAATCAATAGCACTGGCTTCTCGATCTTTTCCTATTTCCAAGACGCTCACGGCCCCTGGTGTCACGCCCGATCTCCGGGCCCGCGACATTCCTACCAAATTGCCACAGATCATTGCGATAGCGTTCAGGCGGCTATCGACCTTACGTACTTACGGCACATGCGGAACGTGAATTCTCCAGTTAACATACAACTCGGGATAGTAAAGTACAAAATATACACAATAGTCAAACATCAAAAGACAACTTGATTTCATTAAGCAAAAGCAGATGAGTTATAACTCTACAAATCTACCAACTGACATATACAACCTCATACTTCGGGCGGCTCTTTAGGACCTCAAAAAGATACCCGGGTCTAGTAAGGTTAACTCTCATCTACTTCTAAAAATCCTACGACCCTTGCCTCAACATCAAAGGGCTTCGTCACTTGAGACCTGAAAAGTGATTTCCACAACGGGATGAGAAATAAATCTCGGTGGATCAACGTCTAATCCCAACTAGGACATTGATTCACCCAAAATATCTTGTCACGATCACACTCGGCGGGTATAATAACCACATACAACTTACCCGCCAGGAAGCCACACATAATACGATGCGGACATGACATGTGGTCGATCAATCCAACAAGGCAAGACATCACATCGGCTTGCATATGCAGGACACTATATGAAGTCCATTTATTAACAAATGACCCACGCGATCGGCGTGGTCGACCGACATAGCTTGGTGTGGCCCCAACACTACGATTGGCGGTATCTTACGGCGGGACTAGGCATCGTCCTATATCCTCTTGGCGACGGCGACCGAAAGTTATGTATCCAAGTGCACTTGGCACGCGCATAGAGACAAGCATTCCAAAAAAGGACCATCGGTCCATCACAAGCTGCGATCGGCATCCGACAATTCGTGTGATCCGTACCTTCACCGACACATGCACGAATTAACGTGCATCCGACAAGTCATGTGGTTTTGCGCGATCGACACAATACGAGCTTATCGGGTCTCGTACAACTAGCACGGTTTAACCCATCATATGACCATTCGGCACTCGGGCACATCCGATAACCAACCAATTTTTATCTTTTACTTTTAGCCGGATGCTCATGCGGACGTGCTCAAAAACTCGGCCCAAGGCCATTTTCATGCTAAAACATGTAATTTAATTCCTCACGTGGTCATATGAATGCAAAATTCACAGCTAGTCTCGTGTCTAGCACGGACGAGGGAATACATCAAAATCTCAATCATATTACAATTCAATCAAATTATCGCACTCAATCAAGCGAGTCAAATCCACGATTGATTGGTTCATCCATTTAATCCGACGATAAAGATTAATTTCAATTTCCTCAAATTATTAATCGGTCGCTTGATTCTAGACTATCACTTCGCTCGCGGTCATACAACGGCAATCAATACGGTCCTAGCAACCAATTAGCCTCGGACAACCTAACTAACTCAACTAACTTAATCGATCGCGGCCATTTATCTTAAATTCCAGTTTCTATCTAAACCGACCACGATCGTTCTACCTAAACATCCTAACGATCAATTAACTAATTTTAAGCGTAATTAGCGCCCTAATCGGGATTTAGGGGTTAACCCACCAAAACGACGGTCGATGTCAAGTCAGGCACGAACTTAGAGACCGAGCCGGAATTACTGTTCACGCTGGTTACTATTCAAGAGTATTGTTCACCGAACGGAATTTTCGACGGCATGCTCTCTGGACGACGACGGAGCTGCGATTCCGGTGGAGGCTCACGGGTTGGGGAAAACGAAGCTGGTTCGAGGGTGGCCGGGCTCGGGTTGGGGTCGTGGGTCGCGGGGCTGGCCTCGGGCATAGCGACTCACGGCGGCGGCTGGAGGATGGCTTCACAGTGAGGGGTCGAGGGGCCGGCACGATGACAGAGGACGACGGGGCTCGGATTTGGTGGCCGGGACGTCTGGGCGAGAGAGAACCGAGGGGCGAGGTCGCGGCTGTGGGGCTCAGCTCGAGGTTGGGGTCGTGGGGGTTGCCGGGGCTGAGGCTGGCCTGGGCGAAACCGGTGGACGACGAGCGGAGGTGGCAGCCGGCGTAAGCAGAGGCGAGGTCGATGGGGCTGGCTGGGGGAAGGATGGCGTGAAGCTGCGAGGTCTCGGGGAAACTCGGCGCCACGGACGACGACGGCTTCAAGGGTGTGCAACCAGCGGCTGGCGATGATGGCGTCGGGCAGCAGTGGCTGAAGTGAAGGCGAAGCAGCGATGGAGTCGGCCGACGAGCAGCTGCAGCTTCTGTATGGGGGCCGTCGGAAAGCTAGAGAAAAAGGAAAAGAAGGAAGTAGAAGGAAGAAGAAGATGAGAGGAAGAAGGAGAAGAGAGCACGTGGGGGAGGGGCCAATCGGCTGGAGAGAAAGAGAGAGAAGGAGGAGAGAGAATGAGTGAAGGTTTGGTGGTGATGGGACAAGTGGTGTCCCATCACCATTAAACATTTCATCTTTGTGTGTATTAATATTGCTGGCGTTTGAATATTAGGTAAAATAGGACTAATTGAACATTTGATTCAATCGACGGAAATTTTTTTGATCTTTTCATAGATTGGACTCGGTCGGAATTAGGCTCGGGCGCGAGGATTAAAAATCCAAAATCGCGACGACTACGATTTCGAAACCTAATCTAAACCGAACGATATTTTTAGAATCGTCCAAAATTCATCACTTACGCCCTTACGATTTGAAATTTTTACTAACTGAAATTCAATATTCATCACTTTTATTGAATTTAGGTACTTTCAGATTGTGAATTTCCAGGAAGTCACAGGTGAGTCGGGTGATCTCGAGCTTGGCCGCCGTCAATGAAAGAAGACAAGCATAAAGAAAAAAAATATAAAAATAGAAGAGAAAATAATAAAAAAAATCGATGTTTTAAAAAAGAAAAAAAGAAAAAATTATTAAAAGGGGTGTATGGTGAAAATTGATTTTCTTTACCAAACGGCGGAAAGTATTTTCCAGATTGTTTTTAGATTTTAGCCAAAAATCGAAAGATATGCTCATTTTCCTTGAAAACGATTTCCTAGAAAATCTTTTACAAAAATGCCACATTTTTCGCGAAACAAACGATGCTTTAGATTTAGGATGATTCTCCCTTTCCATTCCCAATGCAGTATATTTTTTTTTTCCTGTTGATAAATGTCTCAAGAGTTGGTAAGAGTTAAAAGATCTCGAATTAAAATTACCAATTATATGATTTTTCACTTGTTTGTTATTCACCAGCATTTTTACAAAATCACAAATTAATTTTGACTTAATTACTAATTTTTTATCTACTTTTATTTGTCTTTCTTATCATTGCCTTGCATTTTCAATTGGTATAATGTTTACCAACATTTATTTGTGGGACTTACCAACTCTTTTTCGATTAATTGACCCACTAAATGTGGGAACTTTGACCGTTGTTCAATTGTTCAATTTTACTTCGATGCCCTAGTCTCCATGAAAATGGCAGTATTAAGACACACTGTCTAGTAACCGGGAGTACTAGGTATACAAGTTGGTTATTAGACACTATGTGAAAGCACAGGTCCACCTAGCGGGGAAGCTGAAGCTTCTCCTTTGTGACTCTAGGCGCAAGAGGCTACTATTTCTATCTACCTAGTAGTTGTCAACCTAAGTTGACCAAGGGTCTACCTTCCTCTGACGGAAGCCTCTAAGTTCGCTCCAATTATTTTTCTTCCCTAGAGGGAGGGGATTTGGAGAGAACTTACGGAGAGATCCTCCACCATACTAGAGAGTTCTTTTCCCTGTCTTCCCTTGCGCCTTTTAAGGAAGTTTTCAAAGGACTTGGCCAATGCAAAATTCCTTGATCCTTAACCTCCATCATTGACAATTGTTAGGACTTGACGCATAACTACAACGAAATAGAGCGTAAAAGTGAGAAAGAAAAATCAAGACACAAGGTTTATTATGGTTCACCCTTAAATTAGAGCTACATACAACAGAAGATTCCACTATAATTAGAAGCTCACGCTTCTCTATTACATCATTCAATTATAAGTGAAAGAAATAATATATATCAGTAGCTATTTATGGGCTCAAATCCAAACTACTAATAAAATATGGGCTCCATGTGCTTTCACTGTGAACGAGGAGTAGTCAACAACAATAAATTGACACTGAAAGGAAGGAAAGAGAAGTCGAAATTTCAAAGTAATAAGAATAAAAAGACGGGATAATGACACAATAAGTGGCATAACTTTCGTAGTAGGCCTATTAACGGTTCAGATCTACTTGGGTTTCATGATTCTTGTGTCTAACCGAAAAGTAAGGGATGTTCCCTTGCTTTGACCCCGACCCAATTGCAACCCAGATATGGCCCGAATCGAAAATGCGGGTCGATTAGGTTTGGTAATTTCAGATGTATGCCCCCATTCGAGCATAAAGTTCCTCTACTCTGCCTAAATCCTCATATCGCTGCATAAATGAAACAACAGACCCTGCTCTCAGGAACTGAGCCCACGCCCACCCATTGCAATGAACAAGATCAAAGGGAAAACCTAAAATAGAAAAAGCAACAAAAGAAAGAACTTGGCAGGGGAATTAATCTGTTTTCAAGAACTTGACAATGGAGCGTGAGAATCATCAATTCGCCATCATCAACACGGAGCGGTTCCCACAACCGAAGAGAAGAAGTAGAGAGAGAGGCAGGGGATGGAGTGTCCTTGCCTGAGGCTTCTCAATCAATGGCGGGTTTCGCGGCACAACAACGAAGGAGACGATTCGTAAGCCCAAATTATGGTTTGAGAGGGTAATGTGTTCCGGTAGTTTGGTTCGGATTATGACCCGAGGCGAACAAAATCGACTGAACTGGCAAAAACAAAGATTATTTTTCCCTTTATCCTAACCGAATCCCGAACCAAAACGAAAATACCTGAAATTATCATTCGGTTTGGGTTTGGGTCTAGTTTTGACACTGCTTACTGCTCTCACTTGACTATCATATCCATTCTATTGATCACTAGAGTGCTATGAATTTTGAAAAATATTCATTTGGGTATCATAATTTTTCAATAGATTACTTGAATATCATGACTTTCATAAAAACGTTCACTGCAAATGCCATGCCATGTCAGATTTTCGGCACTTGTAGTGAACTTTTCTGGTAACTATAAATTATTATGACACTCAAGAGACCGCCTCATGAAAATTATGGCACCTATGGTATCCTTTTTCCTAACTAATGCATTTTTTGTGAGTTGCAATCAAGTAAAGCATGCATCTTCATTTTCAACTTGTTGTGTTATGAAAAGTTGTTTGCTTTTTCTTCATATTTAAATTTTAAATTGAAACTTGACATCCATGTTTTAATAAGAGAATATGCTTAGCTTTTCCTTTTATGACGTTGAGTGTGTCGGTAAAATTAATCATAGATGTGTCGTGATCTGTCGAATCTCATGCTCGGAGAGGGATAAGACTTGTTTGGTAAAAATTCTGTTCTCGGAAACAATTTCTGAACATGAATGATTCTTTCGAATTCTGTTCTCGAGAACAAAGTGTGTGTGTATTTGCTTCTTGTTTCTATTCTTTGGCCACTAAGGGTGTGCATAGTAACACTTTTAGAAGTGAATTTCTACTTGAAGTGCTTCAAAAGCAAACTGTTCGGTAATGTAACCTCGAAGCAAAAATCCGTTTGATGAAAATTTTTACTTCGAAAAAAATTCCTACTTCGAAGTTAATTTTCACTTCTAAAGTTATTTTTCCTCCAATTTGAGAAGGTAAAAAAAGTTACTTCTTAACTCAAAATGTACTTCTTGGACAAAAAAAAAAATCAAGAAGTTCTTCTTACCTCATCCTCTTTTCATTACACCCTCACCCTCTTTTTTACCACGTCCTTCTTTGCCGACCTTTGCCATCGCCCACAGGTGACCACCACCCACACCAACCGCCAACCTCCACCGATCGTAGCCCATCGTCGACCTCCATCGGCCGCCACTCATCGCCCCCGCAACCACCGCCAATCGTCGACCGTCACTCGTAGCCGCCCACCGCAAACCTCTGCGTTGCCGCCACTTGTCGATCGCCTCCCGCCGCCAACCACCGCCAACCTCTCTGTCCATAATCGCTAGCAACCTCCGTTGGCTGCCGCTAACCGTCGCCACCGACCACCACTCACCGCCGACCTCCCGGCACAGAGATTACCGCCGCCTATTGCCAACCACCCCACGCCAACCACCGCCACTTTGACTACCAACCGTCGACCACCCCACCGCCACCGTAGCAATCTACCGCCGACCTCCGGTGACCGCCGCTGCAGAGTCACCGTCTCCGGCGGCCAAAGTAAAAAATAAATAATAATTTTTTATTTTAAAAAAGGAATTTTTTTTTAATAATGAAATTATTTTTAAAGAAATTTAAAAAGTTTAAAAATGAAGATGAAATTTTTCGGTCGCCGACAATAATTTTTCATAGAAGATTTTGTGTTGGCAACATTTAGATGTAAATATTTTCAATCGTTACCAAATGAATTTCTACGATTAGAAATCAACTCGGAGTAAAAATAGAAAAATTAATTTATGTTTCTAAGTAGAAATTGATTTATGAAGTAGGAGTGTTGTCATGCGCGTCCTAAATAGATTTATGTTCTATTTCTATTTCCAAAAACAAAAGAATAGAAATCAAAACAAGAACGTCACTAAACAGGCCCTTAACCTTCCCCGATAGACATAAATCACGATTACTCTCCCTTCTCGGAACTTCCACTAGCCATGCTTTTTTGACTTTGGCCATTCGCTTTGCGTGATCTACAAGAGAAGAATTCATACGAAGTTAATATCAAACTTCGAGTAGATTTGAGCTCCGCACTACATTCCTCTTTCGAGTGCGTTTGACAGTTGGAGGATTCGTCCTAAAAATATGCTTTTGCCTGCAATTAGGCCTGGAAAATCACTCTCTTTTTACAACTATTAGAAAGACTGATTCTGTGTTTTTTTGCCGAAAGGCGATGCTTTCGCACTTTTTATCGGCACAACGAAGCACGACACGTGGTGCGGAGTTCTAGTTGATGCCCGCAAAACTCAAAGCGTTCAAATTGATCGGGTTTTCGAAGAGCATCAACGTGCACCTGTTGAAACGATATAAATCCGTAGACGTGTATACTGCAACTATATATGCAGGCAAGCAAAACATCACACTTTTCAGCTTAATTAAGCAAACACAAAGGGTGGTGAAAGGCACTAGTTCCTTTGTTCCTGCTCTCTCTTCTTCCCAAAATGCCCAAACGAGAAGCTCAACAGAACCGACCTCCGCCAGGTAGTTTCCGACCATGTCCTTGTTAACCTTGATGGAAGGATTGATTTATCGGAGTAACAGAAGTCGAGGCATATTCGAAAGCTCAAGCTTCTTACCTCCTTTTTCTGTTTTTCGTTTAAGGGTACCCGACGGACGACCTTTCCCAAACCAGGAAAGGGAAGTTCTTTTGCTGCAGCGGTGGCACGAAGAAGAAAGGAGACAGGGGCTTCATAGAAGGATGGTAAACCAACAACAAATCGCCTTTTCTTTTAGCTTTAACTGAATATATGCATCGGCGAGCGAAACGTCCAATCTCAAGAGAGTTTGAAAGCAATTCAATCACAATTCACCGCTGCTCGTCTCTCTGCTATTATTCCGAGTTTTCAGACTGTTCCCTGATAACTTGTTTTTGTGGTTCTTGACGTGTCAGCCTGTTTGCTCTATGCTGCTGCTGGATCTGTGAGGAATGTTGCGACTAGTGAGTCTGAGTCGTAGCTTTGCAGGAGCATTCACCAATCTTCTACTTGGGAGTGTTTGTGTGTATCAGAGAGTGTAAAAGGTCGCTATGGTCGGTATAATGTAACTCTTCTGCAGACACAGTTCTTTACTACGATATTTTCCTTTGGCACAAGCAGGTCTCGCTTGATTTGCCATCTGTATCTGATTTATTACTCCTTTTGTTCTCCAAATCCGAGTGTTTCATGCACATGTTAGCAGACGAAAGCTGGTTAACAACAGGCAAGGAAGAGGTAGGAGACAAACAGGTGACGGACTATCACGTTTAGAGTGATTCTTGAGAGGACGAGAGAAACTAAAGCAAATAGCGAAAGAGATCATATGGAAATCAAACCTAATAAGGAACATATTCTTCTGCTTTTACTCCTCTTCATCAGCCATCAGCATCCGGTTCAGATGAGATCCATTGGGAATCTTATCGCGTGTGGCCGAAGATGGCATCAGCTGCAAAAAATTCATATCGAGTTTTTCGGGGATCTCAAACTCGGTTTGCTAACTAGCACCCAAAAAAGTTATTTTTAAGCACAAACTTTAGTTTCTAATCCCAAAGAGTATCAAGAACACAGCAGAGTACTTACCTCCCGCACCAGCTTGAAGAATCGATAGAAAACGGTGCACATGCATTATTTTCGCTAATATATTTTTGCGAAGAAGAGGTTATTTTCTCTTGAGTTAGCATCCAGTTGTTGGGGCTTGATTCATACTCCTGATCGAGAGAAAATCACAGCGATCCCGTTCTTGTAGTGTGGGCTTGAGCTTATTAATAGCTATTGTGCCGCCTATATAATCCTTTTTCTTTTGTAATTGAAAGTTGCAATAGAGAGATGAGAAGCGTTTATTATAGTAGAATTCTCTGTTTGATGTGGCCTTAATCTAAGGATGAACAAGGATAAATATCGTGTCACGATTTCTCTTTTCTTGCATTTACTCTTTATTTCATTGTATTTGTGCGCCTAATTTTAGGCGCAGTGAGCAAGCAAAAAAGTGCTAACAATATGCATTAGATGCTCGAATTCAATGAGGCTTGTCATCCTCACTCACAACATGTCATCCCTTCAGTGTCCGAAGCAGTAAGAGAAACATGTACATCTAGCTGATGACCATGATAATCTTTTTGAACCACATTGCAGCACCTAATACCAACAATGGCTAGCAATTAAGGAAACCCATAGGAGATGTAGCGAAAGTGAGTCTTCATAGGGCAATTGTCATTGCTTATGGACCCAAACCTGGGTGATCTATCCATGACTAGGATGAAGCTTGGGTGAAACTAAGTACGTCGAAATTTACCCAATAAGGAATTTCGCTACCTTAGGACCGTTATAGTTACGGCTGCCGTTCATCGGGGCTACGGACAGAGGAATACATAAAGTTGAACATAGCAAAATAAGAAATTGAAAGATTTTGTTGAAATTGTTCATTTGGAAATTTGGAACCTGGGGTTGCTTCGACAAATCCTTTCTTTCTCATCCGTCGGGGGTGCGAGACACACCTACATGGATTACAGGTGACGGTTACAAGAATGGCGGGAGCCCCTTTCGGGAAAGCCATTGTGCACTAGCCTAGCTAGCTAACTTCAGCTGGCTATTATCTTAGTTGTAGCGCACCTTCCCTCCTTCTCTGTCCAGGTGCAAGTAGTCCACATCTTCATGAGACATGTCAATTTCACCGAGTTTCTCTCCGAGAGACGGTGCCTAGATCGTTACGCCTTTCATGACGAAACTTACCCGATCCCAGCATCTAGATGTGAAAGCAGAGCTAGCGCTTAAGGTGTGCAACGGTCATTAATTCCTCAAAAGGAATTGAATCATCCGGATGCTACAAATCGTCTGTTATAGTTTCTGTGCTTAAGAATTTGCCATCAATTTTGGCTGGGAGATATTGTAACAAATGGGCCAAAAAGAAATATGAGTTCCAGTGCAATAATCCAAACCTTATTCCTTTAGCCCGTGAAGCTACTCGTCTCCCACTTTCCTCAGAGCACTTCTCACTCTTTGCTCTGCTGTTTAATAAAAGAAGAGGAGAAGAAGCAGAGAGGGGGAAGCAAACGTTATTCTGTTTTGAGCGAGTTTTCGAAGGGCCTGTCTCAGCTGTTTTGTTAAAATTAAATGCACTAACTTAGTCACATTTTAGTTAAAGTTATTTAGTCACATTTTAGTTAAGGTAACTTTGTACTTGATCTCACCTCATTCACTCATTAATAAAATTCCGAGTTTTCCATTCGAGTTATCTTTCATTCTTTCGCTTTAGTATCAGTGGTGTGAAGGGTGCTTATATCTTCTATGATTTAGAAAAGGACAAACGGCACTGAGTGCCCTTCTAATGTATAAAGCTGAATTGAGCATTTACCTACTCTTTTACTTACTTGAAATAGCAAAGCACTTAGTAAAATTGCTTATGAATTGATTATTTGTGAAATGGTTTGAGAGACACTAACTGAAATATATATTCCGCTTGATGGAAAGGATAGCGGAAGGTTACATGTGTCGATTTGTCATTCTAGCTGATGAAATCTACTCTTAACGTGGTTTGTGACCGGTTGGAGGGCTTCATAAAGACCGATCCTTGTGACCAGCTTGCTGTTTAATCTATATTCTCAAAACAGGTTTACATTGTTTATGTGTGGAGCTTGCATCCTTCGAGTAGGAGGTTCATCCACAATCAATCTGCTCAACCTAATCGAGAGAAAATGAGCTACGGGGACGTCTGCATTCTAAAACCAGAACATCCCTGCCGACTTGTGCAAAGATATGACCACAATATTAGGTGGTTGGATCTCGCAGCTCTTGATAGTATAGAACTCGGAAGAAAGGGAACTCGGAAGATTTACAGGCCAGGGGAACCCCAAGCTGCACCTATAACTAATTCTTCCTTTTTATAAGGCAAAAATCAAGCAGAAAGATGGAAATGAAACTAAATAAATTTTGAAAAGCTGAAAAAAAGATGAAACCTTTAGAGAAACCTAGCCTAAAATAGAACTGGTATTCAAGTCAGAATCAAGAGGGACGGCCATGCTCACCCTTTCGAGCTGTTTAGCAAACTCTGAAATGATAAGCATAGGATGTGAGCTGAAAAGTTGAAGGAAGTATCAGGAAGGGGAAAGTCCACGGCCACGCTCAGCAGCAGCAACGACTGCATTCATCAAAATCCCTCGAAATCCACCCTTTTCCAGTTCATGGATGCCAGCAATTGTAGTACCCCCAGGTGATGCGACATCATCCTTGAGCTGACCTGGATGCTTACCCATTTTAGAGGCCATAGATGCTGCACCCAACACCTGAAAATATAGCAGCAAAACGTTGAACCTTCAAAATGAATGAAAGCCAGTGCAAGCCACTGATAATCCAAGCAGACATTCATAACAGGAAGCACGGCAATCACTCCATGCAAAATTTTTTAAGTTGAAATTGTGCGGACCTATTAAAATGATTGAGGTATCTAACCTAGCAAAAGTTGTTTAAGTTAGGAATAAAGCTAGTGCGGTCCGTAATCCAGTCAACTCTGTCAACTCTTCCGCCAGAGTGGATGAACTGCTACTGAACTTTAGATAAGTGTAGAGGCAAAGGCATAAAGAACAGACATGATAACCCGTCTACACTATGGCTTTTGTAAGGATGGCGCCATTGCAACATCCAACATAGCTGAAAACACGACCTTTTCGTTGAATGAACCAAAATATCCTTCAATTTAAGCAAGCCCATCTCCACATCGAATTTCTACCAATGGCAATCACAAGCGCATCCATGAAATGAGTAAGAAGTTGATCAAATAGTTGCCAATCATCACTGGCCAAGCCCCAATTGCTAGAGGAAGATTAATTATCTAGTCAAATGATGAAGAAACCCTTTGCATTTGGGTTTCATGAAAAAATGAGTAAATTGTAAGTACAAGAATTTTCTGTGAAACACCTTAAGAGCCAAAAGCAATAAAGACTGAAGAAAGAGGAAGTAGAGATCAGTAGAATGCCATGCACTGTTATGCAATATGAATCAAATTACCAAAATGAAAATGTGATAGAAGTATGGCTAAACACCTGAAAATACACAATGCATACTTCACTTTGTTAACATAGAAGACTAAAGAGCTTAATTTCCATTTTATTTGGGTCTGCTATTTGATGTCCATTGTGCTCGTCCAAATTCATTATTGGATAATCAGATATATCATGTACCATTCCACAGATTTTGCATTCCAAAAAGCAACACCCATCTTCTTTTTTTCTAGTGTTTTAGCTCATTAGAACATCCATCTCTCTTGAGAGTGTCCATTTAAGCTATCCATCAAAGATGACGAGCAAGAAACATATGAAGATGATAGAGGCGGTGGCACTTTTAGACTGAATACTACTGGCAAAAGATTTTAAAGTTAAGCGAGGGTGGAGAGAAAGAGGGACTGGAATGGTAGAAAGACACCTGTGTTTGAAAAAGGGAATCTCTTTCTTCTGGGCCTTTTGGTAAACTAAGTTCAAAAGGCTATAGACTAAATTATTCTCAGTGTGGATTTAGACCCACACTATCTGTAACTATAATTCCTGGAGTAGCCAGAGCATTCTATGTGTCTAATTCACAAACATAAGTTCTTCTATTCGTTTCCCTTCATAAATACTAGTCAAAGAAAGCAGAAGATTAATTTGCAATCACATCATGCAATACAAAAAGGGCCACCCTGCCAAGGAATAATGCACAAGCCTATGAGAAAGCAATTCTATTAGCCAATCCTCATTCTCTTGGCCAATAACAAAATTAGATCACTTAGGATCATGATTCCCTCTCAAAAGAAGGTCCAGTGAGGATTTCTTGAGGACGTCCTCATATAGCCTAAGCACAGGCTGCATCAGAGCATCTGACTATAACTCTGGAGGTGTCACAATCTCTCATTAGCAAAACAATAAATTGATTTTATGCACGATGACTTACCGTTTGAGAAGCTAGACCTAATGCAAGTTCTCTTGGAAGACCTGCAGCAACTCCTCCATCGGCTAAAGCTTCTATTGCCAGAAAGATATAGGCTGGACCACTGCCACTGCATATATACACAGAAAGGCAAACTCCAAATCAAACTATGATCTCACCACTCTTTCTAAACAAAACCTTGACAGATTTTTGAAGGGAAATGATGCTTTAAAAGCTATTGAACATACCTCAGGCCAGTAATTGCATCGAAATATTTTTCATCAGCTTTCCAAATCTTGCCTATAGATCCGAATAAAGTAGAAATGAGTTCTGCATCCTCTTCTTTTACTGCTCCTCCCGGACTCATAACTATTCAACATTAAGGACATTAGACAATCTCACTGTAATTCAATGTTATGAAATCAGCTGTCAATAATAACATAGTAGACTCCACAGATCACTTTGGAAATTTAACTTACAAAATAAGTAAATGTAAATACATATGGGATCAGAGCAACCTCCACTTCAAAATAAGGTGATACAATGAAGGGGAACAACTCTACTTGCATCAACTATACTGCCATACTATCACAAGAACTGAAAACAGAAACAGTAATCCATCCTGACCACATCACGACAGTGCCATGACTTATATTTTAGCACTGCAAGTATCATGGACCACTTGATGATTAGATCTTCTTCTTTCCTGATGATTTATGAGAAGATAGCATCAAATTAATTCTCATGACACTTGAAACCTCAACATCAAAACAAAAATTCATCTATTTTGCACATTTTCATATTAAGAAGCTATGGTAATTCGAAAATAACTTAGCCAACCGACATTAACTCAACTCAGGAAGCCCTTCACTTTACACCAATACAGATGATTGCAGATACTCAGGATAAGAACTCAATATTACGAAGTCCGGCTTGTGGAACTTGACAACTCATAACATCAACTCAAGAGGGCTCAACGGCTTTTTTTAACTCCCTGCAGCTAAAGGGAAGTCACCAAGTCCTAGACTGGATAAGAAGATGATGTAAGAAAATCATCGATTTGCAATGTTAAAGAATTTCAATTTTCTGATGAAGCAACACAATCTGTGAACAGAAAGCATGTATCCAAAGAGACATGCATGGGAAAAAAGTCAAACTTCTATATGAGACGTCCAAAAGCCAAAACAACATTGCTTTCCATGCATACAAGTTAAGGATCAGCAAACAACTAGTATAAACATTACCAGATGCAGCCTCACCAACAGCAGCAGGAGTATTTGGCATTACACGGATAAATCGATCATGGCCAGCCCAATCCTAGAATAAAGAAAAGAATACTCACTCTAGCCAGTTCAAAATCAGACAATTTTAACAGTTAGATAAAACTGGAACAGACAGCGGACACCCCCAATTAGGGTACTCCATTCAGAATGATAATTAATAGAACAGGTTTCATACATAAGAATTCTTCAAAGAGTCAAATTTTCCTTAGAAAAAGTTTACCATCACAACTATCAGCTATCCGTCTGGAGAACTACTATACATTAACACAACACACCTGAACGTTTTGTTTCTTTATCTAGCATCATTTTACTCTACTTAAGAAGCTGCACAGAATTTTACACTGAAGATCCATCCCATTATAGAGGTATTCCTAAGCATTGTTAAATCTAAATCATGATTACCAATAAATAAATAAAAAAGGAGTTCAATCCATGGTTCAAGTTGCACCCCCCTATATCAAAAAAATTGGCTCCACAGGACATAACTTAAATTGCTTAAATGAGAAATTGACCCCTGGACAACGTGTTGAATGAAGATAATGAGTTGTAGAAATTTCATTCCAATTTCTTCTATTCAAACCAAGAAAGACATGTATATTATAAGATGAAAAGATGGTAGTGAAGAAAATAAGAACGACAGAGACGCAGTTTTCAGGGATTTAATGATTTGAATTGTGTAAGAGCTTCTAATCCTCGATAGCATTGTACAAGATGAGATGAACTAAAAACTTCACAGCGCTAAAAAAAGACAGCGGGTGCAAATACCTGCAAATCACTCAATTTTACTCCGGCAACTACTGAGACCAAAAGCTTCTTCTTTGATAGCAGTGGCCTCAACTGGGAGACAACACCTTTAACTAGAGAAAGAGCAACAAAAGTTAATTAGAAAAGATCCCAAATAATTTCTACAAGAATTAACATTTTCAGCAATGAGGAAGATGAATGACCTCTAGAACTAAAACCCATTCTACCTTCGAAATCAAATATCAACTGAAACATCCTCCCCCAGATTTTATCATCACTTAGTAAAAATACAGAAGAAAATCGTCATCATCAATTTCTGTGGACAATTGACGGTCATCAACAGAATTTAATCATCCCTTTATGGTGGGAATATGTTGTAGAAAAGCATGCGATCATCACTGCAAAAGTTATGATAAAGAAAAGTGAAGACCAATTCATCCAAAATCTGGTGAAAACTGAGATGAACTAGCATGTTGTGAAATCACATGATACATGTTTGGCAGCTACCATCTCAAAGCCAAAGTACATTGGTGGCTTATGGTCATATTGACTAATAAATGTGCTTTTACCCTACTTTTGGAATTTGTGAAAACGAAAAGACGAGCAAAGTGATCTTACCTTTACCAAAAGAAAAAAAGACAAGCAAAGTGCAAACTGAGCAACAGAGTTAAGATTAAGTGCTATATACCAACTTGGGGTTTCACTGAGAAGATGACCACATCACTGTCTTCAACTACCTGCTTTCACAGAATATTTGAGTTTCTCTTATCTAGAAAGAGAGGGAAAAGGGGAACAAGCTTATCAAGATTAAACTCATCAAGAAACTCCAGGAGGTAGAATAACCTTGAATTGTTCATCCACTCAGTTCTCACAACCCCAAACAAGAAGAAAAAGAGAACTAGTAGGCGCACCATACAGCAAGTTATACAATAACTAAACCAACTTGCTCGCTGTCTTTTTTTTGGATTTGCTCAAGAACTTGTTCGAGCCTAGAAGATGCATTAATTGTCATTTTCCACCCAATTAACTTGCATCAATCAATGCCCGCAACTAGAGGATGAAGCAACAGCCTGAATTTCATCGTGAGCAAATACAAAACCCTGAGGCAGAGTTAGGACAGCGAATCCTCATACACTGGTAAAAGGATTTGAGCTGTTCAGTATTGAATAGCAATGTCGTTCCAACAACTAAACTAAACCCTGTAATCATAACACACCGAGGCAGAGCCGGGGGCAGCAAATATATATGTTATGGCAAACGTAAAGCTCACACTTTCACACCTTTTTCATAAAAAAACGAAACTTGACACTAATTACATCGACTACATTTTCATCGGCTAGTCCGAAGAACCCATTATTCACATTTCCATTACTGCTTCTCGAGATCGAGATCGAGATCGAAGAGAGGGGAGAGAGAGAGAGAGAGAGAGAGAGGATACGCAACAGCTTGATTGTCGGAGAGGACATGGACGCCGAAGGATTCGAAGGCCTCGCGTCGGCTCTGATTGGTATGAACGGCGGTGCGAATCCGGGAAGGAGGCAAGACGCCGGACTTGACCACTCCCCTCGCGATGGACTCCGCCATTTTGCCGGCTCCGATAAACCCTAGCTTATACGTCTCGGCTGGTATCGGCGTAGCCAACACCTCCATTGTCTCCTGCGACTTTGCGCTCCCAAAACGCAGTGACTCACCGGATCCCAACTGTGAGTGCCGACTGCCGCGAGTGACCACCGTCGGAGCGGTTTTCGTTCGAGAAGACGACGACGGGGGGACTTGTCGGGCTACATTTGCTTCGAAGCAGATTCCATGGGGCCGAGCTTGTGGACCATTGGACATCATGTCTTAATGGCTGGACTGACGCTCATTGAGGCTTTGCCAATGGGCTTATTTCTTACTATTATTGGCTCTCGCCATCCTTTTTACATCAATTGACTATATTATCTCTTACGAGATCTTACTCTTGATTTAAGATTATTTCTTGTTTTTTTAATTTATTTCAATTTTAAAAGATACCAAATTATTTATGCTCCTCTCAAAGAGCATTTATTTATTTATTGGTCAAAATAAACTTCATTCGTTACTAACTCAAAGATGGAAAACAAAAGTTTTCGAAATCAAAACATAAAATCAGCCACAGGGGATGGGGAGTTTTGGAAATCCAAGAAGGCGGAAGGGAATCCGTTCTCTGGGCCTTCGCAACCTAATCCGCGGCCTGGTTAGATTCTCTGGGCTCAAACATAACACTAACGTTTTGCAACTAGGCCAACAGTTCGGTGCAATCATGTGTAATTGGTCAAGCAGCCGCTGGAGTTTCCTGTCGGCCCGATAAGCATTCCCCCACTGATAGATCATCTGTTGATATTTGCACGCCCAGATCAGTTCCACAAACTCAATTTAGCTCGTGCATCTCTTGTCTTCTTTAGCCTCGACAGTGCCTCCCTCACAGCTAGGATTTCGGCGACGAGGACAGAAGGGGGCGTGGATCTCCTTTGTGAGTCCATCCGCGATGAGGCCGTGACTGTTTCTGCACATGCCCGCGACTGAACCGACCAAGGTAGAGCAACACCATGAGCTATCCACGTTAAATTTGAAGGCGTTTGTCGGGGGAGGGGGGTTCAATGTGTTGGTAAGTGTCTATGTCCTCTTCCTGTTCTGCCCTTTCTCGGATTCCACTTCGCATAAAGGCTATTCATCAAGATTGCTTCTTCTACGTATGCTCTGGGGTTGGGTCGCCTGGCTTGGAAAACCCAATTGTTGCCCACCTTCCATATCAACTACAGTACTCCTGCGAACAGAGTTTTCTGATCCGGGTCGACTTTGGGGGTGAGATTTCCTAAAACCCATTTGTCAATTCGGGTGATTTTTCCAGGGGAAGTGTCGGCCATGAGATGGGGATCTAACCAGACATCCTTCGTCCATTCGCATAGCATGAACAGATGCTCTATTGATTCTGGGGATTGGCAGCGGAAGGGCACAGCGGCTCAAGTAACATATTCCTTCTGTGTAAATTTTCCTTGGTGGGAAGAGCGTTGATGCATACTCTCCACATGAAAAGCCGAATTTTGGGGCCAGTTTGTAGCTGCCATATCTCGGACCAAAGTGTCTCGGGTGTTTGGTATGATGATACTGATATGGGTTTTTCTATTATTTTATTTATCCTACATGGCTAAAATGAGATCATTTTAATTCAAATCCAATTTTTAATACAAAATTTATTAAAAGTAATAAGCTAAATTTATAAAAAAATTAAAAAAAACAACACACACACAAAAAGGGAGAAACCAGGCAGGGAAGGCTGAAAGCTCTGACCGTCTCCACCAAGGGCCGCCATTGACGAGGGTCGTCACCAATGACGGTCGGGTGAGGGCCTGCATGCCCTCAATTGAGGTCCGCGAGCCCCGCCGACCATCCCCTACTCACGCCGGCCCTTCTCGGTGGTGATGGGGCAGCGGCGAGGGCTTGTAGTCTTCCCCGCCTAGTTTCTCCTTTCTCTTTCTTTTTTATTTAGCTTTTTATTTAATTTAAATAATATTTGCATTAAAAATCAGGTTTAGACCAAAACAACGTTGTCTTTTGTTAAATGAGTTGGCCACATCATCGCCACATAGAAAATAAAAAAATTAAAAAAATCACGTTAGCTTTTTCCATTGAGAGGTGCTAGCATAACGACACCATTCGAGAGAATTTCGAACGGTGCCTGCTAGCACTGCAAATTGCATTCCAGAACAAGAAGGTCCTTATTGCAATAGCAAGCTTTCATATTTCCTAAAAGCATTAGTGGTTAGGAGAGAGCTGTTGTTCTGACCGTAGAATACATCATTTTCCTTTTTCATCAGCCAAGTTGAACGTAGTTAATAGAATGATTTGATTGAACTAATTTGATAATTTTTAGAATTTAATTTTATTTTTTATAAATTTTATGACTCAATTATATTTTCATAACAAGTTTTAGAATTTTTAATATATTTATCGTTTAAAAAAAAAAGAGAGAACGACGTCAGCGGCCATGCGGATTGCACTACTTGACCAGTAAAAGATAGGAATAGGAATCTGTGGATGACAAACTCAATTTGTGCAAGAACGAGCGACCTTCACCCGATGTCAGAACCCACAATGCAATTTCTCGTCCTATAAAACATCACATGGCTAAGCGAACCGGTAGAAAAGTAAAGCCCACAAAATAAAGAGCAGAGTGCTTGGCGTGCACGTTCTCCACCTAGTGTCTTTTTGCGGGGAAGGCCTACCTGCACTCCTTAGTTGACGACTTCTTTTGTATAATTTAGAGAATGGCCCGGCAGCGACCGGCGACTGCCAACGCCACGGCAATCCTCTCCGACGGCCTTCATGTGGGACCCCACGGCGTTACAGGATGTTCGGAGTGAGTCATAAATGATCCTCGCCCGCTCTCAATCCGAAGGTCCAAGCTTCGGACACCCGTGCCGCAGCTCCACCAGGACGCTAGCGGCCGTATAGTTTTTCCACATGGAGTATGCCGCCGTAAGGTAAGGCGACACGAGCAGGTTCTCTTCTCTCATGACTTGAATCGAGTCATTGGAAGACAAGTGACCCTTAGGTCAACCATTTGGTGGTCGAAGCACCGATTTGCCCACAATACTAGAGGGTCGATAATCATGGAAAAATGCAAAGTCTTATGGATTAGTTGCTTATGTGAGGCAATCTTATTAACTAAGGAAATGATTTCACCGACAGGGACAAGACAATCTCAATAATAGACCTATACATCATCATCGCGTATTTTGCATAAAAAGACTTTCGTTGATTAATAGATTATGTGGTAAAAAATAATTAACAATACCGCCTTTATTGTCAGGCTAACGGCTTCCTATTAACCATACCAATCATTTGACGGATTATAATCTTATAATCATACCATCAACCAACAATTAATCACTGTACACAAAATTTTGTAGGTCAACTTCATTAATCGTATAATGCAACAGCCATAACATCAAGCATTTGATCGAGCAGTTTCCGTGTTTGACTTGTTTAAACACTCACTATAATGTTTTAAATTATAAGTTTTGCTTATCAAAACATGAAAATTACTTCAGAGGATCAGGAATTCTTTTAGCACGTGAACAAGCGATTGTTAAAATACCCTTTTTGTATGACAAGCCACAAGGCAAGAAGGAAACCCACCGGATGCTTCATAACGGACGGCCTCGCTCCTATATATGCGATGTCTGGTGGTTCAACAGCTTCTCATTCCAAATCTGCGCAACAAAATTCTTGCTATAGAGAGAGAGGGAGAGAGAGAGAGAGAGATGGCAGAGTTGTTCGTGAAGCAAGCCAAGCAATACGCCGCCACCCGCCCGAGTTACCCACCGCAGCTCTTCCGGTTCATCGCCTCCAAAACGCCCTCACGTGACCTCGCGTGGGATGTCGGCACCGGAAGCGGCCAAGCCGCCCAATCCGTGAGTTCCGCGAGCCTGCAACATAGGCTTATCCAGCGCATTTCCTTTCTTTGGCAGCGATTTGTATGCTTTTGATTTGCCACGTTAGATAATAAGGAGTGTGTTAATTTTTCAGCTCGCGGAGATCTATAGCAATGTCGTAGCCACGGACACCAGCCCCAAGCAACTCGAGTTTGCCCCGAAACTCCCCAATGTCCGCTATGAGCTCACCTCCCCGGCCATGTCGATGGCCGAGCTGGATCAGAAGATCTCAGGTCAATCGAGCGTCGACCTCGTGACCATCGCGCAAGCCCTCCACTGGTTCGACCTCCCCAATTTCTATCGTCAGGTGAAGCACGTCCTCAAGAAGCCCCACGGCGTGATCGCTGCGTGGTGCTACACGATCCCGGAGGTCAAGGGCCCTGTCGACTCGGTGTTCCGCCCGTTTTACTCGCTGGACTCGAACCCATACTGGGACCTGGCCCGAAAGTTGGTGGACGGAGAGTACAGGGGCGTCGATTTCCCGTTCGAGCCAGTCGAGGGGATGGAGGACACGGGGCCCGTCCGGTTCGTGACCGAGAGAGCCATGGGGGTGGCGGATTTCTTCACGTACATAAAGTCGTGGTCGGCGTACCAGACGGCGAAGGAGAAGGGCGTGGAGCTTCTGAACAGCGACACGGTCGAGAGGTTCGAGCGGGCTTGGGCTGAGGACGGCGAGGACGAGAAGGTCGTCAAGTTCCCGGTTTTTCTCAAGATCGGAAGGGTGGGCAACGCATGACAATAGCGCTCGACATATTAAGATCGATTTACAAATTTAGCGTCCAAAATTGAATAATATGAAGCTCCAAATCTTCATTTGGGTGAGACTCATATGAGTCATATGTTCTATTTTAATGATGATTAATTTGACTTAATGAATTGATTAGTGAACATCTAATTTGACCACAGACCACCAATCAAAGCAAATCTGGAACAGATGCCAATCCAATTTCGCTTTTGCAGCTTCAAGGTCTAGACAAAAGAACATGTGACATGGACGAAGTGGACGCATTGGACACGATGCTGTTGCTTTCCCGGATGGACCACTCGCTCGTATAATTGAGGGGCGCAGCTGAAACGGTTCAGCTCCATCTCGTTTCTTTCCATATGTCCAAGAGAGACATGGCCGAGTTGTTCGGGAAGCAAGCCCAGCAATACGTGGACGGTCGGCCGAGCTACCCGCGGCAGCTCTTCCAATTCATTGCGTCCAAGACACCGTCTCACGACCTCGCCTGGGACGTCGGCACGGGAAGCGGCCAAGCCGCCCAATCCGTGAGTTCATCGCAGTTAATTGAGTCTATTTCACTATCATTCCATGATTCAGATTTGCCCTTCATAATCAGATGGTCCAAATTTCTTGCATTAATCCCCCTAGTTTGTGGGGCCATAGTAAACAGCTTGTTAATTTCAGCTTGCAGAAATCTACAAGAATGTCGTAGCCACGGATGTGAGTCCGAAGCAGCTCGAGCTCGCGCCGAAGCTCCCTAACGTCCGCTACGAGCTCACTTCTCCAGTCTTGACGACAGCTGAACTTCAACAGAAGGTCTCTGTGAACTCGAGCGGCGACCTGGTGACCGTCGCAATGGCCCTCCACTGGTTCGACCGGCCCAATTTCTACCGACAAGTGAAGCGATTGCTTAAGAAGCCGCACGGCGTGATCGCCGCGTGGGGCTACACGATGCCGAGAGTCACGGGCCCAGTCGATTCGATCTACGAAAAGTTCTACTCGATGGACTTGAACCCGTACTGGAGCCCGACCCATAAGCTGGTGATCGACGAGTACAGGGGCATGGATTTCCCGTTCGAGCCGGTGGAGGGGATGGAAGACACGGGCCCGGTCCAGTTCGTGGCGGAGAGAGCGATGGGGTTGGACGAGTTTCTCACCTTCATAAGGTCGACGTCGCCCTACCTGAAGGCGAAGGAGGAGGGCGTGGAGCTTTTGGGCCGCGACGTCGTCGAGAGGTACGAGCGGGCTTGGAGCGAGGACGGCGACAAGGAGAAGATCGTCAAGTTCCCCGTTTTTCTCAGGATTGGCAAGGTGGGAAATTCGTCCATGGATTAGAATCAAAGGCCATTCTTGTGCTCATCTCTGCAGCCCCACTGCAGCAAAATTTGATCTGTGTCTGGACAAATCCGTTTGGTCTGCTTTCAAGTGAATAGAATCAGTATGCATTATCGTTCAGGCCCTCATTTAAAATTTTCCCACTGGAAGAATTGTGCTGAGTTCCATCAGGTGAGGTTGGTCTTTTCAAGAGAGTCGGTCCCAGGAGAAATTGAAAACGACACAAATTGATACTGCCCATTTGCATTTTCTGACGGACTTTATACGACAATATGTTGGTAATAAAAGAAATGTCAATTAAAAAAAAAAAATATAACTTCAATTAGAACCTGCGACCTTATGAAATTGTCTTTGTTATTAAGAACGGGTTTACGGGCATTTTTACTGCACCTTATCTGATTCATGAGATTAGTTGAATTTGCATAAGTCAATTCACTTATTTGATTGACTACAAAGGTGAGGATATAAGTATCGACAAGAGTTTTTCAAATGGGACCTAAAAGGTTTGAGCTTTTTTTTGGATTTCTTTTTTTTTTACACCCGCTTATGTCTTTAAAAAAAAAATTGTTATATAGCTTATAATGATATATATTTTTTTATCCACAAAAATATTCATACATAGTTTGCTATTCATAATAAAAAATATTTTTATTAATTAACTATTTCAACCAATACAAAGGAATCGTAAATATTTTCTTAAATCATTCATTTTCCCTGGAGGTTTAGGAAGATTGAACTTTCCATGCGAACTCACTGAATTGAATAACAAAATTTCAGAATTCTTCTTGAAATCCGAGCCAAGCGATAGTCTATTCCAAGAAGAGAAATATAATTCCTAAGATGGGTACTCTGTTTTCTTAGGTTTATAAGCTAACATATAGCTGCTGCTTTGTTGCTACTCCGCCTTGCTTCTTCTTCTTCTTTTTATCGAAATCTATAGTTGACGATCATCATCAATAATAATTGAATCTTTTTTTGCAAATGATGGTCTTGTGTGATTTCTTTTTTGGGTCAAATGGCTCGTATGATTCAAGGGTACAATTGACGATCATCATCGATAATAATTTAAATTTTCGATTATTTATTTATTAAATACTATAAGTGGTATTTTCCAGATTTGTTTTTTTTTTAAGTTACATATTTTTCTCGGGCTTTTCGGGTTGCGACTTCACCGGGACATAAAAGGCTTTCTAGTCTTCGATGCCCAGTAGAACCCTCGCTGGGACAAAACGTTCACCGAAACCCTCTCGCTCGCTCCAAGGTGGAACTGGGATTCCGACGAGGAACGGTTCGAGTAAGCTCCGCTCCTCCTCTCTCGCTGCGTGCCTTCGGAGATTCTTCTCCGATTCAGTCTCTCCTCGTGTGCTTCGTGTCCCCTTCCCTGCTGCTGCGACCTCCGACGTTAGGATTCCGCCGCCGCGAGGTTGGGAATCGCCTCGTTGTCCGGTTCCGGCTCTTGATGTTTCGTCGCCGCCTGAAGGAACAGATGGTTTTGACGAGACCTAATCCCCTGGCGGTGGTCGGGTTTTTCTTAAGCTCTTGTGACGGGGATTGCGGCGAAGCTTGTAATGAGTTTGTTTCCGGGCTCGCAGAGTCTATTAGGAGGGGGACGTTGTGTTTAGGTTTTGATTAGCGCCGGGAATGCTGATTTGGTAGGTTCTCGAGCTTCCAATGACCAAGTCTGTTCGTTTTGTTTTGATCAGTTGACGAGGGGAGCAGCGCGTCTTTTGCCGAAGCTAGGTCGGTGTGGTTTTCGGATAATGGATGTTGATTCTGGTGCTCGGGATATGGATATCAAGTCCTCTGAAGAAGGCACATCGATGCAAATGGACTCCCTAGACTCTTCGAGCGCAGAGGTAGGCGATTCTTCTCCGTTTCTTTGTTGTCTAGTTTTTATTTTCGAAGTAGCGGGAATTGTTAGGCCCAAAGAAAGGACCAAGCATTGAGGGCGGAAAATAGAGGTGGCCATTGATTCACTAAACCATTTGATTGGTTTTACCTTAATATCGTCCCTATTAACCTAAACATTGAACTCTTTACTGGTCTAAGATGCCATTTTTGTAAGATGCATGTTACAAGACTTCTTTGTTCCTCATTCGCAGACACTTTATTGCAACTGGCTGAATAGTTAGCTTAGGTGTTCTCTTTGGCTTACTGTGTTCTTTTAACTTTTTATGCTGTTTGAAGATGAAGGGACAAGAAAAAGAGGAACTTAACCACTCATTAGAGAAGTTAAACATCGCGGAGTCATCGTCTGGGCAGCTAGGAATGCCATTCAAGAGAAAGCCTGTCATCATCATTGTTGTTGGCATGGCAGGTCGTTTGTTTTACTTAGGCTTCTGGAATTCAAGGATATTGTCATTTGTTTTTGTTCCTAGCAAGTAACTTATTGACAATGTAAATTGTGTAGGCACTGGAAAAACAACATTTCTGCACAGGCTTGTTTGCCACACGCAAGCTTCAAATATCCGGGGTTATGTCATTAACCTCGATCCTGCGGTAATGACCCTCCCAGTCGGTGCCAATATCGATATACGAGACACTGTTAAGTATAAAGAAGTGATGAAGCAATACAATCTTGGGCCTAATGGCGGCATTCTCACATCACTTAACCTGTTTGCCACAAAGTTTGATGAGGTAACACTTAGGAAAACTTTCCCTCAGTTGTATTATATTGGTTTGCAGTTGTTGCTAGCTGGTATGCTTTTCCATTTTTTTTTTTTGATCGTGTGTCTTCTTTATCTAAATATCAGGTCATATCGGTTATTGAGAGGCGAGCAGATCAGCTTGATTATGTTCTGGTGGACACTCCAGGTCAAATTGAGATTTTCACGTGGTCTGCTTCAGGAGCTATTATAACTGAAGCATTTGCTTCCACCTTTCCTACTGTAATTACTTATGTAGTTGACACGCCTCGATGCGAGAGCCCCGTTACTTTTATGAGCAATATGCTCTATGCTTGTAGTATCCTCTACAAAACCAGGTTGCCATTGGTGTTGGCATTTAATAAAACTGATGTGGCCCAACACCAATTTGCTTTGGAGGTAAGTTCTCTTGTGCTTTTTTCCTGTAATATTTTAGACTTTGAGCTAGAAACTGCCTCGCTAATTGTCAATTTATTGTTCAATTGCTTGATTCGCTTGAATGACTTGTTCATATCTTACCCGGAAATGTGGGGCTATTCAGTTTCTTTAATTGCTATCCATTAGAGCCATCTACACTGCTGGGAGATTTGAGTGCCAAATTATTATCAAGATGGATGACCTGATGTTTCTGGTTATGTCTATCAGATTGGAATCGTATATTATGTTTCTCCTTGTGCTGTAAAATGATCCAGAATTGAAAACTTGGGTCACTCGATGTAGGGAATTGAAATGAAACAGTGAAGGAAACCAAGTTACATCTGTAGATAATGAATTTACTTGGAGGAAAATTTCTAGGAAGAGAGAGGAACAATTAGTGTCACCCCTCTGTTCCAATCTTGACATACTTTGCGAAGTTTTGAATCACGTGATTGCAAAGTTTTGAATCACTCGGTTGGAAAGTTTTGACTTACATGGTTGTGCCGATATTTTTCCTTCTTCTGTCTGGCTCTTTGTACATGTTTCATAGATGTCCACTGTAAAGTACACTGCATATCTGACACTTCATGACATTCTCGATTTTGATCATGAGAAATTTGGAATAATAAACAGCGTACTGTGTAAGCTGCTGTTCCCTTTCCAAAGAGGACAAGTTGGTGACCTAGTAAAGTATGCAAATCTTTTTTGGTGTTGTAGTGGATGGAAGATTTTGAGGTATTTCAAACAGCGCTAGATTCAGATCACTCATACACATCAACATTAACCCGAAGTCTTTCGCTTGTGCTGGATGAGTTCTATAAGAACTTGAAATCTGTTGGAGTTTCTGCTATTTCTGGTGCTGGTATGGCTGAATTCTTTAAGACCATTGAGGCTAGTGCTGAGGAGTACATGGAGAACTACAAGTATGATCTTTAACACTAACTTTCAGTTTCTGTTGTTTGCGTTGATATGCTTGCCAGTATGACATATACATCTATTTGTGTAGGGCTGAACTTGACAAGAGACGAGCAGAGAAACAGCGCTTGGAAGACGAACGCCGGAGACAAAACATGGAAAAGCTGCGGAAGGATATGGAGAAAACTGGGGGAGAAACTGTGGTTTTGAGCACAGGGTTGAAGGATAAAGAAGGAAAGAACAAGGATTTGATGGATGAGGAATATGAAGATGAAGAGGATGAAGATGTAGATGGTTTTGACAGATTCACTGAGGATGATGAAGATGTAATAGATGAGGACGAAGATGAGGAAGTTGGGAGATTCTCCTTTTAGCACCAAATCCCTCGTGATGAAAATTTTAATGATTGACTAAATGTATAGGATTTTCGGTGCCTGTTGACCCCCCTCATCTACAGGGTAACAGACTTCACGTTGTCGCGGCGTAGGCATGTGAAGTGTTTTGGCCTTAGCTGTGTATATCTGACTGATGGTACCTTTGAACTTTAGAGGTTTATTTCTGGGGGTGGCAAATGCATGTAATGGAATATCTGTGCATTTTTATACTGTGGTAATTAAAATGACAATGTTTGTGTTCCTAGATTCGGATGAATCCTAAGTGAGTAGATTGTGGAGCAAGCAGGGACAGAATCATCCCGGAGTTGATTTTAAATCCAAAATTCGTTGTGTGTATACATTTGCAGGTCGGTCCCTCGTTAGCAGCGTGTATATATCCTGTAGCAACATTGAAAGGCTGTAGCAAATGAATTTCTAGGACTGATTGCAAGTTTCGATTTCCTACAAGCAACGGATCATTGTCCCCTCGTGACTTATGAGGTAACTGTTACATCCAACTATGTTTTCGGCTGATGAAGAGGATAGCCATAGGCAGCTATCATCTGTCATCAGAATTTCAGAATGTAGAGTCTAGAACATCTGGAACAAGATCTCCGTCTCTGTAGGTTTCGCCGAAGTTTTCGCTTGTTGAGAAGAGAAATTAGAATGGAGAAGCCCTCTGAAGATTTTTCTTCACAACCATGGGGATTTAGCGGCGTCCATTCCTCGGCTGCTTAAGAGATTTTTCAGCCCTTGAGCGTCAAGTCTTATGACTCGCCACCTGCTTTGGAGATTTTTCAGCCCTTGAGCGTCAAGTCTTATGACTTGCCACCTGCTTTGGGAGATGGTGCAAGTCGAAAACTTGTATATCTCCTGCTGCTTCTTGGCTGTCCAGGAAACAGACCAGACTTACTGCCTGATTCCAAAGATTCGAGAGTACATGGAAGACCTTCAAATCCGACATCTGTAGTAACCATTGATCCCTAGACAAGATTCTGTATAGCAGTGTTCAATCATTTGCCAAAACGATAAAACCTTTTCTAAGCAAAAACTCTCTTTTTCCCTTGTGACCAAACGGGTACGGGCTAGTACTTGTTCCTTTCCTGGCTAATAAAGACAGAAACTAATCCTCGCTCAAGGGTGATAGTAAAAGTAACAACTGCTCATTATCAAAAAAGTAACAACTGCTCATTATGAAAAGAAATGAAACAACTGCTAAATAAGCAGTGTAATTGCCAGATCTATTTGCTGTAATCAGTAACCGTTTGCTTCTCGCCAGTATAGTTCTTGGATCCTCCTCTCGGCGGCTTCGAATTTGATTTCTGTTGCAACCTCCTGCAAGTACTTGAGCTTCTCAGTGAACAGAGATCCATCATTGGCTTCTCGCGGCTGGGATAACCTGGAACTCAAGACTTCCATTGCTACTTACATCCTTTTGACTGGTGAGTCTGTCTGTTGCGCATGTCAGCTTTATTTGGCTTTTCCAGTCGAACCTTTCTTTCCTTATCAAACTTCTCCGCTTCAATCTTGTTGGAAGTGGGAGTTTGTGAGGACCTATTGGGCTTCACAACCCCTAGCTGCTGCTTCGGTTTCTGGATCGCAAAGTTCTTTTCCCTAATGTTGCAAGGATCTGCACAAACAAAAAAGTTCAGCTCCCAGTTAAAGGCATATCAAGCAACGGCAGAGTGCTCTAAAAGGCTGCTTACTTCTGTCAGCATCCACCATGGCCTTCCATTGTCTGCATTGCAATGATAAGAATCAAGAAGTGACTAGATATCTGCTTCTTGTCCAGTAGGAGGATCAAATGGATATACTATAAAAGAATCCAAGCACTTATATGTCCAATAAAATGAAGTTGCTGAAGCGTCTATGGCTATACTATCAACCAAGCATTCGGTATGCCAAAACAGGCGTTTCTAGCTCGGTTGTACAAGAACCGGACCGAATTATTTAGTCTCTGAGAAATAATCACGAATTATCGGTGCAAACTGATTCTAAAGATTCTGCTGTTCAACAATAGAAAAGATGTGCTTGATTAACAATCAGTGAGAGAGATTATTTTTGTTTTTCACGGGACAGCACTGTAAATGTCATGTTTTTCGGAAGCTAATTTGGTCTTGTACGCGTGATGAGAATGATAACCAACACCGTACCCTGTGATGCTGTGCGTAAGCTGAGCAATCTGCTTGGATCCGCAATTTCTCCTGAGACTGTTGACACTTATCCCGATCTTAGTCGTCTGCAGATGGTCAAAACTTTAAGTAATCACTGTCAACAAGCGAAATCGTGCAGCAAATATCAAAACAAGATAAAGAAAAGCCTATCTAGCATTTTGTCTTGGGAACTTTATTCTGCAATGAGTATTACTCAAACCTCCAGTATGTCCAGAGTAATAGCCATCGACTGGAGACTTCGCAGTGATTCACACAGCACCGAAGCAGACTGTCCTAACCAGAAACAAAACAAGTTAAGATTTCGTGTGCTTCGGGATTCTCATTGATCAGTATGGCAGTGACCCTTAACAGTCTATGCGCACATCTGTCGCCGAAAATTTATATATAACGAACAAGAAATCAGTAAGCATGGATCGTCATGCGAGAAAGATGGTACTGATTCGGAGTCATGCAGGCTATTGACCTCGAGTCAACTATTGTCCAAGACTTGCTTGATCCTGAGGACTTCACCAACGACTCGACACTGCTCGTCAATCTCATCCGTGAATGCCTCGGCTTCCCTGACACTGTCACAGCTTTCCTCGGCCCTGCCCACCACGTCCTCTTGCCTCACCCCTACCGTTGCTGCTGGCCATGCTTTCTTTGCTCGCGGCATCGCACGACCCTACCTGATCGCCTGCTGTGTGCTGCCCCGTCTTGCACGAGTACAAACGTTCCATGAGCCGTCCCCTTAGTGACCGAAACTCATCCAGGCAATCAAGCGCGGCTACCATGATGGCATTGTCGATAAGTTCGAAAACATCAGCATTCGTCCTTTGGAAGAATTCTCTCCAGTCATCCAGCGACTCCGGCATTGCGGTGGCAACAAGCTTCCAATAGCGCGCTCGGAGCAAGAAACTATCAAGAAGGAAAGTTGATGGGAGACCGACTATGGTACAGACGTGCTGGAGGAGAGACTTAACTTTTGGTCAATTGATATGGCCTTCCAATCCAAAGCCACATCCATCTTTTGGTTTCAAAATCTTGTGAAAAGAAACATCGTCGGATCGTTCATATCCAAACCCTAATCTTGATTCTTTGTTGAAAATTGTTTCCTTAATTAATGTCATACTTATTTAAGATGAAATATCAGAAAAAGTAGAGAGAATTTTTAGATATTTTTGGAGCACTTTATGGGCTTTCATCCGAGTCAATTATCAATTTATCATGTTTCATCCAAGACTTATGACATTCGAGACACATGATGATTGAATTGGATTTGAATATTGTTCTGCGGCAATAGCTTAGAATATATATCGTTTTTTATGAAATAGAAATAGGAATTAATCGAACGAACCGATTTCCTTGGTATACGTCCGGATTCCATTTATGAGAAGGGGCTAAGAAAAGCTTGAACCCAATTCCTACCATGACATTCTTTGATTGTTTTTACCATATAAATGATCCTTTTTATTTGATTGATAAAACTACCAACAATTTAATTTAAAAAATAGAAAATAATAAATAAAAAAGGGTGCTCTTCATACAATTTTTATGAAAAACTATTTTAGCGACTCAAATTCGACCCAACCAATATTTCTAAAGCACATTAATATTCATACAAAAACATTTAACTACACGTACATATTCATACAAAAAATTTTAACTTGCGTTAAGCTTCTTCATAAGGATTTGTTACTTGAATGGATTTTTTTTGTCTAATTCAAAAAAATTAACAAAATAACTTTGTTAGTAAACAAAAAAAAAAAACTCCAAAGATTGAAATGCATGTAAAAAAACTAGAAAAATATGCATTTGTTGTGACAAAACATGTGGGAAAATTACTAAAAAATTTCTAAACATATTACACTTATGACAAATCAATCCCAAACATATTAATTTTGTAAATTTAGTCATTTTGGTCAATTTTGACCATGAATCGATCATGTGAGAGCCCACCATCCTAATTGACAATTTTTACAAATAAAAAAAATATATGATCGTGTTTCTTTTTTTTTTTTTTTTTTCTTCTAAGTTCGGCGAGGGTCAAGCCCTCACCCAAACTCGACGAGGATTGCAAAGCCCTCGCCTAGTGCCCGTTTGTGCAAGGGCAACGACCCTCGCTGGATTTCATAGACAAAAAAAGTAAAAAAAAAATGAAAATGAAAAAAAATAAGAACTCATAAAAAAACTCAGAAAATTTAGAATAAATTATAAAATTATCTTTACATCTCCAATTCCACTCAAGGCATTAAGCATTTTATTTACTACTAGAAGACCGGCGGTGAAAAAAGTTCTCTATTTTTCATCATATGGATTTGAAATAGGTTAGTTCTCAATTCATTTAGACCCATTAAGTTGTTAGGCATTTATTTATGGGACCCAGTTAAGCCTTTTTTAAAACTCAAGGCACCGTTAAGTATGACTTAAAATATGAATTTTAGACCTATTTTGCCACTTCTAAGTGTGCATAAAATTTTTGACAGGATAGCCGGGTTAATAAAGTAGGCCTAATCTAAGAACCCGACTTAAACCAAATCTACCCAATCTTCGTTTCTACTGTTCAACATGATTAGTAAGTGGTTAACTACTAGAGGTGATCAGTATTAGGGCGGGCAAGCAGGCAGGCTAGGTTTCAAACCAAGAACAGGGAAAAATCTACCATGTTTGAGTCGGTTTCGATTTTACGAAATAAGGAACCCAAACTGATTGGCTTTGGAATCGAACTAGCCAATTCCAGGTTTGACCCGAGAATCGACCTTTTTTTTTTTTCTATGTCTTTCCTTTTCAATTCAGCATATATCATTTTGTACTTGCAATGTAAAAATTTACCATATAAGACCAAATAAAGTACTTGAACATACGAAAGTAGAAAAATGCTTAAAGTACAAGAGATTTAGGTTTGGTTTGGAAACGATTCAAAACCAATTTTACCCTAAAACTGGCTTTGAAATCGATTCGTAGCCGGTTCTATCGGAGAATCGGCTTGGTAGAACCGACAATTCCCGGGATAAGAATAGGCCTGTTGTCCAACTTTCTTACTCGGAAACCGAATCGGTCCTCATGTGAAATGACCCAAAATCGGTCTATTGTCCAACTTTCTACTCGAAACCGAATCGGTCCTCATGTGAAATGACCCAAAATCGGTCTATTGAGGCCGGTTCGATTTGGTTCCACTTCCCAGGTTGAACCGACATGCCTAACAAGTAACAAACTAACAACTACCACATGCCTTGATTGCCTTCACCTCGAGCTGGCCCGGCCCGGTCGCGCCATGAACAGAACGTTCGGGATGTGGCGTTCAGGCCCAGCCCGGCCCGGCCCGTGAAAGGATGGGATGCCACGTCAGCCTCCTCCTTTCCTTAGCACTGGCCTCTCCTTCCTCTCCAAGGAAATCAGAAGCTAAAACCCAGCTCTCCTCTCTCTCTCTCTCTCTCTCTCTTTTGTTTTGCATCGTTGGGCGTTACTTCGGTGCGCATTCGGTTCGTGTTCAACTGAGAAATCCGGAAAATGGAAGCGAAAATCGGGCAGTTCTTCGATTCGATAGGCGGCTTCTTCAAGGGCGACGATCAGATCCCCTGGTGCGATCGCGATATCATCATCGTGAGCATTCTCTCGTACCGTTTTTTGAAGTCGCGCTTGGTTTTTTTTTTTTCTCCTCATTTCGACTGTTCGTGCATTCGAATGGGTGGGTCTCCGGCTTTCAGTAATCGGTGCAAGTGTTACTGTTCTATCTGGTCTTGATCGTGGTCACACACAGGCTTCGAGCCGGTGATTGGTTCGTCTGTTGATTTCATTTTGTTTAACGACTTCTCCGTGTGTCTCTCTCATTCATTCGAACTGGAGAGACGAACGATGTCCCCTCGTGGATTTGTGTTGGACTTGAGGGGCTGGTTGATTCCAGGTATATAACGAATGGCTGTTGATAGAATTTAGGAAAGTCAAACTCGGGTAATTCAAGATGTCAAGGAAATGATTAACTATAGTTAACATGCATCACCTGACACCTGATAGCATCACAGCTAATTTCCTAATGGGGCTGCTACTTGACGTTTTCAGAAGATTTATGACACTGTCGTAGGTATGCGCTATGAAGAATCCATGATCTGATTCTTTGTGAATTCATAGTGCCTTCAATCAATCCCTCATCAGGGCTACTCTGGCTGCAGGGAAAAGTCTGTTTGGCTTATTTTAAGTACTTTTGCCTCCAAAAGTTATTATTATTAAAACATTAAGGAGAAATTCCAGATGACTATACATCTCAATACTTGTAAATTTAAAAGGTTTCAGGTATTCGACTGTGAATCAAAATGCAATTTCAAATGCTATAAGAAATAATAATAATAATAATAACTGAAGCCACTCCCTATCCTGGAAATCAATTTTCCAATTGATGGTTGTTTCTCATGGTAAAAGGCCGACCCGAATACCCACTTCGTGGTGTGGGTCTTTTGGTCTTCTTGTTTCTCATGGTAGAAAATAGAAATTTTTGTAGCAGTTCATTTATTCAGTATTGGTAAACTAGTCCAGAAATTTAGGATTTACTATTACTGGCACCCCTTTTGTTCTATGAGCTGAATTGGGTGAAGCCTTCTACTATCTTATACAGTGAAGGTTCTTGGATGGTAACATTGAGTTGGTGATCATCTTGGTCTTTGTGGTGACTTTCCAACTAGTCATAGAAATAAGGAGAATAACTATCTCGTGCTGAAAATTACTGCCCACTGTCTAAAACGTAGAAATGTACTCATTCAAAAACTTGGCTAGTTGGATGATACACCATTTTTGATATAGCTCTTGGAAGATTTTTTTTGAGTGAACCTGATAGGAACCTCTATCATGCTATAACATAGAGGTTCCTTCTCTGCCAACTAATTTGAAATTAATGATGGAAGTCGGAATTTCAGCATTTGATTGATCAGAGAACTTGGTTGATAATCCAAGCCTTCATGGTTTACTATTTTTCTTGGGCATCTCATTCAAAGAATGCACACTATATCACTGGTGTACCGGTGGCCGTCTTGAAGAGGGGAACAAGGTCTTTAGATTATTGTCCACAAGAAAGCTTCCTATGTCTCTTTTCATTTTGGGTTACATGGAGCCGAGTCGCTTGTATAAGTGATTGTGGATTTGCCTGCTTTCACTTGGGTACGTGGATATTGGGGATGGTTTTCCTCATGCAAGTTTACTTTCATCTTGTAAGGATTGTCATTGAGATCCACAACTTGTCTTTACTTATGCATCCTAATGTTTTGACTCCAAAATGCATCCCTGAGCAATTTGTTTTTCACCTAATTGATCATCATGGCCTGTTATAATGAATCTGCATGTTCTTTTTCTCTGTGTGGCTTGGTTTATCATAAAACCTCCCCCCTTAAAGGCGCACCCAAACTCATTTTGCTTTTACACTCCTCTATTGTGAGATTGATATTATTGCCTAGCTCAGCTTCTCTAGTTTGAGTCAATTTATTATACTTTGGCAGGGTTGTGAGAGAGATGTTGCAGACGCTGCCAATGGTGGTTCAGATGAGCTCAAAAGTGATAGCATAATGAGGTTATCATGGGCCCTTGTTCATTCTAGACGACAAGAGGATGTGCAGCGAGGGATAGCCATGCTTGAAGGTAGTTATCCGTCTTTGCTGTTTCGGTTTTTTTGTTTCTCTTAGCTCAATGTTCTCATCTATTGTATTTTTTATGCAGCAGCAATTGTTTAGTGTGATAGTCAAGTGACTAGGTTATCTGTTCTAGTTTCCATTTCACTAATTTGTTGTTCAATAGTATCTTTCATCAGTTAGCTCACTTGTGGCACATGGCATTCTAGGATATATATTGTTCCTTTCTTGGTTTTTCAGTATGAAAAATGCACATGCTACCACCCACGGTGGCGCCGCTGGTCGCGTACTCTTCCTCTCCAAAGGTCGAGTGTTAATCGGGCGTTGGTGACTAACCGGTGGACGGTGGTGGTACACTTTCCCCGGTTTACCCCTCCCCTTCCCGTCACAAAAAAAAAAAAAAATCAGCACATGCTGAAGCATCTCAGGCTAACCAAGATCATTCACGAGTCTTCATGCAAAATTTATCTAATGACGTGTGCCATGACTGTCTTTTCTATCTTGTCTTGTTATCATAATTTGTTTCCTGGAAGTCACAGCAACTTGTGCGAGAATTTCATGATCAGCCCAGGAAAAATATTGTATTTTACCATGTTCTTTGCATGATCTCTGGATGACATTGGCAAAGAAACTTCCAATCAATGTCTCTTTATCAGAATTCTTTACTCTGGTGGTCTGGCCTTTTCCTCCCAGTAGGATGATGTCACATGGTCTTAGGTTGCATGATATAAGCCATCCTGATGATTGATCTATTGAGTTCTGTCCTAATCTACTGCATCCACCTCATGAATTTCGTTTAAATAAGAAATAAAACGTAACAATTTCTTGAAGGAGGAAACCTTGGCTGGTCGGCCAGATGTATATTTTGGTGATTCCTATAACCTTTGACCTTGATGTTGGTTGAATCTGCCTATTTTTTATAGGCTACTTTCAAACTTGGGAAGATGTTAGAAATTAAACTGACCATACATAAAATGCTTGCATGTTTAAATGCTGAATTGGGTGACATCTGTTTTCAGCTTCCTTAACCAACGCAAGTACCCCTTTACAACAGAGGGAGAAGCTGTATCTTCTGGCTGTTGGATATTACAGAAGTGGTGGGTTTTCCAAAAGCTTGCAGCTTCTGGAGCGATGTTTGGAGGTTAGTTGACCATTTGATTCGGTTATTTGCGTTTCTTGTCTTCTGTACCAAGCATGCTTCATGTTTTTTGCTCGAAATAAGCTGTTTTTTGTGGCTTATTGGATCTTAAACTTATGAACACATTTTATTATGGGATCCTTCAGTAAGAGATGGTGAGATACAGATGAGTTAAACTAGCATTATCAATCTGTCAATTACTAGCTAGTACTCATTATTATTTTGTCAATTATCATTACCAATAGCCTCTTTGAAAGGATTTCGCTGTTGGGCTTTTTCTTGATAATGTAATTTGACTCACTTGAGCGGCAAACTTGTGGACTTAAAATTTCTATTCCCTGGTACATGGCCTTTCCCTTCTTCTTCTTTTCGTGGATAATTTTTTCTGAGGATTGTTCAAGTGCTACTGGTGCTTAAAAGTTGAGGGTTCTTAGCTTCATATCAATGTGGGATGGTCACTGCACTTCTCCTTCATACGATCGTCTGTCAAATGCTCCCTCTTCTTTGACGAAGCTATAGTCACATGCTTCTCTTCTTGTCTTGATTCCTTTATATCTTTGAGCATGTAGATTGCACCTGATTGGAGGCAAGCGTTGACACTCAAAAAGAATGTCGAAAGTCGAATCACTAAGGGTATGAATAAAAAGATTTACCTAGTCCTGATAATTGTTGTAGTGCATCAAAATATGGGAAGGTTTGCTGATAACTTCTATCGGAATACAGATGGTGTAATCGGAATAGGCATCACTGCAACTGCCGTCGGACTTGTAGCTGGCGGTATCGCAGCAGCATTGGCTCGCAAGAAGTGATCAATCCAATTTATCTTTGGAACCTTCGGTCAGGGAAAAAGTTGGTCTTACCTGGATTCTGAGACTGGGTGGTTGTTGCTCTTTTTATGTTTTTTAGCGAAGCATTATGAAACAAGATTTGGATGCTCCATAGTTTGTACGTATGCTCCAAAACATTCTTGCAAGAGCGTCTCAGTCTTCATTGTTAGAGTTACTCACTTGAAGTGTTTAATAACTGTTTTTGTGCAAAGCCTTGATCAAGCAGAAAATTTGAAAAGAGTCGACATCTTCAATATGTGCAACTTCCATAGTTTTTTAGATTAGAGCAGAAATCGGGATGTTGTATGATTTGCTGGAGTGAACGCAATGGTTTCCAAATTACTTCTCTAATGGCAATCAAGCTTAGATTGGACACAGGTGAGACTGCTGAAGACATGGAATGACCAAAGAGAGTGCCATCCATTTCCCAAACCTGAGCAAACAAAGATCATAAGAGTCGCAATTCGACAGAGAGGGCAAATATCCAGACTTTCATGCTTCCAAAAAGTTGTCCTCCTCTGCTCGATCAACATCATTTTGTACAGAACTAGACCTCTTCATTTTCATTTTCGAGTGAAGATCGAGGAGAAATGAATAGATAAGCTCCTTTTGACAATGAGACTTGTCGCCAACCACAAACACATGAAACGTATTCCCCACCTCAATCCAACTACAACCCGGCTGCTTCTTTAACCCCTCCCCTTCATTTCCAACCTCACTCTTGCAGCGTCTCTCCATTTACCCGTCGATGCGTATATATTAGACAGCAATGAATATGTGCCAGCGTTGTCTGGTTCCAACTCGAAAAGCTTCTCTGCAGCCACCTTGCCGATTTCCGCATTCCCGTGATAGTTGCATCCCGCTAGAAGGGCTCCCCAAAGGCATGCAGATGGCTTGTCCGCAACTTGCACAATGCAATCGAAAGCTTCCTCCAGCCTACCTGCTCGACCGCACAGATCAATCAAACATGCAAAGTGATCTTCTTTCAACTGCACGGATCTGTCCCGCACAAGCCTGCTGAAGTACTCTAGGCCCTCCTCCACTAAACCAGCATGGCTACATGCGGAAAGCAACCCCACAAAGGTGGAGTCGTCGGGTTTAAAACCCAAATCTGTCATTTGGTTGAACAGAGTGATCGCCTCTCTTCCACATCCATGATGAGCATAAGCTGCAATCATACAGTTCCATGATATTAAATCCCTTTGGCTCCGGGAACCACCGTCAAACATCTTCCTTGCAGTGACTAACTCTCCACATTTTGAATACATGTTTATGAGAGCTGATGCCACAAACCTATCATCATGATATGGTGTTTTGCAAATTACCTGATGTATTTGCTTTCCTTCCCCAAGACCCGCCGAGTCACTGCAAGCGCCCAAAATGCTCACGAAGGTTGCTTGATTAGGCTTTATCTCATCATCAGCCATCATCTTCAAAAATATCTTCAGCGCTTCTTCATTTTGCCCATCCTGAACATACCCTGTGATCATGGTAGTCCAAGAGACAACATTCCTCTGGGGCATCTCATTGAACAAATCCCTCGCCCTCTCTATGTCTCCATTGTGAATAAGCCCTGTGATCATCGTATTCCATGATGGCACATCCCTCTCTGGCATTCTCTCGAATAAATCAAGAGCATCCTTTGACCTCTTATTCTGTGCATAACCAGTGATCATTGCGTTCCATGAGACGACATTACGTTCTGGCATTTTATCAAACAACTCTCTTGCCTCATCGATCATTCCACTTTTAGACAAACCTGCCACCATTGCTGTCCAGGAAATTACATCCCTTCTCGGCATCTGATCAAAACGCGTCTTTGCCTCCACAATCCTCCCACTCTTTACCAAAGCAGTGATAACTGTATTCCATGAAACCACATTCCTCTCCGGCATGCTCTCGAACAACTTCAAGGCCGAGTCAACTTGATCATTTTGTGCGTACCCATCAATCATAGTGTTCCACGAGACGGCATTTCTATGGGGCATTTCATCAAACAAAATCTCCGCTTCACGTATTCTACCCAACTTCACGTATCCACCAAGCATGGCCGTCCAAGTCACCACATTTTTCTTGGCATCTGCCCTATCAAACAGCTTACGTGCCTCTTCAATCAACCCACACTTGATATAAGCAGATACCAGTGTGGTCCACGCCATCTCGTCTCTCACAGCCATTTCATCGAACACCTTTCGTGCTTCCACGATCCGCCCTTCCTTACCGAGCTTCGTCATCAGCCAAGTACACCCAGCAATGGTCGACTTGACACCCTGAAAACTAGTATCCTGCAAACGAACTCTGAGACCGACAGAATCGTTTGTGGAGTGATAAACTCTGAAAACACCCAGAACAGGGATGATTCTCTTGGCGGCCTTGGTGGAGCAGAGTGACGATCTCCATAACCCCAACATTTCAAGCCCTTCCAAGCTCATAGCAACAACTCGACCAACACCAAGGGATCACCTTTCGCTATCATAGTATTTCACCCACCTGTAAATCCCCCACTCATTTAGGAGTGACCGCATTCGCTTCCCTGGTCACGACCGATTCAGATGAACTCTCGATAGGTCAAATGGAGCAAATCTCAATCTGCTACGAACCTGATCTCCCGAGGAGCCAACCCCGAGTTTCCACAAAAAAAACCGTGGATTCCTTCAACTATTACCGACGACTTCACTGATGGAATAGAGTAATTTACAACATGCAAGCGAGGGAAGAACAAGGAAACGAGTCAAAGGAAACGAAAGCGAAATGGGAGGGAATTCAAATTCATTCCGCGCCACTCCGTTGCCCCGCCACCTGCGAAGGTCGGTTGGGATGAAGTTTATCCGACAAGGGTTTTGCTCTCCCTCACGTGATAATGTAGAATTGGCAAATACTGAATGGGATCGCATCATCGTGTCCTTTATGAACAATCACGGGAAACACCATTTTTTTCGTGATGATATATCTCGGACGATGCTCTCAAGGATGGCCTAAAACAGAGCAAAAGCAAGTTCCAAGCATCAAACGGCACCTCTTTCTTTCGATTAGAACTCTGCTCTTCTTTGTTACAAATTTAGACTGATTTTTTTTTTTTTTGGTCGAACATTTAGACTGAATTGAGAAGCTGACTTTTCATGAGTAGATTTATTTGTTATTCACCAAAAAGCCTTTGAACGCGGGAGGACTAATAGTGGGAAAATTCCGACGGCTAAGCTGTCGAGGAGGCGAGGCTTTTTTTTATTCGAGTTCGCCAGATCCTTTGTATTGGCCGAGGCTCAATCATCCGAATTTTGCTCGATCAGGCCGGCAGGCCGGCAATCCAATATTTTAATATTTTTTGAATTTTTTATGATTTATTTTATAATTTTTAGGATTTTTTTCTTTTTCTTTTTTTTTTCTTTCCTTCCACCTCCTTCCTCCTTCCTCCTTGCAGACCTCTGCTACTTCTTCCTCCGGCGCCGCTCCGTCCTCCTTCCTCCGGCGGCCGGCGATGGCCATGACTCGGCCCGGCGAGCTCGAGGCGGCCGGGTCCCGGTGATCTCGGGCTCGCCCGAGGCCGGCAAGCCACGAGCTCGCCGAGATCCGGGCGATCTCGAGCTCGGCCATGGCCCGGCGAGCTCGGGGCTTGCCGGATCGGCGAGCTTCGAGCTCCGCCGAGGCCACGAGGCTCCATCACAACACCCTCCTTCGGCCACCACCTCCATCGACACCCTCCCTCGGCCATTCCTCGAGAATCCACCTCGCCGTCGTTGCCTCGCCATGGTCGGGAGAGGTCGAGCCCCGCCATGGCCGAGCGAGGCTCGACCTCGCCGTTGCCTCGCCATGGCCGGGAGAGGTCGAGCCCCGCCATGGCCGAGAGAGGCTCGACCTCACGAGGCCCAGATCCGGGCTTGCGAGGCCGAGCCTCGCCCGGCCATGGCGGGGCTCGACCTCGCGTCGCCGTCATTGCCTCACCCGGCGACGGCGAGGTGAACCCCGCCATGGCCCGGCTAGGCGGCCTCTCCGGCCGCGCCTACGGCCGGTCGCCGGACTATGGCGACCGCTCAGTTGCGGGGAGGGAAGGGAAGGGAAGGGAAGGGGAGAGGAGAGGGAAAGAAAAAAAAGAAAAAGAAAAAAATCCTAAAAATTATAAAACAAATCATAAAAAATTCAAAAATATATTAAAATATTGGATTGCCGGCCGGCCGGTGTCCACGCCAGCGCGGCCGGTCAAAATTGGCCGGATGGACTTAAATGGCACAATTACAAAAGGTTTAGGACCGAATTGGCAAATAAAAAAGTTTAGGATGGCAGACAACTACAAAAGGTTTAGGACTTTTTTGGTAATTTTCCCGACTAATAGTATATCCGACGGCAAGCCGTCGAGGAGGCGAGGCGAGCCTCGAGTTCGCCGCCCAGATCCTACGAGGCCGAGGCTCAATCATCCGAATTTTGCTCGATCGGGCCGGCAGGCCGTCGTGTTGACTGTTGTCCAAAACTTGCTTGATCCTTAAAATTCCACCCACAACTTGAGACTGTTCATCAATCTCATCACTGAATGCCTGAGCGCCTCCTATCGGTCGGCGTGGTCGAGAACAGCGGCTCCGCCATGCCATCCCTTCGCAGCCGAAAATCTCTCAGGCGATACAGCGTGGCTATCGTGATCACAGTGCCGATGAATTCGAATAAATCCGTATTTGTCATTCTAAAGGATTCTCTACAATCTTCCAGCGATTCGCCCGCTGTGGCAATGACTTCGGACGGAGTGCTTGGCGAGCAAGAAACTATCAAAGAAACTGCAACGATCTTTGTGCCTTTCGGAACAGATTATGCGACCGAGGAGTCGATGAGAAAATTTAGACAAACCTGAGAAATCCTCTCTTCAGCGATGGGGGAACAGAGTTGTCTTGGTGGCACTGGGGCCCGTTTCTATCTGAAGTTTGAATGAGACACGAACATTTGTTTAACTGCGGTTTTAACAAATGAATTAATAATACCATATCGTTGAAGTAAAGATAAAGATAGTTTTTCAAAGCAAATAGAGGGAGAAAATTGTCCAAAAAGTTTCAAATAGCGGTCAAGTCGATCCCTAAATCTTTCAATTGTAACAATTTAATCCTAAATCTTTTGATAACTTATCAATTCAGTCCTAAACCTTCCAACATTATTAATTTAGTCCTAAATTTTTTGAAAACTTGTCGGTTTAGTCTTAAATCTTTTAACGATTTAACAATTTAGTTTTTTCAATCAATTTTAACTAGAAATAATTGATATGACGGTCTAGTCAATGCCAACCGTCCTAATTGACATATTTTGACGACGGGCACGCTGATGAGAATAACTTTTTATATTTTTTTAATAAAATTTCGAATTATATTTTATAAATTAAATTTTTTTCTCTTTTTCCTTTGTTTCTTTCCTTTTTTTTTTTTTCTTTCCTTCTTGCTCTAGCCGATCGCCGGGCCTTGGCAATGGCCGACGACCAACCACCGACGAGGCTCGATCTTGCCGTCGCTAGGCAAGGTCGACCCGCAGATTGGCGAGGCCACTAGTGAAGTCGACCTTGCCGGATACGGTAAGGGCTAGCCTAGCTCAAGGTTGGCAACGCCACATGTGAGATCAACCAGCCACGGGTAGAAGGAAAAAGAAAAGAAAAGGTTTCAAAAAATTTAGAAAAAGTTCAGAAAAATCATGAAAATTTATAAAAATAATATTTCAGGTTTTCGCTATTCGTGCCACTTAGGACGGGCACGCCGACTAAACTATCATATCGGTGATTTTCGGCTAATATTGTCGAAAGAACTACATTGACAAATCATTAAAAAGTTCACGATCAAATTGACAAATCCTTAAAAGGTTTAAGACTATAGGGTTGACAAAAAGCTTACGATTAAATTAGCACAATTGAAAGGTTTATAACTGAATTGGCCGCCGTACGATAGATTTAGGATGGTTTGGAGAATTTTCTTTATATAAAGGATTCACATTCTTAAATGGAGAAACAATGAAGTGAAAAAGAGAAGAGAGATGAGCAAAAGATAACAATGTGCGAGAGAAGAAACCCCAATGTTGCCAACTAAGCAAAATTAACAGAAAGAGGGACAAATCTCTAGAATCGCTTCATTAGCAATAGCTTTTTCATTTATTTGTCGCTCTTTCCACTCGGAGGCGAAAAGGAAATGCACGAGTCCACATGTAATGAACACTGATTTTCACGAATGAAGAACTAATCAACAGCTGGATTTGGCTTTGGAACATCGGCATTCAAGACGATAAGATCCGGATCCGCGACTTCGCCATCTGGCTTAGAGTTTTCTCGGTTCTTGCGCGCCGACCCGGACCATTATGACTTGTTGGCTGCTTTGGGAAGGCGGGTAACGCCGGCACAATCCGCTGCCTCTTGGCTGTCGAAAGGAATGAACATAGTGATCGTTTTGCTATGTACAAGGTCTAAAGAAACAGCCCAACTTTCAGTAAGAGCAGCTCACCTGTTTCTGCTTGTCGATGATGCTCTTGTAATGTCCTTTTGGAGGCTCCAAGTTTCTTCCCCACTGCAACTCCACCCGAGATGTTGATCTCCACAGTGGCCTGGTGCTGGTGGATATCCTGGTACTTCACCGACGATGTTGGTCCGCTAGCACAATCTGTTATGCCGACTTTGCGGAGATCCACATAAGAATCTAACGAGTTTAAACGAATGAGAATGGTGTTGACGTTGTCTTGAATTTCAAAAGAAGTCAAAGAAGGCTTGGAGATATGTCGAGATATTTCAGAAGATTTGGGAGATAATCACTAAAGATTTATTAGTTAGTTTCTTAAAGCGATAAAATCTTTAGAGATACCAATCAGGTGATCTTTATTATTCAGCAATTGTACCTTGTATCTTTTGGCGCTCGAGAAAATAAGAAATTGTCTCTCTCTCCCGTGGACGTAGGCGGATTTTTTCGCCGAACCACGTAAATCTCTGCGTTCTTGATTATTCTTATTTTTCTTTTCATCTCATCTAGTTAGAGAGCTCTTCCGCATAACAATTGGTATCGGAGCAATCCAGGTTCTTCGTTCCTGTATTGCGATTTTTGACTAGATGGCTGGAAAAGGTTCTACCGTTCGATTTGATATCGAACGATTCACCGGGAAGAATAATTTTACACTATGGCGGAGAAGGATGAATGATCCTGTTGATTCAACGGGGTTTATCAAAGGTTCTTTTGAGAAGTTCGAACAAGCCAGCCACCATAACCGATGATGACCGGGCCGACATGGAGGAGAGGGGCGTGCAGCGCAATCCGATTGAACCTATTGGATAAGGCCCTTCAATACGTGGCGGAAATCGATTCCGCTCCGGAGATGAGTAAAGGAGGAGATCTGGCGGAACACCTCAATGTGTTCAATCAAATGATTAGTGAACTTACAAGCTTGGAGATAAAGTTCGAGGATGAAGACATAGCACTTTTACTATTGGCATCGTTGCCGGATTCGTTTGACCATCTGGTGACTATGCTCCTTTATGGAAAGGAAACCCTGGAGATCGGAGAGGTGATTGCTGCCCTAATTTCTAACGATACCCGAAAAAGGGCAAGTAGTTCAAAATCTTCGGGAGAGGGACTCTTTGTGAAGGAGAAAAGCAGTCAAGGAAGACGAAGATCAAAGGATCGAGGATCAAGCTATAGGGGTCGATCAAAATCCAAGGGAAGGTTTAAAGGAAGATGCTATGGGTGTAATGAGGAAGGGCATACCAAGAGATTCTATCCAAATAAGAACGAGAAAAAGAAAAGGAGCTCGGATGAAGCAAGTGTAGCCGAAAGACCGACATTAATCATGGGGACATCTTGTCCATATAGTCGGGAAGGACACCTTTGAAGATTCATGGATCTTGGACTCCGGATGCACTTATCATATGTGTCCTCATCAAGAAACCTTCGATGAGTACAAAGCATATGATGGTGGTTCGGTTCTCATGGGGAATGACACTTCGTGCAAGACCGTGGGATTTGGAACCGTGAAAATCAGGATGTTTGATGGCATGATCGGAACCCTGGCGGATGTGCGTCACGTACCGGGTCTAAGGAAGAATCTAATTTCATTAGGAGCACTTGAATCCAATGGATGCAAATACTCGGCTCAAGGTGGAGTCTTAAAGGTGATAAAAGGAGCTCTAATTGTTCTAAAGGGACAGAGGCATGGGAACCTATATCGGCTTATGGGAACCACGGTGCAAGGTGGAGCGTCTATGTCCACGGATGCTAGCATGGAGATAGATAACACTTATCTATGGCATATGCATCTTGGGCATATGAGGGAAAGAGGATTGATGGAGCTTCACAAGAGGAAAGCACTCCAAGGTATGAAAACATGCAAATTAGATTTTTTTCAAATTTTGTGTTCTTGGAACACAATGCAGAATACGGTTCAAGATTGCAAATCATACGAGCAAGGACGTGCTCGAATATGTACACACAGATGTATGGGGTCCTTCACCGGTAAAATCAAAAGGTGGGAAGGAATACTTCGTGACATTCATTGATGATTTCTCTCGAAAAGTTTGGGTCTACTTCATGAGACACAAAAGTGAGGTCTTTGACAAGTTCAAAGAATGGAAAGCGAAGTTGAGACTTCAATTGGGAAAAAGCTTAAATGCTTGAGATCGGACAATGGAGGAGAGTACAAATCGACACCGTTCATGGAGTTTTGCAAGAATGAAGGGATTAAATATCACTTCACGGTTCCGGATACGTCCCAGGAAAATGGCGTAGCGGAAAGGATGAACCGGACCTTATTAGAGAGAGCTCGGAGCATGAGGCTGCATGCGAAATTGAGCAAAGAATTTTGGGCGTAAGTCGTTTGCATGGCGTGTTATCTTGTGAATCGATCTCCATCAATTGCAATTGAATGCAAAATTCCCGAAGAGGTATGGACTGATAAAACCGTCGATTATTTTAACTTAAGAATATTTGGTTGCCCTGCTTTTGTACATGTGCAGAGTTCAAGCGCTCGAAATTGGATCCAAAATCAAAACAATGCATATTCCTCGGTTACGAGAAAGGAGTGAAAGGCTACAAAGTATGGGATCCAAGTCGAAGAGAGTTCGACGAGCGGGGATGTTGTGTTCGATGAATCTCGCAATGTTGAAGTCAAGCTGCGTGCTACACGCGGCTATTGAAGATGAGAGTGATAAATCTATCGTTAAGGTGGAGCTTGAAGCTAGAGAATCTACAAAGAATGGCGAGTCATCCGATGAAGCTCCGGAAGTTAAAGAAACGGTAGAAATTCCTCGTACTATTGCGACAGTCGAGGAAGGCGCACTCTCAAAGCACCGGAAAGGTACGGTTTTGAGGACATGGTTGCTTATGCTCTTACCGTAGGCTCCGGCGATCCAAGCTATCATGAAGCTTTGAAAAGTGATCACAAAGAAAAGTGGATGATTGCTATGATGGAGGAGATGGAGTCATTACAAAAGAATGAGACATGGCGGCTTGTGAGGAAGCCCAAGGATCGGAAAGTCATTGGTTGCAAATGGGTACTTCGAAAAAAGGAAGCAACAATAGACAAAGAGCAAGAGAGATACAAGGCCCGACTTGTTGCTAAGGGCTTTGCACTGAAAGAGGGGATTGATTACGATGAAATATTTTCTCCGGTTGTGAAACACACGTTAATTCCTGTTTTACTAGCTATGGTGGCCATGTATAACTTGGAGCTCGAGCGGCTAGATGTAAAGACGGCATTCCTTCATGGTGACTTGGAGGAGAAAATTTACATGGAGCAGCCCGAAGGCTTCAAAATAGAAGGGAAAGAGAATCACGTTTGTTTGCTCAAGAGATCACTTTATGGTTTAAAGCAATATTCGAGGCAATGGAATAAAAGGTTTGATTCTTTTGTGCTTCATATTGGCTACATAAGGAGTGTGCATGATCCTTGTGTCTATTACAGAGTTTTGGATGATAAGTCGCTTATTCCGTTGATGTTATATGTTGATGATATGTTAATTGCTGCAAGAAAAATGGGAGACATTATTTCACTAAAGTCTCGGTTATGCAACGAGTTTGATATGAAGGATCTTGGTGCTTGTAAAAAGGATCCTTGGCATGGAAATTTTTTGAGATAGACATGTAAGTAAACTTTGGGTAAATCGGAAGAAGTATGTTGAGAAGGTCTTTGAGAGGTTCAACATGGGAAAAGCCAAACCGGTTTGTATACCTTTAGCAAATCACTACAAATTATTCGAGAAACAATGTCCTGGTTCACATGAGGAGGTTGTAAAGATGTCTCAAGTACCCTATGCCGGCGCAATAGGGAGCCTCATGTATGCTATGGTTTGTAGAAGACCGGATTTGGCTCATGCGGTGAGTCTTGTCACAGATACATGAGCAATCCGGGTAAGGAACACTGGGAAGCTGTTAAGTGGATCTTTCGTTATTTGGCTAGAACTACCGGAATGGGTTTGATGTTCGGTTCAAAGGGAGAATCGATCGATTTAGGCGTGTTATATCGATTCGACTTCGCGGTGATTTGGACAAGCGAAGGTCCATTACGAGGATATGTCTTTACTCTTGGAGGGGGAGCTATTTCATGGAGGGCAATGCTTCAGTCTACTACATCATTGTCTACAACCGAAGCCGAGTATATGGCAACAAGCGAGGTCGCGAAGGAGGGAATATGGCTGACCGGCTTGGTCACGAGTTGGGTTTAAAGCGGAAAAGTGTTACATTGTATTGCGATAGCCAAAGTGCAATATGTCTCGCAAAAAATTAAGTGTTTCATTCCAAAACGAAACACATTGAAGTTCGGTACCACAATATTCGAGAATTTGTGGAGAACGGTAGCATTGCTTTGGAGAAAATCCATATTAAAGATAATCCCTGAGATATGCTCACGAGGACAATTACTACAAAGAAGTTCAAGTCCCTGCGGGGACTTGATTTCTCTCACTCATCATTGAAGTTGATGGAGGCCGCACCGGTCAAGGGCGGGTGTACCTATTGCGAAGGTACGGTGGAGATTGAGATATATTCACGTTCTTGATTCGAGTGGAGGCTTGTGGTTTATTCAAGCCAAGATGGAGATTTGTTGATGTTGTCTTGAATTTCAAACGAAGTCAAAGAACGCTTGGAGATATGTCAAGATATTTCAGAAGATTTGGGGGATAATCACTAAAGATTTATTAGTTAGTTTCTTAAATTGATAAAATCTTTAGAGATACCAATCTGGTGATCTTTATTATTCAGCAATTGTACCTTGTATCTTTTGACGCTCAGAAAATAAGAAATTGTCTCTCTCTCCCGTGGACGTAGGCGGATTTTTTTGCCAAACCACTTAAATCTCTGCGTTCTTGATTATTCTTATTTTTCTTTTCATCTCATCTAGTTAGAGAGCTCTTCCGCATAACAAATGGGGACCCAGATAAACAACAAGCAAACCTACAAGAACATCTGCATAGTAATGGTATAATACCTGCAACAGCCTTTGAGCTGCAGCAGATCTCTTTGACCGTAGCCTTCCATCCCCTGCAATAAGAAAACGAACCCGATTTGTGAGTAATTGGAGCGGAAATCCTTATGAACTGATCATGCTCTTGCGGATACAAATGGAGTGAAGTTGCCACAGCACCCGAATCTTTGCTAGAGACAAGAGATAACATGTCAAAGAAGAAAATCCGGACATCATTGCTTGGATTATACAAGAGGCGGGCGATTACGAGTTGCGGCATTTCTACATCTTTTTCCGACGATCCAGTGTTCTATGAAGTCGGATCTAATCAAGTTTGAAGTGCTTGAATAGTTGGCATAAGCAGTTGCTAAGAAAAACTTGTTTGATTGCTTGATATTCCAACACAAACACATTATGTGAAAGTGTCCTATCTTTTTTAGAAGCTGTGAAATGAATGAGAATGACAGAACTGAAATATGTTACTCCATACATTATAACGTTGTGTGCAAGTTGAGCCATCCGCATCGATCCACCTTTCCTTCTGAGACGGTTGACGGTTATCTCGGTCTTAGTTTTCTGCAAGAAGCCGGCGGAATTAGACGAATTCAAGAAGCATGTTGGCATTGTCTTTCAGGAACTTAAATGAAGTTAGATGAATCAAACCTCCAATATATCCTTAGGTGGTCTTTATTTGTATTCTTTCGAAATTGCCAGGTGCTCTTCAACAGAGTGCTTGTGGCGCAAGAATAAATTGATGCACATGCGATTCTTTTTATATTTTTTGTTTTTTCCTTTCACGTAAGCAAATAGTTCTATTTTCTCACTCCAAATTCAAAATGACAACCACATTTCTTTAAATATTAAAAATCATTAACATAAAGAAAAAAAAATTTGGTCTACGTCAGCCACAAAATTTGACATACATAAGAAGTCGGAGAAATTATATAAAAAAAAAGTCTTAAATTTATTACACTTATTTTACTTCTTTTTTAAACCTTTCAATTGGCCAATTTAACCCAAAACCTTTTGATGATTTGATAGTTTAGTAATTCCAATCAATTTTGATAGGAAATCGTGAAGCCGATCATTCTACGTGCCATGACCGACGCTAACGTGATTAATTTTTAAGAAATTTTCTGAATTTTTTATTATTCTTTTCGTATTTTCTTCTCTTGTTTACTTTTTCTTTTCTATTTTTTAGTTTTTTTTCTTCTAAGACCCTTGCCCAGACAACTAATAGGTGAGGGCCGCGACCCTTGCCCGCCAACCATTGCCGGACTTCGTAGGAAAAAAAAAAGAGAAGAAAGAAAAATAAAAGATTATAAAAAATTCATAAATTTTAAGAAAAAAAATTATAAAAATTTCACGTCAGCATTCGCCATTCTACGTGGCATAGACGATGTCCACATTAATGATTTCCGACCAAAATTGATTGGAAGGCGACTGGACTAAATCGGACGAATTAAAAAGTTTAGAATTGAATTGAAACAAATGCAATAAATTTATGACTATTTTGATGCTTTTATCAAAAAATTACTAAGGCAAATGTTGTTGCAAATGCACCCTAATGTACTGTTTGAAGAGAAGAACTTGCATCTGTATTTCTTCTAGTAGGTAATTGGGAACCTACAGGACATACACACATGGATACATACACAAAGAAACGACTTTCATTGATTAAGAAAAGGATTCGCATAGAGTATTATTTAACATCATAATTTGCAATTTATTTCAATTTAAATGTACTAAGGGCTACTGCATTTGGTCTATCTAATGATTTCTACCAATGTAGAAAGAAGTCGGCATTTGTAGCGCAGAGGTGTTCGAAGAGACATCAAAGTTGCTAGATTGAACTAAATCAAGAAAAAACTTTTTGATTTATCAATTTATGGATTTGGCTTTGTTTGTTCTAGGAAGCGAAAATCAATAGATTTGACTTGATTGGTAATAGAGAGATAACGACTAGAGGAAGAAAGAAGAATGCTATGGTGTATTTGGCCAACAGCAATACAGCGGTCGGCCAGCAATGTGGTGAGACATAAGATCACAACAGAACCGCCGGTAAAACTTCCTCGGACATGCTTTCCATCCATTCACCACATAACTTCAGAACAACCAAACAGGATCAAACAGGCGATTCTTAAATCGCCGCCGCTACTTACAGGGGAACCTACCGCATAAAACTGAAATTCAACTCCTAGCCAGAGGCCTGTAGAACCAGCTCGACTATCCACGATGGATGGTACCATGAGCGAACCATCATTCAAAACAGGACGGGACCATGACTGCAGAAAGCTGACTGACTCTGCCCACTAGTGACCATGCTAGGAAACTCCTATTACAAATCGATACCAAAGAAACCAATCTCTGGAGAACATAGAATCACCAGATACAGCGGTACGTAACATGCGCGCCAGTTACGTCACCACTGTAGGTAACTTTTACAACCTGACCCTTCTCAAGTCCATAATACCTTGCAATTGCATCGTTCTTCAGCATCCTTGGAAGCTGGTGAGAAACAAAATAACCACACACAATCAGCACGATCTCCAATCACCAAAACGAAGAGAGCAGACAAGCTTTTTTCCCACACCACCACAAGACCTCTAAAAGCACATGCTGCCGATTCCAGATAAGGAAATTCATTTTACTAGTGGTGCTACGTTCCACAGTCCAAGCTTGGATCATGTAACTATGAATGCAAGTACTGGGTGAAGATACTATGTAATCTAAATAAAGCACATAATTCATAGGACGATACTGTGTGTTGGGCAACTTCTAGAAAGCCAACAGACAGTTATTACTTGGATCATGTCATTTTCCATTATTAGATATGTGGTGTGTGACCAATGACCAGCAAGTAATGGCCTAAAATGGAAACTCATTAGGGTACTTAGTATACTCAAAATGACAGGTACAAAAAAAAGTCCAAAGCTGTTTCATCAATGACACCGATATCATGATGATCTAGATCTTTGAAGCACAGCAAAATAACCTATAAGGCCATATAACTGAGTTAATCAAATTATGCATTGGTTGTAATGCACCTTCATGCATTAAGTTAATGGAAAATCATTCACAAACTAGCGGCTACTCTAATGCTTTGCAGCTACAAAATTTTAAACCACAAGAGCTTAAACAGATTTAAAAAAATGGACGAAATTCCATCCAAACTGACATATCAATGCATCTTCTCTGCATCTAGACGCACATATTGTACATCCTTTAATTTCTCTCTTTCCCAGTCTCCAATTTATGAAACATAAAGCAACAAGAAAATCACCATTAAAATAGAGTTAAACAGATAGTTTCCTCCCTGTACAACTTGATGGACTTACCTAAATTCGCACATGACCACATTCACAGCCATATATTTAGTTTTCTAAGTACCTCAAAGTCTAAACTATGGTCAACTGGAGTGTCAAGAACTACAACTAGTGTTCTTTTCCAGAAAGAAGCTTTATGCAATAGAACTGAATATTACAGCTAAAACGTCAGTATGGGACAAGATATGTTATATGTATGTTGGTAGAGATGATAGTCCACTAACCTGCTTCTCCTGTATACTGTACTTCTTTAAAAGACTTCGCTTTTCTTGATCCGTCAGAACACGATGTTTAGGCTTGAGGACATGCTTAGTTATATTCACAAGCAAGTTGGTTATCTGACATGAACAGAAAATAATGGATGATAGGAGTATCAAGCGACAAACTAGTTAAGATACACATAAAGATGAAACGTGAGTCTCACATTAAATAATAGACAGCAACAGGTGACAGAACCCTTTGATTATAAAGCAGATTAATAAGGACCATAAATCCACCGAATACTGGATCTAAAGGAGAACAGATTCATGAAATAAAAATTGAAGTCGTGCCAACATCAGCAATTGATAGGAAAATGCTCCAAGTGAGCGTAAGAGCAAGCAAACACAGGCAACATAAGTGACTCAATGAAAAGGGGAAGAAAAAGCCGGGCGCTAAAAGCTTGAAAGCATTAGCAGCCCAAAAGTAATTTGAGTAGAAAAGAAGAAGAGTATGTCTATTCTTTAGAGTCTTCAACTCCTTCGCTCGCACGCCAATCTAACCATCTAGTATTTTCACTTACATACCAGAATACTATGAAAGTTTTTATCAAACTCGACCAGCAGGAAAAGCAAAAATAACCTTCTCTTCCTATCATAGGCCGGCCACATTGGTTCTCATTCACCATATATGCTGTAACTGTTCTCATCCATGGCTTCTCAGCCAGCCCATCCCCTCTCAATTGGAGCCATCTCAATCAGTGTTTTTAAAATCGTCAAGAGCCCTCAAGATGCAGACAGTCCCCCAATAATTAAGGCCCTAGACACTTGCACAAGCGAAGGGAGGTGCTAAAAGTTACTGAGCAAAGGGAGTCACTAATGTAAAAGGGGCTAAAAAAGTTAAATCTAATTCTGACAGCACAAGCCATTGTTTGTCACTTTTTCTTGCTTATTTCTCCTTTTTATTCCAAAATATCTTCCCAGACTTATACTTACCTTTATCTGGATAGGGATAAGCACGTAATAGACTAAGACACAATTAAATCTTTGCTAAAGTTCTGCCAGGTGCCGTGAGCTGCTCGAGTAAGCGATGGCTAGGTGAAGCCACCTTGCCTAAGACTAGGCGAGGTGCCAAAGCTTCAGGTACAAGGTGAGGAAAATCCACATTGCTTATTGAATTTTATAATCAAATATTACATTTCTTGCACCATTCCAATAGGCAACTGCATTCCTTCCTCCCTCCATCATTCTCTTTTCAAAGTCATATTCCTCCCCTTTCAATATGAATGTCCCTAAACATCACGATCAATAAAAATATTGACTTACTTGTTAGAACACACAACTGCATACATTATCTGAGGGAAGAAGCTCTTATAAGGTATCTTGCCACATTCTATGCTTTATTTACTCAACGCCTTCACATCTTACTCCAACAACTAACATAAAGAGGCTTCAGGCACACTAGGGGCTACATTTGGATCTCGCAACTTTACTTCAACCTATAAGCCTTCTTTTCGCAACAACCACCTCAAGCACCAATAAGATTTAGTGATTTGTGTAGCAACTTTACCTCTAAAAAGAACCGAAGCTTACATTTAATCAACTTCGGAAAAAGAACAAAAAATCTTGGTTCCAATCAACATAAACTGCAAGCTGTAGCCAAAATATGATCTACAGTCTAACGCACGGAAACGAGGGGGCAAAAGAAGTGAATAGAACAGCGTGATACCTGGAATACTTCAACTTTAAAAGAGAAAAGATCCAGTGATTTAAGAGCTTGATTGGTCATTTCACCTTGCAAGACCAATATCAACCCACTCAAACCTTCTTTGTTAGCAATTTGCCCACTAATATAACGGATACTATTAACTTTTACAGGACCAGGATTGCAAAAATACGCCAACACCTGCAGTCAGAGCACTTTTCAATTCACCGAAACAACAATTCGCTCATAAATGAGCATATGAAAAGTAGAAGTAATCAAAAATGCCAACTGAAAGAGTGAAAGAAGCGACCACATGCCACAAGATATGATTCAGTTTTCGTGTTAAAGGAAAAAAATTAACTACATGACGCATTTCTTCCCCCAGAGAGAGCTGTCAATTTTCTGATGGTTTCCCAAGACTGAAGCAGAAATGCCCAAGAAACAAGGCTTTTGACACAACTCGAAACACTACGCCATGGTGGAGAACTTTAAGTACAATGCTGATCAACTTGAAGTTCTGGAACAGCAGAGTGACTCCACCAAAACTACAAGATGACCCCGCCCCAAAAAAGTATGCGAAATGCGTATAACACAGCATAAAGAAACAAGAGAGAGGGTGGTAAATGTTAATAAGACCAACAACAAGGAGGCTCTACGAGCAAAGGTACCTCTCAGTCGGAATCAATTAATCACACAACACGCGAAAAGGGTTCAAAACCAAAAAAGCAGAGCATCTCCATTTTCTGCTGACTTGAGAAGGCATGCAAGCAAAGAATTTCATCACTGCACAGAGAAGTTTCAAATTTGACAATCAAAACGCACGATCGATCGAACCGTGTCAGACGCAACTCTCAAATCATCCCGCTTACCTAACATTTGACAAAGCAACATTTCACCTCACTCCATTAAAGCACCCGACGCCTAAGATTACACCCATATCGGGAAACCATCGATGACAAAACAGAGCCTATAAAAAAGAAGTTGGGATCGAAGGCTTACTCGCTTGGAAGGGTCGGAGCGGAGAGAGTTGGAGATGCGGAGGCGGTCAATGTCGGGGCTCTGGCCATGGGAGGCCCGGAATTCGGCCAGAGAAAGATCGATCTCGGAGGAGGCAATCGCGTAGCCCCTGTCCCGGAGCATCTCGAGGAGGGTCCTCCGGGCCAGATAGTAGCGGTGGCTCTCGGTGCTGCCCTCGTCGACGTAGCTGCTCATGCACCGCGGCCTCGTCCGTCCGTTCGCCGCCGCCGCCATTTCCGGGCCGTCGACCTCCATTGCGCTTGCGGCCATGTCCTCTCCCTCCGAAGCAGAAGGCCACCGAGGTACGCTGAGCGTCACTCGCCGCGTGCGGGAGAGTGACTTGGAGAGTCTGGCCGACTCGACTAAGAAGAAGGATGGACGGTGACGCGACCCCCTGATTGGCGGGCCGAACCGGACCGAGATGGGCCGGTTCACAATATTAACCAGGCCTCGGCCCGTACATTGACCGGGCCGAAAGAATTGGCCCCAGTTGGATTTCCCGGGAATCAGGCTTGAGTTTGATTCTAAAAGCAAATATGTGAACTGCTCCTGTCACGCGATCGACCCGAACCCTGTTTTCGATTAAGGTTGTGCTCGTGTCTTTGATTAGGGTTGTAGTCAGGTCGGGTCACAATGAACACTCTTTCTTAAATATTTTTCTTTGTTCACTAATAAATCGATTAATTAAACTCATGTTTTCGATTAAAGTGGTGCTCAGGTCTTCAATTGAGGTTGTACTCGGGTCGGATCACAATGAACACGATTTCTTGACGTTCGGGTCTAGCATGACCCGAACAGCTTTTTTTTTTTGGGCCCAAACAGTTGACAGCCCTACTATTGAGGACTTACATCAACGCATCATTGCTTCATTCTTGCCTCCAGAAAAGACAACATGCACGCCGATTGTCTGCAACTAGCAAGTTCACAACATGGAGGAAGAAGAAGAAGAAGACGAAGAAGCAGCTAAAAAGCAGGTTCTTTGGGCAGTTCTAAGAATAACTTGTGGATGTAAAGAGATCACCTGTCATCCTCTAGACTTGTGCGGTCCGCCCAAATGTTTCAGGGTGCGTCGTGGAAAGATTTAAATAAAGTAGAAAGTAAAAAGAGCAAAAGTGTAAAAATCTATCCAAACATGCCCAGGCTAGACGAGCTAGAGTTTGTTCCGGGTTAACGATGAGTCGAAGACGCAAGAGTAGTTTTTACCACTTCCATAAGAACAAAAAGAGTTTGTTACACTACACTGGTGAACCCACTTTAACTTTTTCTTAACCTCTGCAACTTTTCTAATGTATATATATACACGAATTTTGACAAGATTGTTCATCGCTTTTAGAATTTTGAACAAGATTGTAAATTCTGACTTCCGCTTCATCATAAATACATGTGCTTGAAAAATTTCGCAACCCTTCTATGCATTCTAAAAATTCAAGGTTTGGGCATTCAATTAAAAAGAAAAGAAAAATTGGATATCAAAAGCGAAAGGACTTCTTCATGAAGCAGCAGCAGATAGATATGGCTTCGGCTTTGGGGGCTTCGGCCACCCTCTGTTTTTGCTCATCTCGTGACTGCTCAGATTTACACAACAGAGACCCAAAGTCAAATCTTCACATCGTCGCTGTTATTCTGTTCTTCTCCTGCTCTCCACCCTTCTCTCATTCACTGGTAACTCGAAACTAGTTGGAAGTGAACCAGTAAAAGGGGTCTTCCCTACAGCTCCGGACAGGTGCTCCTGTCAGTTCCTTTTAGCTGGTGCTGTAAAAATGGCGAATTTCCAGAGTCTTTCGGTGGGATTCGGCATGGCATGAGCGAATGAAACCACCAACCGCAATTTGTCACACGGCAATCAATGGTCATGTGGGGGGCACAAGCAGGGCAAAGAGAGGTCGTTTTCGGATGGAGTAAGGAGTGAGTGAGTGAGGGAGCACGTCGGAGATATCAGATAAAGGTTCCATCTCCCATCAATTAGGAAAGCTTGGACTTTCGTGGGGTCAGTTGGTGATAGGAGGTTGTTGGCTTGAGAAATTGGAAAGGGGGTCCTCACGTGGCCTTTTTACATCTGGGTCAACTACCTTGGCGATGCAAGAATTCTCCTTAACGACAATTTCATGCTTCAGATTTATGTCCTAAAAATTTGATTTCTGGGAAAAAGATTGCAACTTTAAGGACTTTGCGATGTTATCTTAGATTTGTTTACAATCCCAGAAAGGTTCTTCCAACTTTTTGGTAGATAAAGAAAGTGAATACAGAGAATTTGATGAGGGGAAGAAAAAGGAGATACAGGACAAGAAAATTAGTGAAGATGGAGAAATTTCTCATTAGTATTTAGTGATTTAATACATCTTGAAGAGTGTTCAGGATACTAGTAGGCATTATTTACAAAGTCCTTTATGCAGTGGCAATGGAAAGGATTAAAGGAATGGCAGAGCATTGAATATTTGGTAAAACTCATATATAATTCCTACCTACCAAGCAGCCGCCAAGTTGCTACCTTTCCTCTCTCTCTCTCTCTCTAACCCGCCAAAACCTTGTCACAGACTCACATTTTCCATTTCTTGGTGAAGTCACAGACTAACTCCACATTAACATCTCTCTCTCTCTGACATTCAAGACTTCCACAGGCAAAGAGAGTCTCCCAAACAGGAAAAAATGCAGGGAGGCCAAATGATAGTTGAAGAGAATACCAAGCTCTCATCAGTTCTATCTCCTTCTAAACCTGTACATCTTCTTTGTCTCTCTCTCTCTCTCTCTCCTTTTCAAGTTCCATCCATAGTGAATGTGCTTTTTGTTACTTAAATTCTGTGAATTTGGTGCTTACAGTCAGCTTTGTTCTTCCTCGATCATGTGCTTCGGTGTATTGAGAAATAGATTTGTTGAGGGGATTAACATATATATCATGCAAACCATAAATTGCTATATTATTAGTTACCTCGTCCAAACATATGCTTGGGGTAATATTCACTCTGTTGATTTCTCACCTTGCAGAGCTATATACAATCACTCACCAAGATAGTCGGCACTCTCGGACCTAATTCGCGATCCGTGGAAGTAATCGAGGCATGCCTCAAGGCGGGAATGTCAGGTACATTCTAACCGCTGCTCATTGAGAGATTTTGATTTACCTAAAGATAGTCCCCGATGCATCCGCAGATACTAATTTCGAACTTTCGTTTGGTTAGTCGCACGTTTCGATTTTTCTTGGCTGGATGGAGACTACCATCAGGAAACTCTTGAGAATTTGAGGATGGCTATGAAAAACACTAAGAAGCTTTGTGCAGTGAGTAACCTGTTCTAGCATTTGTGTTTCCTCATAGTAATCTGCTGAATAGAGACTCCATCACTTTACGGTAGTTAACCTTCAAAGTGTTCACTAGCAAGTGTTCACTGCAGTCCTCTCACACCGAACATTATGACGCCACAAGTGCGTGTCCGCTTTCAAGTTTCAACAACCCTTGTTAAAGCTTATAAGTCATCTCTAGTGTTTGTTTTCCTGTTTCAAAAGATAAAAGGCATAGTCTGTCGTATTTGATTAAACATCTTAGGTGTTTGAAGGTACCTTGTCTGAAAAATTGCAAGTATTGATTTATTGTCAGATTATGCTGGACACGACGGGTCCAGAGCTGCAAGTATGCAACAAAACTGGGAATCCAATTGATTTTAAGGCTGATAGTCACGTAACCGTAACTTCAGACCTTTCTAAAGAACTATCTGCTGAAGTCTTACCAGTTGACTATGCAGAGTTAGCGAAGGTATGTTTTTCTTCTGCACTATATTAATATGTTAAACATGAAGATTGTCATTTTCTCTTTAATAGGATGTAATCATGAAATAGACTGAAAAAGGACAAACACTAAACAGGATTAGACTCTGTGTAGTACTGCAAATGCTAAGAGTAATTCTCCTGGATATGCCTAGCCTAAATAAATCTTCTATATGCCTCTTCCATGCAGATGGTTCGGAAGGGTGACACGGTTTATCTTGGACAGCATCTCTTCACAGGGCACGAGACCACATCTGTCTGGCTCGAGGTAGCTTAGTAACTTCGAAACTTTCTTCACCATCCCTCCAAATTGCGGAGTGATTTCGTAGCTTAATCTTGTATGCTAGTTCTGTTGACGAACTTTGCAGGTCATGGAGACAAAAGGTCAAGATGTCATTTGCCTTGTGAGAAACAGTGCCACTCTCGCAGGCTCTATGTTCACTGTCTACGTATCCAATGTCCCGATCAACTTGCCCACATTAACTGAACATGACAAGCAGGTACTGCTCACATCTTTACAACTTCCAACTGTGCGATCTGGACTTTCATTTTTCTCGTGTATAGGACGATGTACTAGTCAGCCAAATATTAGCCATTGTTCAAGTATAGATTGCCTCCTGAGAGATTTTCTTTCTCGACGACTAGAAAGCTCATTTATACTGTTTACATAAGGAACAGAATTGATGGGAACAAGGTGATCTGCCATTTAATCAATGCTGCTTAATTTTTGCCTCATTTATTTATAGAAAAAAACTAGCAGTTTGTAAGAGTAGAACGCAAATTCCTAGTCGCTCCTATGGAAGCTGTATTGCATTGTCCATTTGCAAATATTTTTATACTGGAACAGCAGCAAATTTTGCCGCCATAATCATAGTTTCTTTGCCATGATTTGTTTAGTTATGTCTTCTGGTTGGAATACATCAACCATAGAAATCACTTTGTCTCAGTTCAGTTTTTGCTGGATTTATGAGTGTCCAGCTCCTTTTCCTTCATGGCTTAAGATAGAATAAAACACACACACATCACAGTAGATGAGTGAGACTTTGATTACCTCAGGATCACTTATGGACTTCACTGTTTGTTGCCATATATTTTTCTATTGCAATTCTGCCAAAATCATTTGAAATGATCTCGCTGCTGCTATTTTCCATGCTTGACAGGTCATATCAAAGTGGGGCTCACGTAACAATGTCGATTTTATCTCTCTTTCGTACACCTGTCACGGGGAAGATGTAAAGGAGGTCTGTTAGGATCACAATCTTTGCTTTATCTTTTTCTTGTCGGGTATCATATTGGAGTCACTCCTGGATAAAATTTGGTTTTTATCGAAGTAAGAAACTATATGCAGGAAGGACTTACAAGCAGACAGCATCTTGTAGAATTGTTTATGTTAGGCATTGGCCTTAAATGAGTTCTTTTCTACAGCTTAGGGAGTTCCTTAAGAAGCAGAATCTCAGCGAGACTCAAATATATGCGAAAGTTGAAACCGTTGAGGTGAGCTGACATTTTGACAGGATAAACGATTACAATCTCGGTGTTTCCCGTAATCATGATCCTTCTGGTATCTATAATTCAGGTTTAGCATTCACATTTCCTTTTAGTGGGGGGGTTTGAAGAATAGTTCTTGTGTTAACCATGGCTTCGTTTTGATTCAGCCCTTTCCTCTGACCTCTGTCACTTGTCTACAATCATGCCAGGGCTTGAAACATTTCGACGAGATACTGCGGGAAGCAGATGGCATAATCTTTGGTCGGGGAAACTTAGGAATTGACTTACCCCCAGAAAAGGTCAGGGCAGTCGTTTGTAGATACTTCTAATCAGTACCAAATACACTCTTCTCATGCTTATCTAGAAATTAATACATGAGTCAATGAATTCTCTTTATGACGCTAAAATCAATATCAAAGGGTCCATGATGAAGTTATTAGTATAGTCATTAATATGACTTCATAAGAGATTTACTTCCCAATACTGTATATCAGATGTATGCATGCTCTTCACTTCTATAGTACGATTATCTAGCTGATCAATGTTAGCTCCTCGTTTCCTAGGTTTTCTTGTTTCAGAAATATGCTGTGAGTAAATGCAACCTCATGGGCAAACCCGTTGTAATTACTCGAGTGGTTGATAGCATGACTGGAAACCTGCGTCCAACTCGGGCAGAAGCAACTGATGTTGCTAATGCTGTTCTTGATGGTTTGTGTCACAGTGAACTCTGACGGTACAACATTTTTTCACATGTATGACGCCTCTGCAAACTTCAGTAATTTTCTTTGTGTAATTAAACAGGTGCCGACGGAATAATGCTAGGTGCAGAGACCCTTCGGGGTCTCTATCCGGTGGAGTCCATAAAAATTGTGGGCAAGATTTGTGCTGAAGTAAGTGACTAAGTGATAGGAGGAATGTTTCATTCGAAACAGTAGCAGTCGCTGGGATGGTATTAGACCTGTAGGTCTATGTTTTCTCGCGCCGACGAATGTTACTTGACGGGGCTTAGTTGATATTGCAGGCTGAGAATGTGTACAACCATACCCTTCATTTCAAGAGAATCATCAGACGTGTTGAAGAACCCATGTCCTATGCAGAATCCGTCGCCTCATCAGCGGTACCAAACTTCTTCATGTATCAGCTGTCTAAAGATGATTTTTATACGTCGACTTGGACCCATAAAAGCCGTTCTAATTTTCTTGTTTGGTATGTCTGAAGGTACGTTCTGCCGTTAAGGTCAAGGCTGCAATAATTGTTGTTTTCACATCTTCCGGCAGAGCGGCAAGGTGTTTAAACAAATGCTTATGTTTCAGTTTTCATATCTCACTTGGACCAAGACTTCCAGTATATAAAAGATGACGTGACGATTAAATGTGGTGTGACATTATTTGCAGGCTAATTGCAAAATACAGGCCATCTGTGCCTGTAGTTGCGATCATGATCCCTCGTCTCCGGGCGAATTCACTGAAATGGACTTTCTCCGGCGCTGCGCAGGTAATGGATAAGTTCTCTCAGCCTTAGCTGGTTTGATCCTGTGCTCGGTTTTCGAAAAATCTCTTATCTGAGGAGCTTTCGATGAAACAGGTTAGGCAGTTGCTTGGAGTGAGAGGTGTTTACCCTATTTTGGGTAGTCCAGATGCTGTAAGAGCTTTTCTTTCTTCTTCCTCTACATGTTTCGATGTGTGCAGAGAACATATTTTTTCTCACTTGAATAGTTTGTATTGGTCTATCTCTTGGGGCACGTGGCACATAATTTGGAACACTTGCAGCAGTCAATTGTTTTCTTGATTGCACGTCGATGCAGGTGACTTCAGGCGGTGAAGAACCTGGACTGAGACTAGCTATTGAACATGGTAGATCGGTCGGATTGCTCAAATCTAACGACCGCATCGTCGTCTTCCAGAAAATTGGAGACTCGGCAGTGGTGAAGATCGTTGAGGTTCAAGGCCAGCCCTTGGTATAAGACATGTCGAGATCACAGACCAGACGTCTCGCTGCTGCCCACCCGGGGTCTCACTTCGATTCTATAAGTCCTCATTATCTGCATCTCCCTCGCGATCTCGTCGTCGTTTCACTCTTATTCCCCTCTACTGAATTATCCCCAGTTTCTGTTCATTTACTCGGCAATGAATTGGTCGGCGTATGCTATTCTCACCCCTTGTTTGCAGACACTCCACACTTGCTGCAAAATGTGAGCACAATTGCTTAAGTAATGGATACGAAATGCTAATTGCAAACAAACAAAATCTTTTTGTACCCAAGAGAACGTCCGCAAAGAATATAAATTGGGAATCAGCACCGGCAAAAATGAAAGAAATCTTACAATATGCAAACTGCAAAGTCCTATGTAGAAACCGAAATGACCACTGCATTCGCTCGCTCATATCTCGTCTTCCTCGAGAATATCTCGTTTAGGGTAGTCCCCAACCTGGAACACCGCATAACGATGAGAAAATTCAAGCTAAGGACAGTGGCAGTTCGACAAGCAAAGGCCACAGAGCGCAACTCTGGCTAACAAGGAGAATTTCATTTGGAATACTTGCAAGCATTTCCATTAATCCCTAAATGAAGAAAAATTCAACACATGAAAGTTGTTGCATCTCACATTTTATATACATGTCTCTTCGCGTGAACATGAAACTTGTTTTTTTTTTTTTTAGCCAACGCGCGAACAATAAATTTCAATGCAAAAAGTATGTTTCGAGAGAGATGGGGGCACATCCTTAGAACATGATGCCCCACTTTTGGTAATTTTTACAGCTCAACAATTGGCTCATAATTCACACATCTAGCAGTAGCAGTAGTAGTACGTTTGAAGTATCATGTATAATATCATCATCAAACTACTGTCGTCTCCCGACCTTGACTTTGTCTGGTCTGACCATTGCATCGTGAAGTGGAGGACACTCGAAGTAGCGTGTCCCTTTTACCCTGCAACATCAAAACGTCCGGTAAATATTTAAATGCGCAGGGACATCCATGAGGAAAAGAACTTACTCATGCTAGAACAAGCAAGATGACAGCAAGCACGCATGGAAAGAGCAGAAAATAGCTTGTTATTCTTGAGAACCTTTGCGGGAACAGCATTTATATGCCTTTCAGTCTATCAATCATTGCAACCTGAGAACCCAGAGTTTCGGAGATGTAAGAAAATAGAGTTGGCACACCTCAAGGGTAAAATTATACCCTCGAACCTTTATTTTTCCTCCTGTTTTTAACAGGTGTTTTCAGCTTGTTGAGAAATTCAACCATTTTTCAGAGTAAAGCAAGCAGGGCGTAGGTGCGGCCTGTGAATTGAGCCAGACCTTGCTCTTTAGGAAGGCTCTGTTCGGTGGAAAACAGAGAGCAAGAAGAGAAGTATATCATATGTTTTCCAATTTGGGACAAAGATTTTGGCATAACAGAACAAGCTTCAAGGTATGATATGTTGCTTAATAGCGTTCATTGATCCTTTCATCTATCTATCAATACAAGCACAGTATTGACTTTGTTAGCAATGTCATTACTACTTTTCTTCACCAATGAGCGCTAGAGTTTTAATCAGACTGACAGTGGGTCATTGGCAGCGACAAATATACAAAACAACTCAAGTAAATGCCAAGAGCAAAAAATTGTAACGAGGTACATACATGCCATCATGCTTTCCCAATGGTTCATCATATTGAACACCAATCCAGAAACCGGGTGCAAGAGATTCTGCTTTACCCACAAATTTTACTACTCCTCTTTTAGCCCCTGGCTCAACTTCACATCTATCTCCTACCTTAACAATCAAAGAAGACAAACCACACACATTATGTGCATCCTCTCAGCAAGGCACAGAAACAGTACAGAATATGGCAGAAAGACAGCAAGAAACAAGACAAGGAAGAGAAATAGAACAAGTCTAGAAATGCCTCTGCGCCTGTAATAAGAAAACTTTGGCACAAATGTATGTGTTCCATTTCACTTTCAAATAACAGTTCAAAATACAGATCTTATACCGAAAATGGCCCGTAGGGTAACCCATCCTATTGAGTTAATACGGCATCAACCATGCTAACAAAAAGAAACGTGGACTGCCAAAAAGTTCTCGAGTTTTAGTTTCTCATGGATATGGAATTATCCTAACCAAAGCAGATGATAACTATTGCTTGCAATATTTCGTATGATGAAGGAATGCTTTAGAAAGGAGCCCAGATTTATTGATCTCTTCAGCGATGTAAAACAAGACGCTATTATGGTTTTTCAATATACTACTGTCAGAGCACTCGGCGTGATCACTGCTCTCTGATGTTATTTTCTATTCACTCCCACACCTCCTTTCCACTAAGAAAGCTTCCCCTACTTGTAACCATAGTTTTTCTGAGATATGTGAATGGCATCATATAAGAGACGGTTGATCACCAAAGGCCGTCCACATCATTTGCACTCTTAATACTATCATCCATTTTCTCAGGCAGGACGGTATAGGCAGATAAAATATCCATTTTATTTAGTAGTAGCAAAGATTGTTATGCATTTGCGCCAACTTGTTCTTGATAACTTTTGGACATGAGAAGCTGATTAAATATTTTTTTTTTCAGTCTCCGTGATTAAAAGTATGATACGAGTAAAGTGAACGCAAAATGATTAGATGAGCTTTGTGATAAATGTACTTCGATAAATGAGTCAGCCCGCTGATCTACAGAGAGGCGCTGGTTACTGAAGAACTTCCTCGAAAACGTGATCCGCGATGCCGTGACCTACATGGAGCACGCTCGGCAGAAGACAGTGACCACCATGGGCATGGTTTTAGGAGGGTCTTTATGTATAGTTGGTAATGCAGTTGTAACTTGTTCTGAGTTTTCTGTTTCAAGAAAGTGAATTTGTGAAGGTTTTTTGTTCAACGTACGATGGGATCTATTTTCGGTGAATAGAATCAGTTTTGAGTTCTTCGGTTTCATTTTCTGCTTGTGTTTTGGGATGCTTCGTAAAGATCGTTCTCTGCTTATTATAATGCCTGGATGCAAACAAGGTCAGGTGCAGAGAGCGTATCTGTGAACTCGAACTCAGAACTGGAAGCAAAAGGTTGAGTTATTAAACCTCAGTTTAGAGGAAGCAAAAATGGTGAGGGGCTGAAGGAGGAAGAAGAACGAGCGTGAGGAGAGAGAGAGACGGGCAGAGTAAAGGAAGAGAGCATGAGAATGGAGAAGATAAGGGAGCATTTAAATTTTCTGAAAAGTGGGCCCCGCCAAATGGAGAAATGGGGAGAAAGTAACAGACAACAATGTGTTTAAAAAATTCTGGAAAGTGGGTCCATCAGTACACGTGTCAAATTTTTTATGGACTGTTTAGATATGACGTGGCACTCCAGGCACACTCGATATTTTCTCGGCTTACACGCCTCTGAACAGTGGAGAGTTGTAAAAAAAAAAGAGTTAATACCATAAAAAATCTTAGGGAAAATCTCAAAAAAATGCCCCATGTGTCTTTATTTTCTCATATAATGTCTAAAGTGAATTTTATTTCAAATAAAAACCCGAATGCCATCATTATCTCAAAAAATGACTTGAAGTGGTTATGATTGTTTCAAATAAGAATTTGATTAGTTGACCTACCAAATTTTCCGAGCGGTCGAGGGTATTTTAGTAAAAATATAAAATTAATCTCATTTTTTATTAAATTAAATTTAAACAAAAGATCAAAAATAGAAAATTTAAACAAAAAAAAAACAGGCGGGCCGCATAACTCGGGGTCGGCCGCTCCTCATAGGGGGTCGGTGCACTATTGCCATATAGCGTCACCTCATTGGTGGTGGGCGGCGACCACGAGCAGGTGGTCAAAAACCTCTCGCCTGTGTTCTTCTTTTTAAAAAATTTTTTTTCAAAATTTCTTGAAAAATAGAAAAAGTGAAATAAAATAAATAGTAAATTACCAAAATGTCCCCAAATAAACTAACTTAGACCCTTTTTGAGACTAGGATAGTCATTTGATACTATTATTTGAAATAACGTACATTTCAGGCCCTTCTTTGACACAATCAAGATACTTGAGGCTCTTCTTTAAAACAACGCCTACTTCAATCCTCTTATTTAAGAAAATGAGGGCACTTGGGGCTTTTTTTTTTGAAATTTTCCCTAAATCTTAAATTGATATATCTATGATCAATTTACCCTAAATTATTTTTTTATCATAAAAATTTGTAAACTAGTATATTTATGATAAATTTATCATAAACTATTTTTTTACCATAGAAAATCACAAACCGGTACATCTATGAGAAATTTATCCCCAAACTATTTTTTACCACTAAAAATCCAAAACTAGTACACTTGTGATAAATTTACCATTAGTTAGTTTATGTTAAATTGGGTTAATATCTCAAAAAATTCCAAATTGATATAGTTATAACAAAAAGAAGGTAAAAATCCCAAACTAATATATCCGTCAACTACCATTTATCATTTTTTTTTGTCAAAAGCCATTTATCATTCAAAGTAGTAATTTGACGGCAAAATTTAATAAAAAATAATAAAAGGTAAATTGTCACAAGTGTACTAATTTGGGATAAATGTTTCACGGGTATACCAATTTGAGATTTTTCGTTGTCAAAAAATAATTTTGGATAAATTTATCGCAAGTATACCAATTTAGGATTTTCCTAATCTATTAAAAAATAGATTTGGTTCGGAGTCCTTCATTTTCCTCCAACTTTTAGACATTTGTTTGACTTTTCCTATTTCTTTACCTATTCGCGGAGAAATCAATCCACGAAAACTAATATTTTGAAAAATATTTTTAGTGTTATTGATTAGGAAAAATCAGCCCTCGATAAATATTTCATTATCAATAACAACTTATATTTAAATATTTACATCGATGATAAATGCATTTTTAATTTATATTTTTATAATTGATATAAACTATCACTTTTCGAAAAAGTTCTCCAAATCGTCCATTTTCAACGAAACAAATGTGCTTGACTTTCCTCTTAGGTCTATTTTTAGGCAAAAATGTGACGTTTTTGAAAATATTTTTCAAAAGTTATTTTTCAATATTTTTCAATGTATGTATAAGACCCGAAAATGAAACTCATATATTTTCTATCGTTTGGCAAGAAAAAATTACATTTGATTTTCTAAACATCGTTTGATCGAAAATTACCGACGTGAACCCACCCAAGGCCGGTGAGCTTGTCCTTCGCCTGTGGCCGGCGACCAGAAGAAAAACAAGAAAGAAAAGTACAGAATATAAAAAGATTATTGAAAAATGTTATTACTATTAATTAAAAGGAATGTGAATGATTGCAGGGAGGGAAGAGAAAGGGAAAATAATTTATTTCTTTTCTAATTTTCTCCATTTTTGAATGTTTTTTTTTTTCATTGATGAAAAATGTTTCCCACTAATTTATTTTCTGTAAAGCAAATGCCGAAAAGTTTGAAAAACTTGTTCACGAAAATTATTTTTGTTGAAACAAGCAGAGTATTAGTTCATTCAACTTCTATTATGGAAAAAAAAAAAAAGGAAGGTATTGTGGCGAGCCTTGATGGCAAAATAGGCCTGAACTCTTTACATGTGAACCTAGTAGCTTGGCGGGGAGCGCCGCTTAAAATTGGCCTTGGCCGATTCGGTTCCTGATCCGAAATGCAAAATCGCTATCCAAATCGAACCGAAACAAAACAAATCCTAACCTATTTTATTTTTGGGCCCAATGTCGAAAAAAACTCCAACTTTAGCATTTGTGATAATTATATCAAAAAAAATTGTCTCATAAAAAATTTTAACTTTTACTTTTGTCACAATTCTATCCCAAACTTTTACTTTTGTCCTAATCCTATCGGCTTAGTACAAAAAAAAAACCTCAACTTTAGTATATATCTCATTTTATATCCAAAACTTTTTGTTTGTCTCATAAAAAACCTTCAACTCTTTTGTCCCCATTTTATCACCGTTAGCCTTCTGTCTATAATCACCATTAGTTAATTTTACGTGACATTTTCACGTCATTAATAAATTATACCTTAGCAAAGGTGACATGAAAAAAATCCCAAACTTATCTTATGTTGTTTGCTTCCCCTATATATTGTCGGGAGATACATAATCATTCAAGACGACGCGTTTCGTATTCTCTTTGGCACTCAACAACGCATAGAACGGCTAGACATGGAGATATTCGAATGAACTATCTAAAATTTTGTCGTTCCTGAAGCCTATTTTTTTTCTAAATTTAAAAAATTCATTGATAAGTTCGGGAGAAAAATTCGAGTCACGTATGATTAACTAACGGTGATTATGAACGGAAGGGCGACGATGGTAGATTTATGATACAAATAAAAATTGGTGACTTTTTATGAGATAAAAATTTTTTTTTGATATAATTGGAACATTTGCTATAGTTGAAGGTTTTTTTGGGTATTAGATAGGTAAAATTAGAAAAAAAAAACAAATTGAGGTTTTTTATGAGATAAAAAAAAGGTTTTGGACTCCTGATTGAGCTTTCCTAGGCCTTAGATAGTTAAAGCGATAAGGCATCGGGTTCGACTCCCAAACGACCTTGTCTCGAGGATGTACCCAGTGGCATTAGCATACCTCCACCACTCGAGAAATAATCCATTGCACGTGGAAAATCTCGTTTATAAAAAAAAATATTTTGGATATAATTGTCACAAATGCTAAAGTTGGAGGTCTTTTAGGTATTAGGTCTTGATTTTTGGATTAATACCATGAAAAACTCTAAACTTGTACACTTGTGACAAATTTACTCTAAACTATTTTTTTTTATAACGAAAAACCTCAAACTAGTACACTTGTGATAAATTTACCCAAAACTATTTTTTGACCATAAAAAATCCTAAACTGGTATATCTATCACATTTATCATAAACTAATTTTTTTACCATGAAATATCTCAAATTGGTACACCAATGAAAAATTTACCCTCTCGTTAAATTGAGTTAATATCACGAAAAATCTCAAATTGATAAACGCGTGACAAACGAAGGTAAAAACACTAAATTGGTATGCCCATCAACTGCGACATGCCATCCAACTCAGCAATTTGTCGGTTAAATTTAACGAAAACTAACTAAGGGTAAATTTGTCATAAGTATACCAGGTTTGGGATAAATTTGTCACAAGTGTACCAATTTGAAATTTTTTGTGGTCAAAAAATTAATTTGGGATAAATTTGTCGCGATGTACTAATTTGCGTTTTTTGTAGTATTAACCTTTTCTTTTTCTTTTTCATCTTCATCGCCCGTCTCTATTTTTCTCTAATGTCGCACTCTTTGCAACCTCTTTTACTCGCGAGTTACAAACGTTGGCCATCCGCTCTTGGCCCTTTGCCAATGACAAACCCAATTCTAGGTCCATCGTCGAATTGGCCGATTCGGCCCTCATTTGGTATGTTTCTAGTTCCAACTCGGAAATGGATCTCATCTTAGAACCGGTCCCCTGACATCTTGATGGCAAGATTATAAGTATCTCGGTCTTTTTTGAGATTTTAGGGCTGCACATGTTAAAATTTTAAATGTTCATCCATTTCTTTCTCTAAAAACACAAATATTAAAAGCAACTGGATGTATCACATATTTTTTTCATATTATTAGAACAGCAAGTCCTGAACTCAAATCTTGACAGACCTCTTATCCGCATTTCCAATCAAATGTTACCACGCTCCATTTTTAGACCAAAATCTAATGTATACGTGAAGGAGAATGTAGGAATTGTTTGACATCAAATCACACATCCGTCTAAGAGCTTAAATTCTTAGGTTATTGGTATTGATCGATCGATCGAACCATCAAGGGCAGACCATGATTAGTGCACATGTGAGACCCCTAATTTTCGGTCCAATTAATTAATGAGTAAATCAAGTTGTGTAATGACGATTATATGGTTAATGAAGAGCTAATGAAGTTAATGAGGTGTGGTTATTGGGACTTGGCGTTATATTATGTGATGTTACGAATTAGAGATGATGAAATAAGAATTCGGTTCGGAAATTGTTCGCAGTTTGGGACGCGAATCTTGCCTCAAGAACCCCCTACCGCCGCAGCCCCTTATAAAAGAGTTTCTTCTCCCTCTGCTTCCTCGTTCCTCCCTTCCCTTTCTTGTGAAAGCCCCAATCCCGAGAGCGCTCTCTCTCTCTATTTCCAACGCATGCCAAGAGAAAAAGGGCTCGTTTGAGCTCATTCCGAGGGCGAATGGAACTCCATTTTTTTCTTACGCTACCATAAGAATGTGGGCAACATGGATCTAGGGGCGTATTGTCCAAGAAGTTGATAGATTTTCGTGGATTTGAGCTGGATAGAAGCTGGACGAGGAAACCGATTCGTCCGGCGCGATTCGAGCGTCATTCTTCTTCGTACGTGTTCCTGAGGCAAGTAACTCCTCTACCCTAACCACTAACCTTTCCAATTGTCCTTCATTGCGGTGCTTTACGTTGGTTCGAAAATGGGTATGAACCAAGAGAGATTTGTGTTCATGGAAGGGAAAATGCCCGTATACGAATGAGATCCGTCGCTTGTGTAGCAACTTTGGACTATGGGTAGTTGAGATATGCAAGTAGATTGTGTGGATTGTAGCTGATTTGTATGGAATTGAATTTGGGACCCATAAATGGATGTTTTGGCCGTGAGCATAAGGTGGAAAGGGGGTTCAATTGCCTCATTTGTTATGTTTATTTGGTCTTGTTCGCACAAGTATATTGTTGTGGCTCCAGAGGATCTGAAATTTCGGACGAAGTACTTGAGTCGTTGTCGATAGGAACGTGAGATAAGGAGTGAGCCAAGATGGAGGTTGGCTGTGGGCCTTGAGGGGGTGATCGATGAAGTTTGGTAGTTCAAATGTCGACTCCAAGGGCTACTAACTAACCATGACCTTTACGTTTGTGCTTTCGATTTGCATTGGTGATGCATGCTACTTTGTCTAGTCCTTGTCTAAATAAATGTCGTTTGGATAGTTTAGTCGTTCGGCTAGAGATTTTGCTTGCTAAGTTTCGGCTCACCCTTGTTGTCCTAACCATTTTTCAGATTAGCTAGCCAGTAGAGGTGACAGCAAGGAGCAAAGACAAATGGATTGGTATGGAAGTGGTGGCGTCGGATAGGGAACTTGGGTTTAAAGATGGATAATGTAAATAATCAGTTATTTGACTGTATGTATTTACATGAAATTAGTTGATGTGTATGCCTGCTACAGGTTTCCGAATCCTAGGGAAAAAAGCCTTCCCTTTAAGCGTCGTGCCTGCTCAATTGTTTTTACATGCATTTGTGCCATTTTTATTTCAGTCTTCCGCATACACCTTTGTATTATATGTAATATAACACTGAAACAGATCGCGTTAAGTGAGCAAATAAGGACGGCCATCAGAGCAGTGGGGTCGAGGGGCCGGGGCCTGACAGCACATGAATGGGAGCTATGGTCCATATTTTGCTCATTTCACACATGGTCAAAAGATGAAAGTATGGGCTAAGGACTATTGAGGCGGGCTATCTTTGGCCCAAGAAAGGAACTCTTATGGTCCGAACTCTCAAAAACTGAAGAGGCCTCGAATCAACCACTTAAGACGTACTTCTCAATGAGCAAATTGAAACATTTTTTAAAGAAACTCCCTTTCAAATTTACATGAACATATAGCTTTAGATCAAAAAGGAATTAATCTCTTTTTTTAGAAGAATCGGTTTGGGAAAAAAGATTATCAGAAAATGCTAATGAATGTGCAAATTACATTGCCGCCAATGTCAGCAGAAAAAAAAATTGTCTTTAACCTTTCTTACGAACTGCTCTATCAAGCAACAGATGGACCAAGCCTAGTCCTAACAGATAGAGCAGATCAAATGAGAGACTCGAGATTTCGAAACCCTTTGATTTACAACATATTGGTTTATGATTCGTGATTCTGATCTTTTCTACAAGCTATCTGTCAAATTTCTCTCGAGTACAGTATCTCATCTCTTTTGTTCTCTCTCGCTCTCTGTCTTTTGTTTTCCTCTTTTTCTAACGAGTGCTGATGATCATCCTCCATACCGTCAGGAGCAAAATTGGCAGGAACCCATCTCCATGTCGAATGTGTGTACACGAAGCAGCTCTCTCCATCTTTTGTATAACCGTGTATACGTGATCCAGCATCGAAAGCCCTTCCTCTGTGTATATTATTTTCCTCAAAAAAAAGAGAAAGAATATCCGGGGGCGGCTTGGTCAGACCACGGCGGCAATGTCGCTGTATCTGGGCCTTGTTCTGTCGGGGGAAAGGTTCTCTTCCATGGCCTTTCTCTTGCTATTGCCTGATGGTCTTGGTGATGATTGTTGTTGATAGTGTTCGACCTGTTGTTGTTGCTGTTGTTGATGCTTTTGTGACTTAATCTCTTCTTCATCATCATCATCATCTTCTCTTCTTCTTCATGTTTCTCTTGTTCCTGATCCTTACATACGGCTTTCATCATGTGGGGTCTAAGCCTTTTCAGATCTGACTGCCTCACTGGCTTCAAGAAAAATTCTTCTGCTCCTTCTTCTAAGCATCTGGAATTTAAACAGCAATCATACCAAATAAAGAACCATTAGTTAGCCTCATAGATTCCCTATACTTTCTTGAGAACATTGAGAAACGGGTTCTTTGTTTTTTTACCTGCTGATCCTTGAAGGAACGTTTTCAGATGACATGATGACCACTGGGATGTTTCTTAAAGATGATGATTCCTGCAGAGTCAAGAAAGTCCTATAAATTTGTTCTTTTTTTCCAAACTTCAAATCAAAATATTATAAGATTGTCCTGGGGGGCAACTGAGTGTAAATAGGAATCAGCCACAAAAAGTGCAGGTGAAGTTAACCAGAGAAGGAAAGCGCAGATCTTGAAACTTATATGCATCAGTGGGATTACAGGTTCCGGCAATGGATTTCACAAATAATTCTCTCTAAGAGATTAATCACTGATATTCCCAAGCAAGTGGCAGCCGAAAGTACACACCTTTTCTCAACCAATATCTGTTTTGGAATGTGGAATCCGCATGAAAAATCATTTTTTGAAAGTCCTACCAATTGTTGGCAGACCAAAACTTTCCAGGAAAAGAAAGTGATTCAGATGGGTGGAGGGAAAAAAAAGATTGTACCTTGATTTTCTTTAGCAAGTCATAGCCTGTCATTCCAGGCATACAGTAGTCTGTTATGATGAGATTCACTTCCAATTCCTGCAAAAGAAAACACAGAAACAAGAACGGGGTCAGAGTCACAACCCAAAAAGAAAAAGGTGAGAGCAGGACCATACTAAGGAGCAACCCAGGATCTCCAAAAGGAAAAAAAACACATGCCTGATGATGATTGTTCCTCGAAATGGATGGTGAATCAGAGTTGCTTTCATTATCCTCATGCAAGCCCAAAAATTCTAGAGCTTTGCTGCCAGAATCAACTGTAGTAACTGCCATTGAGAGAGAAAACAAGCATTTGAGAGCAAAGAACCGAAATACCCAGAAAGCAACAGGAGGAAGCTTCAAGAAAGAGCAAATCACCATCACTGAATTCCCCCATTTATCCGGGTGCAAAATGGATCTGGGTTTGGAAAGAACAAATCAAAGAAAACGACAAAAAAAAAAAAAAGAAACCAAATCACCTTGATATGAGGAGATCTTGAGGAGCCTCTCAATCAGCTTCCTGTCTATGATGTTGTCATCAACAGCTAAAACATGAAACTGTGACTCTGCTGCGGCCATGCCCATTGGGACCAATGTAAGAAGATCTGAAACAAAGATGAGATTCAGGAGGAGGAAGAGGAGGAGGAGGAGGTGAAAGAGAGTTTATTTTGCCTTTGGTGGTTGCTTGGTGGTTTGTTTCTTTGTTGTGTACTTATTATGGCAGGAGCAAGGGAGGAGAGAAGAGGCTTCGTATTGGACAAAAAAAAAAAGCAAGACCCACCAAAATCCACACCACCCCCCCAACAAAGCAAGATCTGACCAGATTTTCATCCCAAATCTTCCAACTTGATTTTCAATTACAGGACAAGCAATGCAAAATCAAACAAAACAACTAAAAAAGAGAGAAATATGTGGGTCATTTGAGGGAGTGAATTTCAAGGGGCTCTGTTTTTTTTTTTTGTAAAGAAAGGTGAGGTGGAGGGTTGGACCATGATTGATATATTTTATGAGACATGAGATTTTGGCCACTAAAGAACAAGGGAGGAAGGGGAAATTTTAAAAAAAAAAGAGAGAAAATTAAAGTTTGGAGAATGTGAAATTGGAGATTTTTTTTTTTTTTTTTTTTTTTGGGGTCAGGAAAAATTGGGGAGTTTGGTAGTTGTTTTCCTTCATTGGATTTGGAGGAAAGCAAGGGGGGGACCAAAGGAAGATTATGGGGAGAGGTGGGAGGGGCCCACATGAAATCCTCCCAAGAGATACGGGTGATGTCAGCAAGTTGGTGCCACTTTTCCTTTTTCCCACTTCTTTTCCTTTTCCGTCAAAGGGGTTGGGAGAAAAATTGGGATCATGTGGGAGCTTAGAATTATCTTTGGAGGCAGGTGGGGGCAGTGGTGCAAAGAGAGGGGCAATTTCTCTTGATTCCACTTGTAAGATTTGCTTCCCACGGCATACCTTCTCTTTAATTTATACATACATATATATATATATATTCATATTCCAGAGTACGGAGCTCCGACATGTTCCGAAACCGATCATATCCCATGAAATAGAATTGTGATTAATTGGGTACCGAGTGGCCTGAACACCGGACTCTACGGATAAGAATAAGATCTTTTACAGAATAAGGGAGAACAAAAGGAGCGGAGCAAAATCAAGTCGATATCTCGACTCCTTGATTTATCGGTGCAAGGGATATTGAAAATGACACATTGCGACATACTCTAAATCGAGTTTTTGATTGATGTGTCTAGTTCAAGGGAAAATCTAGTACTTTTACGAACCAAATCTTTTATTGCATCCTAAAATCCTGATGGCGTTCTTCGGGAACATAACCGCATCCTAAAATTCTTGGTCGGTTCAGTTCAACCAAATTACAAACTTTCACCAAAAAGTGGAATCAAACTGCTAAACTTCTCAACAGGTTAGATTACGCGATCAAAGCTTTTATTGAAAATTGGATGCAATTTATGTAATTCATCCGAAAGACTTGATTGCAAGTTTTGAAAAAAAAAAAAAGTTTAGGACTTGATGGAATCAATTTGAAAAGTTTAGAACTTGATTTTTTACATTTCATAAACAAGATTCAGAATTTTGGGTGATTTTTTTAATTCCCTGTCTATCAACAAGCTTGGTGGTATTTAGGGAAAATTCCATGAAAGATGCCTCAAACTTCATGTGAAAAGAAGTGTTGACTTCTGAGTCTTAGTCTTGGTCAACGCAAAACTCGACCGAGCAGCTTTAACGAAGAAATTATGTCCATTTATTTCACAAGACAGTACCAGTTCCACAATCAGAATTTATTGTTGAATAAAGCCCTACAATTTAATTATACTTATGTTCATATGGAGCCAATGGTCTGCTGAAAAAATAATGCTCTTCTCGTCAAACAATAGAATATGATTGAGCGACATATTTAAGAATTTTGGAAAGAAAATAATTAAAACCTCCACAGGGTCGTAATTATCTTTTATTGGGAAAATTATCTAATTAGTCATAAACCTGGAGGATGTCAACTCAACCATAAATTTTTCAATTTTGTATTCAATTTTAATTTGTTTCGTCAAATTTCAACCGAATTTTGGAAAGAAAATAATTAAAATCTCCCTGGGTCGTTAATTATCGATTTTATCGATGGAAATTGGAGGATGACCACAGTAGAATTTCACGCAACATTAAAGCTCCGCTCGTTATTCAATTGGAAAAATTAAAAAGTTTGGATCGAGATTCGGACTTAGAAATTTATGATTAATTGGCTTACTTTTCCCCTCTTTCATATGAGTGGATCTGTTCAAAGCTCGATTGAGTCAATCATCGATTGCTTTGAAAAGCAGATGGTGGTTCTTCAATTTTGCACGCTTTCGGTTTGATTGATTAGCTTCAAAGCGACATGCAAATCTACTGATCTTGTGCTCATTATTTCGAGAATCTCCACAGTAAGAACTTCAAGGTTAAGGAATAACGAAGTCGAGATTGATTTCATGGTAGTAAAATAGTGACAAGTCACTTTATATACATCATCCTTAAATTATAACGCTTTCTATTGGATTTTCATTTATCTATTTGCTCGCTAGCCAATTCCGTTTCATTTTTTAATTTCGTCCACGTGGAGCGTGCCATTGTAAAATCTTCAGGATGCACCTAATTAATCGTTTAACATATTTACGGGTCAATAGCATTGAAAATCCAAATCGGTCCGCTCGAGGACAGATTTACCCAAAAATGACTTTCTTCTTTCAAGAAAACACTCAAGTCAGTACTTGCCGATCCAAATCTACCATCCGTCAGAATTCAAATCGATACCTTATTAAACTGCATATATGCCGATACACATAGTAGACATTTGCAATACCGATCTGAAATTGGAGAGCGACATATCCGACGCGAAAGATTCATGCATGTGGCCACCATTCACGTACTTCAATGGAGAGTATACTGGGGTCGGGGTACCAGTTCGAGATCTCTTACGATATGAGAGAATGGGTTGGATGGAAGCAAGCCGTGGGGTCGGTTTGAAATTTTTTATGACCGGTGCTCCCGGAAATAGTCTTTCATGAAATGAAAATCGGATCGAAGTAAATATGTCGTGGACGTAACAATTTGGAATTTCCAATGGCATTCGTTTTTTTTGAAAATTTAAACTAATGTATTGATAGCATGTTCACACGGAAAAGAGTGGGAAAAAAAAATTGGTAAAGCGGGGGAAATTGAGGAACAAAAGAATGTGACAGGAAACAGAGAATCGGGGTACGATGGTTTCTTTTCTCGGCAAAGATTCCCCAACAGATTATAATTCAGTGTAGCCCCCCCCCCCCACATGTTGCCCCCATATAAATCCACGCTTTCTAAGATTTTCAGATCTTATCTTCTGGAGCCCACCCGACCCACCAATTTGACGTGATCCCGAACGGTCCGATGGTGGCTAATCGGACCAATCCGAACTCAGAGCGCATGCCAAGTTAGGTTACTATTGTGAAGTTTCTTTTTAATTTTGGGAGATCGGAGTGATCTCAGTCAAAACCATGTGTTTTTGAAAGTTCGATGTCAAAGGAAATCTTGTCAGTGCTGCCTAACGACGAAATTATTGAATTTTCCGCATTGCGCGATGTGATTTCGAGTGCAGCGGGAGATGATAAGTTTGTGAGGTCGAGAAAAATTAATGCGTGTAATAGTCGTTTGGTATTTGCATCGTGATCTAGTGGAAAAGTTCTTCTCCTTCTAGAGTCCCCGCGTAGAGACTAATCCAACCAAAGAACATTCGAACCGACGCAATTGACCTGTGTACATTTTAGTGGATTCAATGATATGGTCTTCCTATAAACTAGGTCCGTGTGAGTAGAACCGCATAGCATTCACGTGAGTGTGTCTCATTTTTTTCTTTTTTTGGTTATATTGTGTGCTCTTTTCGTCCGCACGATGGTTGTGTTTCCTAATAAATTACTATTGGAGCGAGGTTGTACAAATTTAGGATCCAATGACAACAATGGCATGCACACAGACAGTCGATGTGGACAAACCTTTGATATGTTTGCTGCTAGGCGTGGCACAAATTAGGTTTCCGTGGTAGGTGGTGATCAATATTGAGCAGGGCGACGTTCTTGACCTTGTGTGGATGGAATGTTTAGATTTTGCGTGGGTCTTTCAGTTCATCTCGTATTGGTCGCGGCTGCGGTTGGGGGTTCTTGGTGGGCCAGTTTGATCTAGCGTGTAGATCGATTGGTCGGCGATTCTAGACGAGTTGACCATAGCCAAATGTATACGACCCTAGCTTTCAAGTTCAACCGTGTAGTGATGTTGGTTTGATTTATAAAGGATTTAATGTGTTTGCTCTATGCTGTGGAGTACACCTAAGTCGTCCACGGATGTAACAATATTATCTCCCCCTATCCTCAATGAAATCGATCATCCTTTTTCTTCCCAAACAACATGTTTCCCAACTAACTGAAGATTGAAATCAGGCTTTGAATCATTCTCCATATGTTGAGCATGCAACTTGAACAGTGGCGTATATCATCCTCATCATCATCCTCAGGAGGCGCACACAAGACGCTCCCAAAAGAAGGAAGCAAAGTAAAGCTATAGACAAGTATCTAGGGTTAGCTAGAGACAGCCAATGGAAATGCAACATAATCTGGTTGGGCCCAGGAGATGGAGACTAGTCAGTTGGGAGAGGTGAGAGGAGGTTAGGACTGTTCGTAGCCAATGAGGCTCCCCACGTTTTCAGACAACAGTGTTCTTCTGGCCATGGCCAGGGCACTGGCACAGCCTCTCACATGTTCTCTCTTCCCAACCCCACCCCCCCGGAATTTTCCCTCCATCACCACTTTCGACCCCACCAAGAATGCCTTTTTCTCTTTGGAGTCTTGCCTCCTTCCCTCAGCCAATCGAATCCATCTCGGGATCTTGCCCCCCTTTTATTTATGTTCTTCTTGTTCTGTTCATCTTTTATGTCATCATCATTGCTTCCTTCTGTCAAAATAGTAGTGTGAATTTACAATGGAGAGAAATTACGTATGAAAAATTGGCGAATTTTGTTTAGGCATACATGATGTCAATTGGACAATTCATGTTAGGATACCCATGAATACTACCCTACTTAATCATGGAACTTTTCAGAATCATATATGACTTGAATTATAATGCTATTGCTATTCATATGGTTCACAGAACTTTCGTAATTATGGTACGGTATGTGCTTCAACAGTCGATTGGAGGTAGAAAGAAGAAAAAAAAAGTAAAAATAAAAATTAGCAACAACATCAGCCGGTTGGTCAAATGGATTGAATTGAAATAAATACAAAAGGTTTAAGATCGAATCAAGAAAATAAAAAGTTTTTGCAGTAATCGACATAATTGTAATATGTTTATGACTTTTTTCGGCAATCCTCCCATTTCACACCCTTCTTGCCCTAGATCTCCAACATGCTTTGCCCGTTTGAGCACGCCCGAGTACGACGCGGCAAGGCCACTGGACACGGCTTTTCAAAGTTGGGTGCTTCCCCATCATTCGGTTTCTGTATGTATCCAGACAATTGCCGAGCAATTTTACCAGAAAAGGTGGGGGGAAGAGATTGAGAAAGAAGATAGAAGGAAAGAGAGAGAAAGATTTGGTGTTGGATTTTGGAGTACTGTGAGATTTGGAAGAAAGTCGAGGGGGAGGGCATCATCTCTGGTCATGCCTAACATGCCGTGTCACGCTGGAACTTGACCACTAATAATGACCAGTTGGCTTTTGGCATGGTCCCCCCACCCGGAGCCACCCCTCGAGTTCTTGCACTCGGCACGATCGACCCGATTCATTCGATCCGTTGGATCACGTGAGTTCGATGTAGGATTCGCGTGATCGGACGGATCTTGCGCACCGACCTTGTATGAATCGGGCGGCGGCGAATCATTTTCCCTCTTAATAAGGCCGTCTTGTTCCATGGCCCCCCTCGCCATTAACAAGAGTCCCGCTTTCGTATTCGACACTTTAAAGAAGAATCATTTCCTTATACCATAATGCAATGTCGAAAGTCACATCGTGTGCTTAGATTTTGTCGAGCAAGAGCACTCAGCCAGATTATACGAGATAGAGCACTATCTATCGGGACTAAAAAGGAGATTCGGGACCTAATCTTCTAGACGTATTCAATTTACGTGGTGTGGAAATTTGATTTTTTTTTTTCTTTTGGCTATCACGAGCATTTGGTCCAACCTGTTTCACAATGTGATCCACCCTCACAAGCGATCATCACCTTGGATGGTGAGTAGTTACCATTAACTACTCTTTTTAGGCTTGACCTAAGCGAAATGTGTCTCGTCGTTACGCATGAATCACTTCAAAAATTCTATGTTTCGCCGGAAATGTCTTCAGTGACGATTTTCGATGTCAACAGTTTCTAATCAGAAGTGTACGAATTAAGTATCATATGAGAAGTGTTGCGACGCTATCAGCGTGGGTTTCTAAACTCTATTTGGGAAATGCTAAAAGGGGGCACCTCTAAAGTCCACTAGCCTCGTGTCCTTTGCGATCGTCGGCCTACGCATCGAAGAATTATAGCACAACTTTTATCTACGTCTACGAATTGGTGGTGGTGCTGAAGTGATGGCCACCGGACGAGAGAAGTTAGGATTTTTGGTGGATGATTACCCAAAAATATTAGGTCTAGCCAAATAAAAGGAAAAAAAATCGGAAGTGCCAAAATTTATATACGGTATTCACTCTGGTGACAAATTTATTTTTGAATTACTTAAGTGTCAAATTTTTTGAAAAAATATTATTTTAGTGCCAACTCTATTGAGTTTCTTTGGAAATTTTACGTGGCTCGTCGGAGGATCTCACTCAACAATAATAATAATAATAAATTCTTAAAAAAGATAAAATACTAAAAAAATAAAATATAAGGGTTGCAGCGGCACGAGGGATCGCCCTCATCCCCCCATCGCCGGTAATGGCTAGCGAGGGTCGCCGAGCCCCGGCCGGTGGCCAATGACCCCCGCCGATCGTAGGTGAGGCTTTGTTAGGGTTCGGCGAAGCCTGCAGCCATGGCTGGATGAGACCTTGTAGACCCATGGTGAGGCTTGAGCTCCCCGGATCCGAGAGGTCAAGCCCTCGCCTACGATCGACGGCCATCCCCCATCCTCACTAGCCATTGCAAGCCCTCGCCACTACAAACAATCTAAAGCTTTTTATTTTTATTTTTGAGCTTAATTTTCTGTTTATTTTAACATTTAAATAAATTAGATTATTTTGAAGTTTAAAAGTCCATGTGAACTGATTTTTTTATATAAAAAAATAGCCATGGAATATTAGAAAATTAAAAATAAATGACATGTAACCAATTGACCGAAATCTCTCATTGTTGGCACTTAAGTAATAATTTTTTCTCCAATTTAGCACTTCGGTGAGCCGACGAAATATTTTGGCATCAAAGTAAGTGATGTACACAAACTTTGCACTTCGCCACCCAAATAAAGCAGTGACATTTATCTATTTTAGTTTCTTGAATATATATATTCATCTCGTCCGGTCAAGAAAGGTAGAGCTTAAATACCCTACGAAAATTTATGCACACTAGTTTTGAAGTTTGTCAAGTGAGCACTAGGGAAATATCAAATTTAGGTTTCGTTTGTTTTGCGAAAATAAATGATTTGAAAATTATTTTTCTAGAGATGACCACTTGTATCGTTTGAAATAATTAGTCAACTAAAAATGTTTATATCGTGGACAACATTATATGTTTATACATTTTTGTAGACGATAAAAACGTTTTTCATTTGTTTACTTTTGTAAGCGACACAAGCTATTATTTTTAGGAAAATGTTTCTCAAATCATTCATTTTTCGCGAAACAAAAGAATCTTAATTTAAATTCATGAAAATGTCAATGAAATTATCTGTGCTATGCCAGTATCTTCTCTCCCATTTAATTAGATATGAAGTCAAATCGAGTCATATGCTTATTTCGTAACTTTCCTTGGTGTAGTTCATGTTCATAGAAAGAAAAGAAAAGAAAAGAAAAGGAAAGATTCCGATTCCGCATACCATGCCAACGGGAGTGTGGAACCGATTGTGAAAATTATCATTAGGCTTTTAACTAGAATATCTAATGTATAATAGGCCAATGTCTATGAAATTTCACATTGGATAAATATAATATATAAATAGAAAATTAATTAATGAAGTCCAACAGGCGGTTAGATATGTAGACCCTTGTCCGATCTTTGGTAATATACTCCCAGAAGAAGGTGACAAATAGGAAATTTCCGGCATGTGATCTTTCTGACCAAACATCAAAATCATGTAGCAATCACACTTAAGGATATTCATTCTAGGTCAAGTTGTATATGCCAAGACGTGAAATTTTTATTGCTTGGGGAGCAGGTAAATGCACCAGTTACTATCGTTATGGCAAGATATAATTATATTGAAGCCGGCGGCTTGATGCAATGAACCCCACGACCTGGCTCGTTTTAATTTAAGAGATATGCTGGGGACAATGAGATCTTCTTTGATAACATACTTTAATGACAACGAAGGATCTGTCCTTTCTATTTTGATACAAGCTAAGAGTCATGGCTCATCTAGGCGATTACCGTTGATTTAAATAGAAAAATTGCAACTTGGAGGGAGAGATTTTGAGCATAGGTGTCGAAAGAGACTTTGACCTTTTTGTACGTCTTTTGTAAGCTGGAAATTAAGTTCAATAATCATGCATGGCAGCTTAAAATGCGAGGAATTTTTTTTTTTTGAAAAAGGGTTGATATACGAGATCTTGTTGCACTTACCACGAGGCCCGTCCTATTTCATCAGATCCAAGATGTGATCCGGTTTCGGAACTTGATGTGATACAGTTTCTATTTGGTCAAATTTCCTAGCGACACATAGTTATGAGAAAATTGTTCCTTTTGTTTCGGAAAACTCGAGAGCTGATCCAAGCATCACCTGATTACTAAACAAAAAAAAAAAATCAGGTACAATAAAAGAAACTCATAATCATTATATTTTCCACCTATTTTTTTTCTTTTTCAAAAGGTTTGGGCAATTATTTTAAGGGGTTTATATCACAAGAGGATATGCCTTCGAATGAGTAGTTATTTTATTTTATTTGTATGTTCATTGATTTACTTATTTTAGCCGAAAGTTCTCTTTTGTGGCATCTTAAAATCGTACTTTTCAACCTAATCCTGCTCTTGGTGGGGTCTATAGTAGGTTGGACAAAACCAATTGGTCCAAACCAAAATGAGCCACAGCCAAGTCGATTACATATTTTATTGAGAGACCCAATTGGGAATCGAAACCTAGGTAGCTTGCGGAAACTCCTCGAAACGGTCCCTGCCATTATTGGAAAGAGAAAGGCCTTCAAGAGAGTTCTTCTTGCAAAATATACCACAACTTTAAGGTGGTCTTCCTTAAAAAATGGTAATCTTAGTTGGTAGTATTAAAGTATTCAAAAGATTAGCCAATTGGAAAAAGTGTTTAAATATTCAACCACTTTATATGTGTGTATAAAGGTCGATCCGGTATTGGTCGATTCCTTTCGCTTTCTTAAGAAAAGAAAGACAAATTTCTAATATTCACATTTGAGCTAATTATAGGAGGAAATAAAATCGAAAAAATTATCACAAAACTTTCGAAACTATTACAATAGTGTCAATTCGGTCTTAAGTTTTTTTTTTACCGATTCAGTCCTAATTTTTTTATAATTGTGCCGATTCAATCTTAAACCTTTTTTAATTGTGTCGATTCGGTCCGTCCATTGAATTTTGACTGACCGATCTTGACGTGGACGCCGGCCAACCGATGACATAATATTTTAAAACTTTCAAAATTTTATACTTTCATTCTTTTTTTTTTTTTTCCCTTCCCTCTTCTTCCTCCGGTCGGCCTCGCGAGGGCCGAGCAAGGCTCGACCTCTCTAGATATGGGTTGGCGAGGTCGGCCTCTCCCTGTGAGTCTCCGTTTGGGAGAAAGAAGAGGGAATGGGAAGAAAAAAAAAAAAAAAAAATTTTAAAAATTAAAATATTATGTGGTTGGCTTGCTAAAATTGGCCGCATGGGTGAATAGATACAATTGTAAAAAATTTAGGATTGAATAGGCAAAAAAAAAAATTAATTTTCTGAAAATAAAACAGTGATGCTTCACTTTTCGTAGGGGTGAGCAAAAAAGACCGCCGGACGGGGCCGGGATTAATGGTCCGGTTTTCGATTTTAGAGGGATTTGGTCCGATCCCGGTTCCTAAAATTGAAATCAATGATTGGGCGGTTCGGTTACGGGTTTTAGGGCCTAGGATGGGACCAGGACCACTCGGACCGGACCGGTCTTTTTTTATTTAATTTTTTTAAAAGTAAACCTAATATTTATTTGTTTAGGCTTAGAGTTTGTTTTGCTTTTTGAGCTTCTCATGTTCTTGTCTAATGCATTGTCCATAATGTGTCCATCCCTATAAGATATCGTGAAATGTTATTGAATTCTTTGTTCGATTTTAACGTTGCGGGTGCATAATTTTTTCACGAACACAAGTTCCTTGGAATCGCCCTGGATCTGGATCGGATCGATGGTCCGGTTGGGTTCCCGATTTAGAGGGTGGCCGGTCCGTTCGGCGGTTAAAAAAATGGGAACCGGGACCACCGATCAGTTTTCGATTTTTTATGGGAATCGGATCGGATCGGGTACCGCTCACCCCTAACTTTTCGTGCAAATGAGTTGGAGGCTCTACCTCTCCAAACTGGTTGCAAGGCCGTCGCCCGTGAGCCTTGCTGCCGGGAAAAAGAGAAAGGGAAGAAATTTTATTATTATTATTTTTTAAAATATTAAAAATATTATGTCGTCGCCTACCAAAATTCATTGGATGGTGAATGGGTACAATTGTAAAAAATTTAAGATTGAATTGAAAAAATAAAATTAATTTTTGGAAATAAAATAGCTGATGCTTCACTTTTCGTGCATAGGGGTTAATTATATTCCTATAAAATAAGATAAATTAGCCGAAAAATAAAATGAAATAAAGTATTTGCAAAGACCAATGGAAATGAGGAGGCTGTTGACTATATGTCCCCCAAAAAGACCCGTTTCCACTTTTAGTTCACCTTTCCCATTATGGTTTTAATGAGCATAAATATTCGAATTAAGATCGTCACATAAGCTAAGCTTCAATCCCACGTACCAAGGCCGCCAAGATTTTGACTTCCAACCCCCCACCCGTCTCCAACAATCAAATGGAAAAGGCATCAAACAGCCCCATGATTTGCAATTAGATCCTTTCTTATCATCCAATAGTGCAAAGGTCAAAAGACAAAGTCCCAGTTAATTTTGCCATTTGAATAAGATGTTGGGCCATTTAACTCTCTCTCTCTCTTTCCTAGAAAAGATTGGCTACGCGGAACAAATGGAACTTTACGAAAGGAGGAGCCTTTTTCTTTTTTCTGCCTCGCCCTTTTCTTTTTCCTTTTTTGGGTGATTTTTCTCGAGTCATGATCCTTCGCGGGCCCCTGGATTCTTTCGGGCGACGATGCCATGTGGCTTAAGCCCGCCAATTAAGTGATATACATGTGTCACGGGCCGACAAATCCTTATCCGTGGAATAGCCACGCGTAGTGCCTAGCGAGCTGAGAAGACCGGGCCAATTTTCCTTTCCAGTGTTGTGCCTCGTTACAGTACGACGAATGGCATCCTCCTGTTGGATTATGCCACGTGCAGCTTGGCTCGAGCATCCAGTACCTCGAGCAAGACACCCAGTCTAATTCGGTATAACAATTGGATTCGGCATGCCATGGCTCCATTAGAAAAGCGATATCAACCCCCGATCAGTGACTTATGCATGGAAGATCAATCCTGTCTTCACTAGCTCCACTAATAGGAGCACGGGAGCACGGGAGAAGTCGATCCGTGACTTATGCACGTGTGAGGTCAAGTGGATAATGGCAATCGATTAGTTGCATCACGTCATGCGATGGACGCATCGCATGAATACTTTCTCATATCCCACGAATGGAAAATGCTACGATTTTCTTATTTTTTTTTGCTAATGTTTATCTTTTTTCCCTTCGACTTAGATGGTGAAATCTCATTAGTAGCGCAGGCATTTTGCTTTTTCCAACCACATCGGAGTTTCCATGGCGCCCTACTTCGACGTCCAAGCATCTAATTTTGGTCAAACTACTTTGTCACGACGAGCTGTGGAAGTATAGACGCGATGCGCCTTGCGAGAAATTGTTTTGCTGTAAGATCTGCCTTTAAGCCCAACGAGTAACGTGGTTAACAGTGTTTTAACAAGGTCACAGGGCTTGAGCTGCCTGTGCCGGCCTTTGTTGTCCGTTTATATTTTCCCCGCTCAAAAACCCCGGCAGTCGGACCGGAGACCTTCGCGGCCGGCAGCCGGACCCTGAGCCTTGTTGGCCATACCTTTCAATAGTGTCAAGATTTTCTCTTGTGCACGGCCCAATAACTTATTTTTCAGGATGTGCTTTCGTTCGAAAACGAGCAGGCCCGTCCAAACAAACGGAGTCCGAAAATTTCAACCCGTCGCAGGAAAATTCCGATGAACATAGTCATGACATTCCAAAACCAATGAATTCACCAATCTTTATGTTGCGCGGAACAAGCGATCGATCAATAAATAGACATAACAAGAAAATAAATCGAACATCGGATATACGTGGTTCGGTCGTGAGAGACATACGTCCATGAGGAGAGAAAGCAACGAATTTTACTACGGATCAAGTGATACACAAGAAATTACAAACCACACTCGAATCGCTTAAACACTCTCGGTATTTCCCTGCCCCAATTATATTCAAGAACGCACATAGTATTTAGCCCATAATTCTTTGCGAAATAATCTCTTAATCTCGTAAAGAAATTATACAAATGTAATAACAAGATTTAATTGACTATCAAACACTCATGGATCCACAAATAAAAAAGTACTCGGTGCCAAGCACTCAAGAACGGCGCTTCAACACCCCTCACTTCCTGACGCGCGCGCGTAAATATATATATATGCAAGCTAGGCACAAAAAATGAATCCATCACTATCCTTAGCCACCGCCCAGAGAATTAGAAATAGGATTCGGTCGACAAAGTTTCACGTGGACTTTTCTTTTCTTGACCGTTAATCCGACTCGAGCGGATTCGAATCGCCCAACATTAAAATTTCCATGGCATATATGGCATTACTCAAATTAAGTTTGTCCAAATAAAAATGAATGGCGCGATTTGAGTTACGTTTGGATTCAAAATTTTTTAAACTCCATAAAAATTCTTGCTCACATTTTTTTCCTCCTTTTCAATATATGACGTGGCTCAAATCGGGCCGTTCATTTTCATTTAGATGGCTTGATTTGAGTAATGTAATGAATGTCACGAAAATTCTAATATTAAGCTATCCAAATCCGACTCGAGCTTGCATTAGGAAGGTGAATTCAACACGTACTGTTTTGCTTCTTCTTTCTCTGACATTATCAATACAGGATTTGGCTTTCACGATGATCCAAACCAGGAGTTCCACACCAAAATATCCAAATATCTCACTTTCCTTTAATCGATCATGCCAAATTCATACTTTCATTTCGTTTTCAAATTCATAAACATATTCTAATACTTTATTTGAGTGAATAATATATTTGCAATAGGGAAAAAATATGTATTCTTGTGGAGGGAACAATAGAATTCTGCTAAGAAGACACGAGAAATTCTTTGCTACATGGCTGTTTCATGCTTGCTACGCAGAGCAAAAGTTTGTCACCAGGTTAAGATGCTAACGGTCCATACTAAGCTGAGAGACAGAGAACTCGAAACAAAACCCAGCAATCTTTACCGCCCTTCGGTGACCAGAGATGTCGAGATCGTCAACGAAGAGATTGAAATGTTCTCTGGCACGACCGAGCTTGTCGCGCTAGTGCTTTTGGGGAAGTCCCGGGCTTCAATTATGTCCCTCAAGTTGCCGGGCAATTTCGAGACTCCGGTCAAGTACTGAACCACACTAGACATGCCGGGCCTGGCGGCTGCCACCACGTGCGAGCAGTAGAGCCCGAGCTTCAATGCCACTTCGGCTTCTTCGGCTGTGTAATCATTCCGAAGCCTGCCGTCCACGGTCTCCAGAAGATCTCCCCTGTCCCAGCAGTTTAGCACCCACTCGGCGAGAAGAGTTTGATCTGCTGGCGCTCGTGGGTCCAGCGGCCTCCTGCCACAAACAACCTCCAACATGAAAACCCCGAACGCGTACAAGTCGGTGCTCGTGTTGGCTTTGCCTGTCCGGGCAAGCTCAGGTGCGATGTAGCCCAGTGTACCCGCCAAGACCGATGTTTGGGGGTCAGTCCCGTGTTCGACTAACTTGGCCAGGCCGAAATCTCCTAATCTCCCATTCATTTCGCCGTCTATCAGGACATTGCTGGCTTTGATATCACGGTGTATGACCACTTGTGTCCATCGCTGGTGCAAATAGAAGAGCGCGGCCGCCACATCTTTCAGGATCTTGTATCGCATTCCCCAATTGAGCGTCGACGTTGGTTGCCCGTACAGATACTTGTCTAGGCTTCCATTGGGCATGTAATCATAGACCAGGAACAGTTCTTGCTTGTGCCTGCAATAACCGAGGAGCCTGACGAGGTTTGGGTGCCGAAGGCGGCCAATTGTGGCGATTTCTGCCACGAATTCCCTTATCCCTTGGTTGGAATCGTGGGCGACCCTCTTCACCGCGATCTGCATGTTTGACGCCAGCAAGAGCCCTCTGTACACTCGGCCGAACCCTCCTTTCCCAAGAATCTCTCTGTCCTTGAAGCCTTTTGTGGCGGCGAAGAGTTCCTTGTAGGTGAACTTATGCGGTCCATACTGGACTTCCCAATCTTCCAGCACTTCCCTAGACCTCCTCTTCCTCGAAAGCAAGATCGCACCGAAAACTAAAACTAGGACAAAAGTAGCTGCCGCTAGGGACAGAACTACTGCTAAGATCTTCTTTATTTTTCTGTATCCTCCATTTCCTTCGGGGCTTTCAGGAAGTTTAGGAAGCCGAGATGCTTCGATGTCTTCGGCTTCACCGTTCATTTTGAAGTTCCAGGCCAATATGTAATGAGATGCTGAAGATGTTTCTGCGAGCGATGAAAAGCCGACATACATGTACTCGTGCATGTAAGAAGAAATATCTTGCGTCAAGGTCGCTAGTGGGACGCTAGGTCTCGGCGTACTGACCGGATATAAGGTGAGCGTGAATTTGTTGTTGGTGCTGTTGTATTCCACCCAAGATTGGATCGGGTCACCTGCATCGAGCTTGAGATTCTTCCCGCCATATAGATTGTTGGTGACGATCTGGTCGAGTTCAATTACGATCGTGTGGTTCGAACTGTTTCCATCGGAATTGTTCAGTGACAAGCCACTGTTGTTTGGCGAGATTCCAAAAGCCCCCTTAGAGGGCGAAATGACGAAGGAAAATCCGCTTCCATTCGCAAGGTCCGCGGAAGGAATGGAGAAGGCAAAAGTCGTAGAGAAAGAGAAGGCATCACCAGCCGAGGAATTCTTGAACTGGAGGGGACTGCTGTAATACGCGTAGCCCGCGTCTTGTGCCGTCGAGTTTGTAACGACGATTGCGCCATTGGAATCTACCTCCAGGACGCCTTCGAGCTTCAATAGCCCATAGAAGCTGAAATTCCCTGAACGGTTTCTGAACATGCCACCTTCAGAAGCAAGAACGCCATGAAAATCGAGAACGGCATGGCCAAAGACGGAGTCGTCAATCTAGGAAGAGCCCAAGATTGCTCGACCGGCCAAGGATTAACACAGTCTCTTGGTCTTGAATTACCAGACGTGCCAGTGTGAAAGAAACACCTGCAAATTTCTTAAAGAACACTAAGCTGATTCAAAAGTCTTTATACCTTCGACAAACAAGAATTGATTTCTTTGACCCATCTAATGTGTGCTTTGGTGGGCTTCCAGAAGAAATATAGTTTATATAAACCCGGGCTTTCCCTCCATTCAAAATGCCTCATTCGAACCCTCATTTTGTCGTCATCTAGTGTGGATGAATGTGAAACCAAAAGGGTTTGTGAGCCATGTTCCTATAAAACATCCTGTTGTACAACTTTGACCTAGCTGGGTCCAATAGTCACTGTTTAAAACGTGGGGCTGTGTCCTCTCCACAAAGGGAAACTTAAATGAGAACTCGTGCTGGACCGATTGGGCATGCACATGGGGAAGTCCATGCATGAATTAATTTGGGTGTGAATTCGCGTACCGAGAAGGAAAAGTAAGAAGCAAGGGTTTTTCTCTTTTGTTTTCCTCAAGCCCTGCAGTAGCCGCACGAAAAGTAGAAGCCGTTTACCGAGACTCCAAGAATGGACAACGCGAAGGAAGGGAAGAGAAAACACTCTGAATTCTTCTTGGATTGCGAATCAAGGAGTTCTAAATGCGTTGATTTGTGTCCGTGAGTATTATTATTATATCCAATTGGGCTGTTTTATCCGTAAACATTTTGGATTTGAGTATAATCTAGATGCGAAAAAAACATGAGCGTATTGAGCGATTGTAGTGTATTGTTTTTGCTGGCTTCTCCACGTGGACGTAAAGTCCGACATTCGGACCGAACCATGTAATCTCTTGTGTTTTTTATCGTTCATCGTTATTTTTTTTGACTTGCGAAAGGGTTCTCTCTCGCATATAACTAAGCACTATTGTGGGCGAGGTTGGGTATGAATGGCCGAACTCTATGACAAAGTCCTGGAAGTAGTACTCTCGAAGATGGAAGTAGTGCGTCATCATTTTGGGGAAACAATCAATTTTAAACTTATTATATAGATGCTAATTCAGTCCCAATTTTTGTCAATTTGGCTCAAACCTTTGAGCGAAATTTCAACATAGTCATTTCGATCAATTTCTATTGCAAATTGCTAATGTTACAATGTGCTAGGTCGGACGACCACCAAAAACTGGACCTCAATATCGGTGATTTCCGGTGAAAATTGATTGGAAAGACTATATTGAAATTTCGTGTAAGGTTTAGGACTAAATTGACAAAATTGAAAAAGTTTAGGGGTGGAACGGATATCCTTACGATAGGTTTATGATTGATCGGGTAATATTTTCCCCATCATTTTCTATTCAACTTGGACAGAGCTAACGAAAAAAACTTAATTGCGCCAACTTTACAGGTTTTAAGACTTGATTACGCTATCGAAATTTTGGGGCTCGATCATACTTCTGCAACATATTTTGCGGCCTTTGATGCATCCATCCAAAATATATTATAAAAAAGGGAAAATCCTTCATTGAGGTCTTAATTAAAAGGAGTCAATGAAGAAAATGGAGATTCTTTTGTTGGTGCTGATAAAGCAAACATAGCAGCAGCCAACTGAATCTACGCAATAAACCGTTTCATGATATTTGCTTGCCAATACAAAAATGGTAAGTAAGAATTATGTCTTAGGTTAACGAATCATTCCGGCTTACATAAGAGTTTTTTGAACCATCAGGCCGAGCCGGGCCGAGCCGGGCCTATGTTAAGAAAGTAAAAATAAATTGCAAATGCCCAAGCATTCTGAAATGAAAGAATAAGAAAATGCCAAAATGCCTTGACACAATGGAGATGAATAAGCATGATGGAAAAACATTTGAAATGCAGAAAAAGTTTATTAGTGAATGAAACATGTAATATGCATATCCTTTCGAATAGATTGAGGATTAGAGATAGGTCTCTTTATTTCTTGATGGGTGATCCAATCCATATATTAGAATGAGTTTGGATAATATCAATATCGTTATTTGGGTTTCGATTTTCATTCGAGCGACTACGCTGCATTGCGCGATTTCTTTATTCATAAGAAATGGGATCGCTCAAAATTGCGAGTTTCATAGGCAATTCCCGTAAAATACTTGAGGGATCACATTCATCTAATTGGCGTTTGATGAAAGCATGGTTTAATTTGAATGTGGCAACACCCCTCATGTTCAAGCTGGGATGTTGCTTGAAATTGCACTATAAACGTTGTTAACTGGGGAGGCAAATAAGAGTATAGGAAGGATTAGATAAGATTTTCTTGCTTGTTATGGGATCACTATCAACTGTTCTAAAAATTCAAGTAAAGAACAATGGAACATCCACTTTTAGCTCTACCAATGGTTGTGCACTCAAATTTAATGGCGTATTAGAGAATAAAGATAGACATATTTTTAACATTAAGGACGCATTTGATTTATGGAATGGAAAACATTTTTCCAAATATGATTATCTATATAGATTGGAAAAATTAGTCAAAGAGATACTTTTTTTTTTCATCCTCTTTGTCTAAGACTCCGTTTGTTTGCGAAAAATATGGTATTTCTGGAAAATATTTTCCAAAAAGGCGATTTCTAGAAAAATGACAATATTTTCGGGTGTTTAGCTGAAATTTGAAAATCAGAAATATTTTCCACCGTTTGGTAAGGGAAATCAATTTTCACCGAATATGTATTTTATCAATTTTTTTAAAAGTCGCTTTTTAATTGTTTTCTTTTATCTTTTATCTTTTTTTATCTTTTTTTTTTATCGTTTATATAGCTGTCAGCGATCATGGCAACCGATTGCCAAGCCTCGTCGTTGGGGGTTGAGACGGCCGGCGAGCTCATGGTGGCGAGGTTGTGGGGGTCGGCCAAGCTTAGGGAGATACCTAGATCGCGAGGATTGATGAGTTCCTTTCTTTCTTCTTTTGGAGGAAAGGGCGAATCAACCTAGGACAGAAAGATGCGAAACGCAAAGGGCGATAGAAGAGAGTGATTAACGAGGAGCCTATGGAATCAAATCGGTTGATGTCGGAATCATCGAAGTCCCCCCCGACGGAGTTGAAGAAATCGGCATCGGCGAGCTTGTTATCAACGGAGAGGACACCCAAGGAAGAGAGAGGCCGTGATGGAGGGGAGAGAGAGAACGGGAATGGAGGAAGAGAGAGAAATGGCGATTGAGGGGGGAGAGAGAGTACGAGGATGGAGGAAGAGAGATAGAGAAACGGCGATGGAGGAGATAGAAAAAGGAAAATTTTCTACTTCGGGAGGTTACACAAGAGATATACCCGAGATAGAGGGGAAAAAGCCTAATACCCAAAAAAATCTTAAACTTTAGCATTTGTGACAATTATATCAAAAAAAAAATTTTATCTCATAAAAAATCTTCAACTTTTATTTTTGTCCCAATTCTACCGGTCTAATACCCAAAAAAAACCCTCAACTTTAGCATTTGTCCCAATTATATCCAAAAAAATTTTGTCTCATAAAAAATCCACAACTTTTAATTTTATCCCAATTCTACCACCGTCGTCTTCCGTTCATAATCACCGTTAGTTAATCCTACATAGCTCGAGTTTTCTCGTCGAACTTATCAATGAATTTTTGAAATTTAGAAACAATAGGTTTCAGAGAAGACATGATTTTATATCGTTAGTCTAAATATCTACATGTCTAGCCATTTTTTGGGCTCTTTGAGTGCCGAAGAAAATATGAAACATGCCATCTTGAGTGATTATATATCTTTCGACAATATATAGGGATAGCAAATTACGGAAGAGAAGTCCATGAGTTTTTTCATGTTGACTTTGCTGAGGTGAAATAATTAATAACGTGAAAATGCCACATAAGATTAACTAATGGTAATTATAGACGAAGGGTTAACGATGGTAGAATTGCGACAAAAATAACAGTTGGAGATTTTTTATGAGAAAAAAATAGAGTTTTGGATATAATTGGGACATATGCTAAAGATGAAGGTTTTTTTTTGTACTAGGTAGGTAGAATTGAGACAAAAATAAAAGCTTAGAGTAGAATTGGAACAAATGTAAAAGTTGAAGGTTTTTTATGAGACAAAAAAAAAGTTTTGGGTAGAATTGTCATAAATGCTAAAGTTGGAGGTTTTTTTGGGTATTGGGTCGAGGGGAAAATGATTTTCCTTTCTCACAAAAAGGAAATCATTTTCGAAGGTTTTTTTGTTGACGGAAAATATTTTCCGTTGATTACTCATTTTTTGCCACCCAAACACTAGAAATTGGGGAGGAAAAATATTTTTCGTGAAACAAACGGAGCCTAAAATGATATAAATTATCATTTTTTGGGAAATATGTTCAAATTGTTGCTTTTCCGTGAAATAAAGGCACCTTAAGACAATAGATTATCATAGGTATACTCCATTGTAGGAAGATAAAGAAGAAGAACTTTCATATATTTAACCTTCCATCCCTTGCAACTATACTTTATTATAGATACTAATTAGATATGCTCAAAGGTCATTATATATGAAAACTAGTTAGTTTTTTTATCGTACCAAGCACATAAATATTTAATTGAGATACTCATTCTATGACCCTACTCAGTCACTCGATCAACGTTTCGTGGGCCTAATGTTTTGGGATATTGCAATGGCTTCTTCCTCACACCTTTTTCATTGACTCATTGCTTTTTTTCTTCCTTATTATATATTAAGATTCGACGTACAATCATAACGAAGTAAAGTTTAAAAGCAAGAAGGAGAAATTGAAACACATGATTTTATCATGGTTCACCCTTGTCGCGACCCGCCTTCGCCCCGCAGGGTTCGGCGGGTTTAGAGGTAGTTCGCCATGGAGAACTCTCCCAAGTCCTACCTCGCGTGACATTGGATTTCTTTTACTAATTAGCAAACTAAAATGCTATTAAGAGTCGCCACTAGCCTATTGGAGTCGGCTAGAAACCAATCGAGATACGGGAGTGTTATCTCAATTCCTACGCAACTAGAGTTTCTAGGTTCGGGGACTTGTTTACGCTAACTAGATAATTAGCGCCCTTTCGGTACCTAACCGGTTAATATTCCTTAAGGTGACCACACATTCTCGCATATCATTTTGCACTTATCGGGTATCTAACCAAATACTAAATGATCATGCATAATGTTTTTCTCAATTCGTGCAATTACCTATTTGTCCTTAACCTAGCAATATAGGAAAAGCGATTAACAAGCAATTTTTCAAAAGACTGTTGTAAACACTCAATCGGTAAATATGCCAAACAAAAGATTGGAATAAGCACATGCAACCAAATCTATAATTGCGATATTTAAAGAAAATTGCTCCGATACACGGACCGGATACACAAAAATGAACCGAATTGGACGTCGATCTTTGTCCTCACCAAGCCCCAATGGGCTGCTAGCTCCATGGACATCACCGTCGATCGCCACGGGAATATCAATCTCATCCATTAAGCATATGCATTCACTCAAAGCGGACGATTAGCAAAGTTCAGCTAATTAAAGAATAAAACGAGTATTTCGAATTATACTCTAATTACTATGCTAATTTACTTAGTGAGACATGCATTGCTAAACAAATATTTCCTCAAAATATTCACATGGAAAATATACCAACGATCAAGTTTATGAAGCCTAGCTATACATATATAGGCAAATAGAGGCATTTCCTATCCATCTCCTATTTTTATTTTTATTTTGACATTTTCTAGATTTTTTTTTGTTATGATTAAAAAGGGGAGGTCCGGAACGGGTCGGGTCATTGGACCCGACTTGGAAACAGATCCCTCCATGGCCGGGGGCGGGAGTTGGGCTCACAATTTGAGCCCAACCCATGGGCACCAAAGTATTAAAACAAAAATGCAACTAAAACCCTCACCCAACTCCCATTTTCTATGAAATAAAAACGTAACCAGCCCACCCAATAAGACACACACTACTCATTTCAACTCATGCCCAATTATAATGAAGACTCCTCCACCCAACCTTCCTTCTTCTCGAAAGATGACTTTGGTGGACCTCCCGGACTAACCCGTGACTTCATCTTCTTCATTCGACATCTCCTGCGACGTCTTTCGGTGCGACGCTCTCTCTTGGGGAATCTCGCCGAAGCCGCCCCTCCTTTGTTGATCCTCACCATCGACGACCACGAAACGAGCGCGCCGAGATTCCGTCGTGCCCAACTCCGGGCATCTTTTGGTCGACCCGGTGCGACTAGAGGCCTTGGAGTAGTTGCTCGAACACCGCACGCATGGGCTGGGCGGACGCGCCTTGCTCAACCGCCACCTTTACCGTCAGGAACGATAGCCGCTAAGCTTCCATTGAGACAACTCCAACGAGCGCGGGATCTGTGGTTCGCTCGGGCACCTTTTCGGGCTCGAACGGGTCGCGACGGGTCGTTGAGCGGGAACCCTCGTACCACTTGTCGGTGCCCGGGATGTCTCGCAAGCGAGGCATTGTGGAGCTTATGTAGTTATAGAGCGAATGCACCCCCCATGGACGCCGACCAGCTCCTTCACCGAGCTCGAGACCGCGACGCCAAGATCCGCTCGCCGGAAACGTCGGTCCACTGTCCGCTACTAAACCATCGACGTTGGGATCTATTATGTCGCCCCTAAGCTGGCCATTGTGTTTTCACACCATTATCACCCTCCTAAAAAAAAAACAACAAAGTTGCAAAGCAACTCGAGGTTGCCGATGCGTTCTTGATGCCAACCCGGGTAGGTTGAGTTGAGCGATGCCTTCGCGGTCCTGCTTGGATCGCTCGGCCTTGCTCGCAGCTTTGTCGTTGGAGGGTCGAGCCGCTCACGAAAACATCGAGTCGGTAGACTACTTGTGGGCCTTGTTGGAAGAAAGCTTGGGAGTAAGGATAGGTTGGTCACAGAAAGATGGTTTGGCCGTAACCTCCCTTTGCTCTCTCTCTTTTCCTTTCCTTGCGCCCTCTCTGGTCTTGCCTTTCCTGTGGAACCCCCACTTCAAGAGATCCGGGAGCTCTTTGGTTTTGCCCTCATCCCTCTATTTTTTGGCCGTTGAGGCCCCTCCCCCGCACAAAAAAAAAACAACCCCGGTCCTCCCCCCCCTCCCCCCTTTCTTTTATAGCCGAACCCCAACTTCCTCCCCAAGTTAGCGGGTGTGGCCGAGAAGAAGTGGGTGATGCGGGTGATTTATGTCCACGAGAGAATGTGCGGTGAATGAGTGAGTAACGTGGGTGAAAGAAGGACCATGTGAGTTGGGAGGGAGAGAGATGTGGGCTGGTTATGCAAATGGAGGGGAAATAAAAGGAAATTGGGCTTGGGCGTATAAGTCCAAGGAGGAGAAATGGACTTAGCTCCAAGAGAGAGGAAAAATGGGCAGCTCGCGGGGCCAAAGGGCCTAAGCTGGGCATACAGGCGTGGCTTGATTAGGCTCCGATCCGATTTTTTTATTTTCTGTTTTACACACTTTTTTTGTTCTCTTTTTTTTTTTTCATTTGGTAATAAAACAAGAAAAGACGCATATTTAACAAATTTGACGTATTCTTATTTAGTCAATAAAAAGAGTAAAATAAAATAAAATAATAATAATAATATGGGATTAGTAAAATTAGGTGTCAACAACCCTTAAATTAAAGTTGCATCCAAAGCAGAGGATTCCACGATAATTAGCACAATACATCTCTAGTTACATCACTCAATTACAAGCGAAAAATGGTATATATAACGGTAATTATTTATGTGCCCAAGCCCAAACTATTAATGAAAAAATATGAACCGAAAAGTAAAAGCCCTCCCCGATGAGCGGGACCCCTAGTGCTTTCCCTGTCGATGAGGAGTATGAACCACACCCCGATATTGAGTTCATATAAACTAGGACCGATTAATCTACCTAGACCTAAATATCCTAAAATGAAAGAAAACCATCATTTTCAAGCTAGAATAATCACACAAATGGTCCATGAACTTTCACTCGATGTATAATGTCGGTCCTGAAATTTTAATTCATTCATTACGATCTCTCGAACTTTAGCCCAATATAGAATATCGTCCATGAATTTTAGTATATTTCATGTGGTCCCTAAATTTTTGGTAAGTGTTCAATCTAATCCTTAGATTTTATGAAATTATCTAATGTCATTTTTCCATTAATTCAAGTTAACGGAATTTGTTGATTTGACTTTCAATCCGGTAAGTGTGAATAGCAGACAAAAAAATTAATGTTACACATGGAGTATCTCGTATAAGATATTCAACTCAAATCAAGGACAAAATTCAACATGCGCGAAAATTTCAAGTTCCGCATTCAACAAATTAAAAGTTCGTAAATGATATTACATATCGGGTTAAAATTCATGGAAGACATTGTACAATGAATCCAAGTTCGAAGACCATTTGGATCATTTTCCCTTTGCATGCATACCCATGTGATTAACGGGCCTATCGAACTCATCGGCCCTATTCGCATCGATCATGAGGACAATTCTTCCTCCTCCATTCTGCCTACTGGCGAATTATTGTTGAACAACAAAAGCTTGGTATTACAAAAAAATAATTTGGAGAAAAATCAAACACTTGGAATCAAATTAAACAAACCTCTAACCTAATCACGCTGCTGAGCTCATGCTAATCATCTCCACCTAAAAGAAAGGCCCAAATACTCCGCCCCTCATCCCAGTAGTAGACCATCATCAAGATCGTTATGATCTCTGCTAATAGATTGAGCTTCTGGGGTTGGAATTATTTGACATTGTATTGGAGTTTTGATTGAATTTATCCGTGCTTATTGTTAATTAATCAGCGCCTCATCGAACGAATAATCTTACTGTCCAATTCGTTTGTTCGATATCCCTTGTTTTGGCTTGGAATTATCAACCCAAGTTGAAGAGGCACTCTGCTAATTAATGACATTATACTGGGGGGATGCTAATCTAAAACTAACACTTTGCACCCGTGAAATCAACCTTGACTAATTGTTATAGTTTGGGCAACTATTTTATATCAATACACTACTCAACCATTATTTCTTCCTAACATTAGAACTATTTGGATTGATTCCGGAGAACAAGAGGCTTCATGGTGATCCCCTAGACCCGATTGAATCCACAACTGTATAGAAAGTTGTACCTACATTGAAATTTGTACCTTATTTTGGGTTGGAATTATGAAGTCACAAATCTTACGATGCAATTGTCAAACTAGATAATCATATCAATAATATTTTGTGCACATCATGTCTAAAGTATCATTGAGCACTTCGATTGCTCCTTTCAATTTCTCGTGCAAACCAAGTTACTTCTTCATTTCAATCAAATTGAAGTTTAAATCTCAAGGGAGGAAGAATTCCATGGAGACTGGTCCTATCCAATGTCTAACGGAGAAATTTTTAATACATGACGCATGTGAAGATTACTAAAAAAGTCCTAAATTTATTGTAGTTGTGCTAATTCAGTCCTAAACTTTTCTTTTTGCAAATTCAATCTAAAACTTTTATTTTTGTACTAATTCAATCCTAAATCTTTTATATTTATGCTAATTCAATTTTGCAATTCCGTCTATCTAAACAATTTTGGCGAAATTCACTGATGTGGCATTGCCGACGCTAATGTGATAAATTTTAATAATTTTTAAATATTTTTTCATATTTTATTTATTTATTCTTTTCAATTTTATTTCTTATTTTCTTCCCTATCTTTTTCTTCCTCCAGCTTGTTGCCAGCCTCAATCAAAGCTTGCCTCTCCGGTTGCTAGCGAGGGCAAGATTCACCCGAGGCGGCGAGTCACCGGCCCTCGCCTCTAGTCCGGCGACCGTTGAGAAGAAGAAGAAGATAGGAAAGAAAAAAACTAAAAAATTGAAAGAATTATTAAAATATTATTAAAAAAATTACCACATTAGCACCAACAACGTCACGCAAGCGAATTTCGGCCAAAATTGGCACAAACGTAAAAGATTTAGGATTGAATCGACACAAATGCAAAATGTTTAGGATTGAAATGACACAACAAGAGTAAATTTAGGTTTTTTTGGTAATTCTCCTCATGACGCATTGTAGATGTAGAGATAAAATGCATTTCAACCTAGAACCGTCGGCCGTATAGGCGGTGCTTATGAACTCAAAAAAAATCTTATTGGGGGTACAAAATTCCCTATTGGGCTTTGCCTTGGAGTCGCTAACGTTGTTGGGCCCTCCCTACCCTTAAATCAATATGTGTTCAAGCTTCATTCATATTTAAAAAATTTGCTCTAGGACCTTCTCACCAAATAAGCAAGATACATGCATTTATGAAACTTTCTAGCTAAAATCTAGACATGGCCTTGCGCGGGTTAGGTGCATGAATTTTCATGATTCTTTACCAACTAGGCTTTGTTTTTACCTTCACTTGCAATTCGAACAACATGTGAAAGGAGGGGGACAGGATACTTGATTGGTAGCTCTGGTAAGTTCTTTGTTCCTTTTTCTTTTACTGCAAGTTGAGGAGGAAAATTACCAAAAAAAGTCATAAACCTATTATAATTGTATCAATTTAGTCATATTTTTTTTGGTCGATTGAGTCCTAAACCTTTTTGCAATTATGTCAATTCGGTTTATTTGACCGACCGGTACCGATACATGGATAATTTATTAACAAAATAAAAAAATATTAAAAAATTATTAAAAATTATTCACGTCGACTTGATTCGCCAAATGGACTGAGTTGGAATAATTATAAAAGGTTTAGGACTTAATTGGCAAAAAAATTTAGAATTGAATCTGATGTAATTACAATAAATTTAAGATTTTCTTGATAATTTTTTCAGAACTTGGAACCCTAGTCGCCGAGGTACATCAACGAGACAGAAGAATGTGCATCCTGAACGATCACAACGAATGAGACACACACAAGCCCACCCTGTTTTGGAAAAAAAAAAAAAAGGAAATCACCAAGAGCGACACGATCGCGAAGAACGTGCCCAAATCGAGCATTGTGCCGCCCTAGCAATTCTATGCCCGTGAACCTAGTTTGACTTTTGCAAATAAAATTTTTACGTTTTGAAAAATTAAATCCTTTGGTCTTAACCTTAAAAGGGAAAGAAATCTCTTTTGATGGGCGTTTATAATTATCATGTGTTTACTAAACAGTTACGACTTGAGTACCAATAACCCTAGTCTTATATGGATTCTAGACTTTTGTAGATGATTTGTCGAGCTCTGCAGTATGAATATGACCTCTATTAATACCTTGTACATAGCTGCTTATACGAAAGAAGAAGAATGGTAATCGAACACGATGTACCTGGGAGGTGATCAAATCCATCGGTATGAAACTCAAGTTGTGGTTTAAGCTTGTTTGTTTTGCGAAAATAACTAGCCAATAAAAAAATATTTTCATTATCGATAATAATTTATGTCTAAATATTTTTTATGGATCATGAATTTTTTTTTCATTTATTCATTTTTTAAAAGCAGTACAAACGATCATAAATTATTTAGTTTCGACATAACAAATGGAACCTTAGATTCATCGGTGTTTTCCTAAGTGGCCCACAAAAGAGGTAGATCGATATCATCTTGTTTTTTAGAACAAGTTAGGTGAGGATTCAATCACGCAATCGGAGGGGAATGTTTTCCCCCACACTTTTTTCTTCTCCAGCCAAACCCTAGGAAAAACAGACCATGAAGCATAGGTGCGTGTCGGGGACGATCCTGCCCCGGAGAAGAGATGCATTGAACTTTGACCGAAGAAAAGAGAGGCACCGACCTCCACTTGCGTCACCATTCGTGACGACGAGAATGTGATCTTCTTCAACCACGACTTAATTTTAGACATCTAAGGGAAAGCTATACCAATAAGCAACCATTTCAAGCGTGGAAAGCAATGATGAGCGGAAGTTAATAACATCAATGTCACGTTTATCTTAAACTAATTTTCGGATCACCGAAAATTTCAAACTAATACGCCAGTACCACATTTAGCTACTAACTAATCTCTTTGATGGTGATGGCGGTTGGCTTGTAAACCATTTGATCAGACGTCATCTGCAATTATAACTAGGGTTTCATGTCCCGAGCAAGAAATATGGTGGGGGACACGTTGTTTTGTGTGGTCAAAGAGACCACCCGCAGGTGTAATAATTGCTCATTCTTTCGTGCATCTAGTTTTGCCAGTGTGGTTACTCTGGGTGCAAAATGCAAGCTTCAATTCACTGGACATGGATGCATTTTCTATGGGGAAAAGGACATGGTGGGGGCGAATTCTTGTGAATCTTATTGATCTGAATAAATGTTGTGAGGTTCTTTGTATTTGGAAAAATGGGTCAAAGGTACAATGACAAATGGAATTTGTTCGTGATTACTACAGGGTTGTCCATTTTAATTCCTAATTTTGGGGCCCAAAAAAGTTGCCGGAAAAGTGTGATAGGTACTTCGGAACTCAAACTCATTGCTAGGGGACCAATTTCCAGAAACTTGCTCCAATGGTATAGCTCCTTCTATTTTCGAGAAGGTTCATGTTTCCTGTGTTATTGTTCTCCAACAATTATGTAGAATTAAGTCAACTATTGGCCCAAAAAGTTGCCGGAGCGATGTGAAAATTATTGAAAAAACTTAAGATGTATAAGTTGGTCATAAAAAAATGAGCGATGGCAACTACCCATACATCACATGGCATTGATCCGTGCGCTTACTTTAGTGCTAAATTTTTTAGCAATCCTTTAGATATCAAAATACTTAAAAGTCTGATCATTCAAGTGACATCGATGGGTTGATTCACTGGTAAATACAATATTATGATCTGTGCCTAGCTGGAGAAGCCAACACTTAAGATACAGACCAAACCACGTGGTTTGACAAAAACAAATCTCCCCTTAAATGAGAACTACGTTTAGTTTCCTTCATAAACCAAACGCTAACCAAAATTCTTGCCCCTAAATTGAGACATCAGGTCTACTTTGATTTCCAAAAAAAAGAAACCTAGCCCCAAAATTTCATTTTCAGTTCAGACGGATAGTTCGGCGAGCCAGCCTTGGATGAACCTATGTCTCTTGGTCAAGCCGAACTTGAGCCTCGTTGGAAGGTTCAACCTCGCGGCTGGTTATGGCGGGAGACTTAGTGGGTGATCTATTGACTTGGAGAACTTTGGTCGGGGTGAGGCCGATGGCATAGGAGAAGTTGCGGACAACGTAATGGTAGTCTTTGCAGGAGAAGGCGGCATTGCCCTTCTGGCTCGTTGCCATTTTTTCGACTGCTTTCGATCGTTATTTTTCACATTTCCTTTGCTACTCAAGGTAAATTTCCAAAATTACTGGGGATTCACCACTTTTTATGGGTTGTTAATTTTTTGGACCACTTTAACTCAAAGCTAGCATTGACAAAGCCCAAAGCTCAAGCCATGTCTATCTGTACTTTTGCCTTTGCAACATTCTCGGAAAGCTCTCTCAAGGTTGATATATTTAATTTTTCTTCCATTGTTACCCTCACTAACTTTTTTTGAAATTCCTAGTTTGCCCTCATTTCGACTGCTCATCGTCTCTCTTAGCCAAATGCACCCATTGTGCCGCTGCAGATTTCGGTTGACGTGAGCCCACGGTCAACGGTTGTCGGGGAATGATCACCGAGGGTTGACAGATTCCGAGATCCGGGTTTGTGCAATTTGGCTTTGCCGAGATCCGGGCCGATGAGATCGCACGACCTCGGGCGAGGCCCACTAAGGTCGCTCGGCTCTCGGTGTCGCCTCGCCTTTGTCGCCAAAGGCCCGGTGGGTTTCACCTCGAAAATGTCTCGATTGCGTGACCCTCACCTTCACCTTACTTTGGTCGTCCGAGATTGCGTGATCTCAAATGAGGCCTACCAAGGTTTGTGCGACCCTCAACGTCCCCTCCTCTAGGTCACCCGAGGTCGTGCGACGTTAGGTCACCGGGCCCAAGGTCGCCCGACCTTAGTGTCCCCTTGTTTCACCTCTTCAACGTCTGGATTCTTGTTGGCTTTTGTTGCTTCCATCAAGTTTGCGGCCCAATCCTCTCGGGAAAATTATCAAAAAAGCCATAAATTTATTGCAATTGTACCATTTTAGTCCTAAATATATATATTTTTCCAATTCAGTTCTAAAAATTTTGCAATTGTGCTAATTCGATCCATCGACGCAATTTTGGTGGTTGGCGACCTAATAATTTAATAATTTTTTTGAATATTTTTTGTACATTGGATTTTTTTTATTTTCTTTTTTTTCTTCGCCCTTCCCCTTCCCCGTCGGCCGACCGGGGTCCACATCAGTGCCAATCGGCTAAAATTCCCTGGATGGACTAAATTAGTACAATTGCAAAAGATTTAGGATTGAAATAGCACAATTACGATATGTTAGGCCTTTTTTGATAATTTTCCCCAATCCTCTCAATTCTCCGGTAGTCATGCCCTCTATTTTTTCTTTTTAATTTCAAATTTGCTTTGCAAATAAGACACTCAAAGTGAATTAACCAAATGGTATTTGCTTTGGGTAAATATACCTTGAGTTAAAGATTTATCATTTCCCTAAAACTCTCACAAAATGCTACCTAGGCAGCAGCAAAGTCGTCAAATACACCAGTTGTGCTAGAGATTTGGAACATTGTGTGCACAAGGGTGTTGTGGTCAACTTGAAATACCCAAAATATACAATTCTGGACAAGAGTGAATACCACATTAATATGAGAAAGCGCCTTGGTCATTATTTTTTAACTAAATAATTTTTATATGACAGAATTATATAGTTCTATATGGTCAATGTTTTTACGTTTGGAAAGGTTTTTTTGATGATTAAATTGAATGAAAGCAACACCAAATTTGTACAAAAATAAAATTAGTAAAAGGTTAATAGAAGATAGTCCAAACAGACATAAGAGAAACGAGTATGGAACCATATGAGCCAACCACATAAGAAAGAGAAATGCTTTCTTGACAATACTTGTCGGGACGGTGTAATCTCAATCAGAATCAACTTATCATCACTGCATGTTTTGTATAAAACACTTATTGATTGGGAGATCGTGTGATCATAGATAACTAAAAAGTATTGTCAAACTGTCGGGCTAATGCTTCAACTTCTATAAGAAAATGAACAACTTACACAATGTGGCAAGTACTAACTTTAACCATTTTCCTCAAAAGAGATAATTTCCATCTTCATGTTGTAAACACAGTACATGAATTGCTATGAAGGTTACAAGGAAGCATCATAGATTGACTGGACAAAAAAGCAAAGGAGGACAAAGAAAGAAAAACACCGTCGATTTCCAAAAAGGATGGCGGAAAAAAGATGTGGGTAAGTCTGAAACTGGCATTTCATCCATGTTTTAGTGAGTCGATTTGAATCGATCACGTGCATTGAACATATGGGAGGATGAATTGAGGTTGGTGGACATGCACGGGATCTGCTCATGTTCTCGTCGCGAATTTGTAGCGGATCAATCCGCTTATGGAAAAAGGATGGATCGTTCATCGTGGTGGTTTCCCCATATTCCTTAAAATCATGTGAAACGACCGCCTCAAATCGATTATTGACGAGGCTCTATATACGGCTCCACTTGCCTTTGGCTTTAGGTCCAATGAGAACCCAATCAAGAGATGTGTGATAATACTTTAATACTCTCGAATGGATGAAGATCTCTTCTCTTTACTTTTTCTCAAGTGAAATTTTAGATACAATGCATCTAGATAACTCTAAAAAAACGAGTCAAGTTTTACATTTACATTCGATTGCGAGATTTTGTGGGATCACTATTTTAATTGTTATAAGTTTAAGATGTTAGATAAATGCCTGGATTAATATGTAAATATTCTAATAGTGATCAAGCTATCATTATATGGTGAATATGGTAGGTGGCAAGTCCATCAAACATCTATCTCAAAAGTTCATATTAATCCAACTTTTTGTATTCTTGAAACTTCGCAGAACTGTGCTCTTGTCAAGGTCTTGAATAGGGATGGCAATCGACTCGAGCTGATATTTTGTTGATCTCGAGCTTGAGTCATCTTAAAATTACACGGTGTTCGAAACTCGATTCAAACTCAATCGAGTATTACTTATTTTGTTTTAGAATTATGCCTCAAGCTTGATCCTATAAATAGAAATTCATTGTAATCTGGCTCATTTTGTGAAAACCTCAGATGCAGCGTCCCAAAAAGAAGAGTCTGAATTGGACTTTTTATGGCGGACTCGTGGAGGGAGACTTTGTGAATTACATAGAAGCAAAAGAGGAAAAGTAAACCAAATTGACTGCCAGTCGGATTCGACCAAGGAACCCGGCCTCAATTGACGTGGGTGCATTGATGTTTGTCGATTCAACCACATCATCGATGTTTGTGCCTGCCTTAGGTGTTAAAGCCAAGGCAAGGTTCCTATCATGAGTAGGAGCCGATGCCGTCAGAAGCCGCCATTGAGGCATTTCCTGCATTGGTTGACGGATTATAAGTTGATCTATGTCAGTGGCATAGTTATTGAGGGTAATATACATTCCCGAGAATCGATACCTAGTTCTGATGTTGAGGTTGGACTTTGAGTAATTGGACTAGAGTGCAGCACGAATATTAAGGTCTTGACCAACAGCCTTCTGATGCTGGTTCCGCTTCCAACATTGTAGTGAATTGTTCCAACGACAACATAAAGTGATCGCCAAGATTAGTGGGCCTGAATAAGAAGTAGCTCATAATATGCTTTTAGGATGACAAAGGAAGCATGAATAACTCGAAATTTGCGCCAACATGAAGAGAGCGATCCTGAAATGTATATATGAAAATTGAAATTAACTCATGAAGATGCCTTTTGACGTAATGACAATACTTGTTAAGCATGCTCAATAGGGAGCATGCCCGGAATTGATAATCTCTTGAAAAGATGTTCACCTATACGTTAAATGACAAAAAAGTGAGGACATGCCAAAGCGGATAATTCTTCAATGAGTTAATCCAGAATGTCACAAGCATCAACGACGATAATTTCATCATCGATTGTAGATTTTCCGATGTGGGCATCAGATGTTTCTCGCTCAACAATAGCATCGGAAAGGGAGGGGCTCCCGCGTTAATATTATCTGCTTGATCCACTGCCTGTTCTTTGATGGTAACCCCGGTATTACAGTGGCCACTTCAAGGGTTTCTATTGGGACATCCCTAATATTGGCAAGATTGCCAATACCTTCGAAGTTTGACAGATTCTGCATGTCATCAACATCAGCAGTCACATCCTGGCTAGATGAGGAAGGCGATGCCAATCTTTTGTGTTTAGTTGAAGGAACAGGTTCCTTGCTTCTATTTTCCTCATAATCCGAATCCCCGTTGATCGTTTCTTAGCATCTCTAACTGGAGCGACGCCTGTTGGTTTTACTGTAAAACAAGTGTCATGAGAAATGCGAAAGGGGTGTAAATTGACATAGGTGGTAAATGTTGTATGCTCTATTCTTTGATATCACTGAGGATTGTGTCGGCGAAGATTGGGTCTCAATTACAAGTCTTTTATGGCATTCACATCAGTAATTTTGGGATAAGATTGATCGGATCGAATAGACTCATTTCATAAAATTTAAAAAGATTTAAGATTTAATTTATAAAATTAAAAAGTTTATAATTAAATCGAGGAAAATGTAATAAATTTAAAATTTTCTGAATAGTTTTTTGCACCATAATGAATGCTCATCGATAGTTATCATTTGTTGACAAGGGGGGTCAAAATTAAGACTAGTAAAAAATGGAAAACAACAGTTTAAATCGACGGACCGTCATGCCAAGTTTGGGACAATGATTATACTCAAAATTCACACAGTGGCAATGATTTTTTTTTCTTTTTTTTTGTGGTCGAAACACAGTGGCAATGATTCTCCGGAAAATTCTCACGCCCCACGCAGTTTGTTGTATTTACTGTTTGTTTCTTCTCTTGGACAAGGCAAACTGTTGTGTTTTCACCAGAAAATGATGGGGAAATTCGATCATGGAGGCCACGTTTCTCCTCGAAGTGCATGCATTTATCTTCGATGGTGGCGGTGGTGGGGGTCGCTCGCAAAGCATTGATCAGACATCCTCTGCAATCATAACTAGGGTTTCACGTCCTAAACCAGAAATACCATGCGGGACCCGTTTTTGTGTGGGGGGTAAAAGAGACCACCCCTAAGTGTAATTATTGCTATTATTTTTATGCACCTATTTCTGTCAGTGTGGTTAGTGTGTGTACAAAATGCAAGCATTAATTCATTGGACATGGATGCATTTCTGTGGGGAAAGGGACATGGTGTCCAGGAGGAGCGGATCTTGAGTTCCTCTGGTGGGGACAAACTCTTCATAAACCGAACTCTTAACCCAAATTGAGACATCAGGTTTAATTTGATTGACAAAACAAACCCTAGCTCCAAATTTTCCTTTTCAGTTCAAACAGATAGTTCGGCGACGAGCCGCTCGGTCTCTTGGATGAACCTACGGCAGCCTAGGCATTAGTTAAGCCGAACTTGAGCCTCATTGGAAGGTTCAACCTTGAGGCTGGTTATGGCAGGAGACAAAACGGCGATCTATTGAATTAGAGAAATTTGGTTGGGTCGAGGCTGGTGGCATAGGAGAAGTTGGACAACGTAATGGTAGTCTTCGCAGGAGGAGGCGGCATCGCCCTTAGGGTTTGGCTCGTGGACTGTGACAGGATGGTGACTTTGACAGAGAGAGATTAGGGTTTGGCAAATACCCTCTTATGGATATTTCATCCTTTTGGAAAGTGAGGGGACATGAGGCTCATAATACCAATTTAGAAAGGTTGTTCAAAGTTGAAAGTTCCAGTCAAACTAGAATTCCCTTTTGGCGTCAATGTCAGCTTCTAAATCTTTATTTTTCACGGTTCTCATGCCACTTACATATTCTCAGAAGAATTATAAAAAAAGGCATAACTTATTATAATTGTGTCAATTCAGTCCTAAACTTTTTGTATTTATACTAATTCGGTCCATCCGACAAAATTTTAACCGGTCGATGCGACGTGGATACCGCCGACGACTGACATGACTGCCCGGCGTTACATGTCAATTTTTAATAATATTTTAATATCTTTTCTAATTTTTTTAATTTTTTTTCTTCTTCCCTCCTCTAGCCGATCACCGATCCCAAGACGAGCCAAAGGAGAGGGCCGACGAGGTGAGCTCGCCGTGGCTAGGAGAGCTTGTTGGTGCCTAGGCGAGGTTTCACCCCTCGCCGACGCTCTCTTCTTCTTCTTCCTTGGTTGGAGGAAGAAGAAAAAAAATAGTTTGAAAAAAATAAAAAATATGTTAAAATTTTATTCAAAATTGTCACAACGGCATCGGCGTCCACGTCCTTGACCGGCATCCACGTTAGCGCCATCCAAATGGAATGAATTGGCACAAATACAAAACATTTAGGACTAAATTGGCAAAAAAAAGTTTAGAACTAAATTGACATAATTGCAATAGGTTTAGGACTTTTTTTTGCTAATTTTCCCACCTATTCTCGGACCCATTTTTTCGACGGCATTGTTGATTGTTATTTTTCGCGTTTCCTTTTGCACTCAAGGTCAATTTACCAAATTGCTGAGAATTTACGACTATTTATAGGTTATTGCCAAAGACATAGACAACTTTTTGCCGATTTTTCAGAAAACTTTCAAAAGTCTCCTGTAAGTGATTGTTACGCTGCGTGACATTATATAGATACAGAAGCCCTCTTTACCTAAAACAGCTGAAGCATTTGAAGTTGACATTCCTGGATTGGAAATATCATGGTTTAGAGTTGCATTTGGAACAACTATGGGAAGAGGTTTTGGGTCCTCAAAATCCCTTAAATGAGAGTTTTATGGGAAAATTGTTAAAAAAATTCTAAACATTTCGCACTTTTGTCAATTCAATTCTAAACCTTTTAAGTTTGTCCATTTAGTTCTAAATCTTTGCACCTCTTGCAATTTCAGTCCTATTGGCCGAAAATCGCTAATGTGTACGCCGCCCATCCTACGTGACACCACCGACACTAATGTGGACAATTTTTAATAATTTTTTATATATTTTTTGATTTTTTTTCTTTCTTTTCTTCTTGACTTATCAAGAATCGGGGGCCAACTAACCTCGCCGGACCATGGGTGAGGGCTGCAACCCGCCGGCCCTCGGCCCGGCACGCGGGCTGCCGGCCCTTGATTCTTGATAATTCTAGAAGAAAAGAGAGAAAACAATTTAAATTTTTTAAAAAAATTTAAAATTGATCAACGTCAGCATCGAGTAGTGCCATGTAGGACGGTCGGTGTCCACGTCAACAATTTATGGCCAATATGACTAAATTGGCAAAATGTGAAAAAGTTTAGGATTGGGTTGACAAATTTAAAAGATTTATGACTGAACTAGTAAAAGTACGAAAGTTTTATGACTTTTTTGATAATTTTCCCAAAGTTGTAATGTTAGATACTAAATTTTTTTACCACTTTGACTCAAAGCTAGCATTGACAAAGCCCAAAGCTCAAGGCAGGTCTCTCCTTACTTTGGCTTTGCAACATTTTTCGAAAAGCTCTCTCAAGGTTGCTAGATTTTTTTATTACTACTCATTGTCTCTCTCAACCAAGTGCACACACTGTCCACCACACCAGATTCTGGTTGACGTGAGCCCAAAGTCAACGGTCGCCGAGGGTCAACAATGGGTTAGCGCGATCTGGATTTGCCAAGAGCTGGGTTGTCAAGATCATGCGACCATCGTTGTCGCCTCTCCTTGCTGCCAAAGGTCGTGCGATCTTTGGCTAGGGCTGCCGAATATGGAACCATACGAGCCTGTCATATAAGAAGACGAAGAACGGACGCAATGTGACAAGTACTAATTTTCACCATTTTCCTCCGAAGAGACAGTTTCCATCATGATGTTGAGTCATTTAAGCAACAGCACAAACAGGAACATAGTACATGAATTGCTGTGAGGGTTACAAGGAAGCATCATGGGTTGCCCAGACAAGAAGCAAACGGGAAAAAGCAAAGGAGGGCCAACAAAAACATGGTTGGTTTCCAAAAAGGATGGCGGAAAAAACGATGTGGGTCAGTCTGAAACTTGCATTTCATCCATGTTACAGTGAGTCATATATGGATCGATCACGTGCATTGAACATGTGGGAGGTCGAACTGAGGTTGGTGGATGTGCACGGGATCTGCTCGCGTTCTCATCCCGAATTTGTGGCAAATCAATCCACTTGCGGAAAAGGATGGATCGTTCATCATGGTGGTTGCCTAAATTCCCTTAAATCATGTGAAAAGGCCGCCTCAAATCGATTATCGGCAGGCTCTGCACACAGCTCCACCACCTTCGACTTTAGGTCCGGCGCAACCTAGTCAAAGGATGTGTGATAATACTTTAATACTCTCGAATGGATGAAGATCTCTGCTCTTTACTTTTCTCTCGAGTGAAATTTTAGCTATGTATCTAGATAGCGTTAGAAAAAAAAAAATCTTGATTGACATTGTGATTGAGAGATTTTGTAAGACCACCGCTAACTGTTCTAAGTTTAGCTGTTAGATGAAGGCGTTGATTAATTTGTAAATACTCTAATGGTGATCAAGCGATCATTATGTAGTGAACGTAGTAGGGAGCAAGTCCGTCAAACATCAATTTCAAAAGCTAAGTTTAATGCAACTTTTTGTATCCTCGAAACTTCACAGAACTCTGCTCTTGTCAAGGTCTTGGATAGGGATGGCAATCGAGTCGAGCTGATATTTTGTTGGTCTCGAGCTTCGGTCGTCTTAATACGTACATGGTGTTCGAAATCCGATTCAAACTCAGTCAAGTATTACTCATCTTTTATTAGAATTTTACCTTGAGTTTGAGCCAGTAAATACAAATCCATTGTAATCTAGATGCAGTGTCCCTAAAAGAAAAGTCTGAATTGGACTTTTTACGGCCGACTTGTGGAGAATTTGTGAAGTAAATAAAAGCAAAAGAGGAAAAGTAAACCAAATTGACTACCAGTTGGATTCGGCCAAGGAACCCAGCACGAATGGTACGGAAAGGGGTTCTTCGTTTATCATGAACAAGGTTGTAAAAATGAAGATATTGAAATGCTGGTACCGGAAATTAAAGGGATAATTGTCTCAAAAGTCCTAAACCTATTATACGGTGGTCAATTCAATCTTAAATATTTTGATGATTTTTCATTTTAGTCCTAAATATTTTAACGATTTAATAATTTAGTCCTACACTTTTTGAAGATTTGCCAAGTTAGTTCTAAACATATTATTTGAGTAATTGACCGAAATGACTTTATTAAAAAATCGTCAAAAGTTTTAAGACTAAATTGACAAATTGTCAAAATATTTAGGTAGGACTAAAGTGGCACAATTGAAAGGTTTATGACTGAATTAATAAATTATCAAAAGGTTTAGAACTCAATTGATACAATTGAAAGATTTACAATTGAATTGACTACCGTATTATAAGTTTAAGACTTTTTGGATCATTTTCTTGGTAATGAAAGATTGCGAAAGATAAAAGGTAAAAAAAAATTAAAGGTATTGAAATGATAAATTCACGTAAAAATTAAAGACAAAAGTAAATCTGCGTAAGAACAAGTGTCCTGTTGTCGACTTATCTTCACAAAGATTACAATGTGGGCTTTTATTTCCCACCTTGAACAATTATTTACGGACAGCTATGGAAATCATTGATAAAAAAGAAAGTCATGATTTCAGACACAATTCTCTATCACCTAACGGTGATTATCCACGGTGAGAGCAACATTTTATTGTCGATGACTTTATAGGATGATCTCCCTCGAATTGTCAACCGGGGTGTTTTTTTTTTTTTTTAATAATCGAGGTTTTTCACGTGCATCGAATTATTCTTCGAGGTGGTGGGAGCATGCCGATGCCACCATATAAGTTCCCAAGACGTGGTCATTGGGAGTAATTGTCAACTGATTTTATTGGTCGATTCTTTCAAGCTTTCGATTGGAGGAGAATTTCAGTGATAGCCTCTTCAAGTATCTCACCATCTTGTAGTATGTGATCCCGTACTAGAATAGCAAATTTTTTCAAAGGATGTAGTGCCATGATCTATCCAATCAATTATGCGACAGAAAGTGAATCACAATTTATTGGGAAAATTTCGAATAAAGAACTAAACTATCCTTATTTTCTTACATAAAGATTTAAAGTGGAATTTATTTCAATTAAGGGCATGAAATGATCATATTAGTCTCAAAGAATGGCTTGACCTAGCCGACCGAAGGGCAATTTCATCCTTTTACTTTTTTGAATTTTTTTTTTTTTTTTTCCTTTTTCTTTTTCCGTTTTATGTTTTATTTTTTCCTTCTTCCCTTTGCCAACCATCCCCAGGTGGAGGTCGCCGGACTCGGGCGAGGACCGCCCTCCCTAGCCTCGAGAGAGAGGGAGAGGCCAAGCCAAGTGAGGGCGGCCCTCGCCCGAGGCCATCGATGGCCCGGGAGGGAAAGAGAAAAATACCAATTCTTCGATAGTCGGAATAATCGCATGCTCGCCCGCCGGTCAAAAGCCCTTATTTGAAATGATTTAGCTATTTTATGCTCTTATTTAAAATGATTAGGTCATTTTAGATCTTTATTTGATAAAGCGAGACGTTTCAATTTTTTATTTAAAATTTTCTTGGATTTGCTTTCCTTTCCGGTCTCTCTCCTTAGAAAAGATGGTTTGACTACAGTGAAGAACTTCAATCGTGAATCATGAATTGTTTGGTCGCAGACAATCATGTAAAATTGTGGAACCAATGGGAATTAAAGAAGCGGACAATAATGAAGACTGGACGAGTCATTAGTCAAAGTTGTACTCATTACTGATCGGAAGATCACGTTGCGGTTGTCTGAACCCGGACACAACATCGCGATTTCATGGCGGTTTTTTCCTTCTTCTTTTGTTGAAAAACGGCGACGCTCCATAAAGAGCTTCGTCATCACCTTCCACGTTAAAACCCTCGCTGTTCACATTCCTCTCTCTATCTCTCTCTCACAAATAAAGAAGGGTTGTGTTGGATGGTTATGTACGAATGGAGGCGTGACGAACCGTCGATCGGATGTTGGACGCAGAAGATCGTTGAGAAACCGGAGGCTTTGATGGTCAAGTACTTCAGTGTGAGGTCCATCGTGCTCCTGCTCGTCCTGGCGACATCGCTCCTGGTGCTGCCGCCGCTCCTGCCCCCCACTCCCGCCGCCCCCTGCGCTGCTGCTCCTCGTGCCCCTCCTCATCATGTCGGTCCTCATCCTCCTCGCCTTCTCGTCCTCCAACGTGTCCAACGTCATTGTCACTTCCGTCTGATCTTTACTTCTCGGGAGGACGATCACGGATCACTTGCATGAGAAACCATCTGGTGCTTTTCCCGAGTATCATCTCGCCGCTTGCCCGACCAAAACCTCATCAGAAAAATTTTGTATTCGGGAGGGAAACGGAAGATGGCCAGCAGCCAATGGCCACGAGGATCGCAGGGGAATAACGTGCGAAAACTTGGCCCGAGTCGAAAGATCGTGAGATCTAGATAGAGAGACAATCGAGGTTCAAGGGAGTTTCCTTACATCGTCTTGCTTAAGATTTTCTCTTCAGCGACCCCGATGGTATTCTAATTCTACAGTCGCCGACATTGGTAAAAGTGGCGGCGGCGACCAATTAATGACACGGATACGCTCGGAAAGCGTCCGTACTCTCTGGCTTGACGGGGCGTTTCTGTAGGATGTATGATGTGCGCAATCGATAAGGGTTGGGTCCATTTTGACCCATCTCGATTCCCTGGCGCTTTTGTGACTTTAGCAGGCAGAGATTCTTATCAATTTTCAAACAACTTGTGTCTTGAAAATAGCATATAAGATTGCCCGGTGCTTCTGTATTTCTTTCACATACCCTAGAGATAACGAGGAGGCGATTTTACAAAAACAAAAAGAGAGAGAAGTATTAATTATAAATTATTTAATAAATTAGGCTGAGACTAGCTTTATAAAAAAGGAAAAAAATTTGCGTGCTTCAGGTGTCTAAAATGCGTGAGACGTGTACATTCCTAGGTTTTGGAGTTGATTAGGGTTTTGCGTAATCTGTGGGGCGTGTCTGCTGGGAAGGTCCTTGTCAACGGGAACTGTGCGCCGGGACCAACTCTACACTTTCTGGATACCACTCGTAATTTGCAATAACCAATATAGTTGTCAATTGATATCATGAGTATCTCATCTGCCAATCATGTGAGTTTCTTTTTCTTAAACTAAACTCTAATTTAAAATAGCCATGACAATTTTCAGCTAATCTCATGAGTATCTCAGTTTCTTCTTACCCTACTTTATTTTAACTGTTATTTGAACAAGTAAAAGTTATGTCTTAGTCGAGTGGGGATAACCTTTCTCTTCTCGATGTCCATGGAGTTTTGAAAATTACAAACATCTCAGAGATAGATAGAGAGGTAGGAATTTATCAACGAACCGCACTCTTTCGTATGCTTCAGGAGTCCATTGATGAGAAGGGGCTAGGGAAATCTTGAACCCAATTCCTACAGTGATGAATAGAAGTGCGTGAGAATCGTGCGGGAAAGAGAATCTATGTTCTGATAAAGATATTAGGGATATGTACAACCAAACTAAAGGGGGATATGGAGAATTTTCTAGATATAGGCACCATCATCACGAGAATTGAAATATCAAGGGAAATATTCCTACCTATGTCTAATATCCCTAACCTGATGTAGAAGTCACGATTTGGAAAAAGCTATGAAAAAAGCCTAGGTAGACCGTTGAATGGGAAACCGAAGAGAGAATCGGTTTATGGTTGTCATTACAGCAGAAGTCTCTCGTGGCTGTTGTGCAGACTACGCTACAATAGAAATAGGCTGACGTGGTTGTTGGACGAGATGAACAATGCTGAGGATAGTAGTTATTCAAAAAGAAAAGACACGAGATAAGTGGTGTGCTTCGGGTGTGCACCGATGCTTCACAAGATTGTCCACCTCCGATGCCAAGATAAGAATAATGTAGAAATGAGAAATGTGTAATTTCCATATATTTTTGTGTCATGATATAGAGTACATGAGATAGGCTTTCTTAAATGAATATTTATGTAACATATTTATCAAGGCTATGCACAATCAAAGAAAGATATGGAGTACATCCTAGGTATATGCACCATCGCGAAAGATGTGAAAAAATCAACTATGAAAATCAAGCAAAATATCTTAGATATGGCGAACATTTTCCAAAATAGATTTAAATCCCTCTCATCCTATAAATATCTTGGGCATGCAATCTTGCTGATAAAGGGATTGGGGGTTCCACGCTAGTATCATAGTTGTGGGATCCAACTCCCTGGCTCTATAAAGAAGCAGAGCAAAAAGTCAAAGTGAGAAAAGTTAGATATATGCCAAAAAAAAAAAACTCTTATCTCTCTCCAAACACACTTGACTTTTTTTTGCACATGCATAAGTATATGACTGTTTTGCTAGTAATGATAAAAAAAACACTCGTCACATGTACATGTACATATATGAGAATTGAGATCAATAGTTTAGTTTATCAATGGGAAAAAAAAATGTACGCTCTAGGGGTCTTTGCTACTTGGAAATCAATAGCATTGCCCCAATATATACGCCAACCACGTGTTCTTTTTTCTTTTTCTTTTTTTGGTCGGAAGAAAACTAGTATTACTGGTAATTAGAGTTTCATACGAAAATGCTCATACGAGGGGCATCAGCACATAAAAACTCCCAAAGGGGTTGAGGCGGGAAAGAAATCCAATTGGCCGGAACACGATTAGAGCGATGCGTCTTAGCGACCCAATCACCAGTATGATTTGCGCTTCTCTTGCAATGGGCCACGGAAATATTTTGGAGACGGGCAAGGATGTGTTGGGTGTTCTTTGATTTGAAGAAGTTTTGCAGCTTTTATGCTAGAGGTTAGCTGACAAAAAACAGTAAGGTTTTTCTTTTGATGGCCAGGACAATGTAGAGTAGACCACGGAGAATTCTTTCGGCAAACATTTTGGGGAAAATTTCAATTAAAGATTCCAAGTGTCATCATTTTCTCAAGTAAGACTTCAAAGTTAATTTGAGTTCAAATAAAAGTCTAAAGTACTTTCTTTGGTTCAAAGAAGGGCCGATCCAAGGGTATTCTTGTCCTTTACTCCTTTTTGTAATTTTTTGTTTTTTTCGCTTTCTTTTTCTTTTTTTCTTTTTCCCTTCCCTCCCCAGCCACGGTCTACCATAGACGTCGACCTGCGCAGCTCAATCCCGATAGCTCGAACTTCAATCGCGTCATCCCTCGGGCGCCTCCTCTCCGAGATCCACTCCGTCCCCCCCGCGTGGCCCCCTCTCGATCCGTCGCCTACATGCCCCAACCCGGCGACGGGGTACTATGCGGCGTCACCCTCATCCCCAGCGAAGGGATCGGCCCCCTCATTACCACTTCCGTCGAGGAGGTCATATGCGATTATGATCGTCTTCGATCACCAGCGACTTCGGATCGTCTTCCACCTTGTCACATGCATCACACGCCATGCGATTCAATCACCACCGCCAAGAACTTGCGCACAATCAATTACTTGAGCTTCTCAAGTATAAAAAAAAAAAAAATTTCGTGAACTTATTATATTAATACCAATTCTGTCATTAATCTTTCAATTGGATCAATTTAGTCTTAAACTTTTTGCATTTGTATTTATTCGGATCATCCGATCAATTTTAGTTGGAAATTGCTTATATGGACGCTCACGGTCCTACTTGGTACGATCTGCGCTAACATGGAGAAATTTTACAATTTTTAAAGCTTCTTTTTTAATTTTATATTATTATTTTTTTCATTTTGGCTGGTGAGGGTCGTCAAAGAATCATGCCCAAACCATCGCCATTAGCCGGGCAAGGGCCGTCCTCGGTGGCCAAAGTGAAAAAAAAAATGGAAAAAAGAAAAGAGAAGACAAAAAAAAATCATAGAAAATGTTAAAAAGTTATAAAATTTGTCCACCTGCTAACGTGGATGCCCGACTCCTATGTCGGTGATTTCGATTAAAATTGGTCGAAAAATAATAAAAAAAGCCTTAAACTTATTGTATTAATACCAATTCAATCATCAATATTTCAGTTGAACCAATTTAGTCCTAAACTTTTTGTATTTATGTCAATTCAATTCATTCGGTTAATTTTGATTGTAAATGGCTGTCATGGACGTTAGCCGTCTTACGTAGTACGATCGGCGCTCACGTAAATTTTTGTTTGTAAATTTTAAAGATTCTTTTCTGAATTTTGTATTACTTTTTTTTTTCATTTTGGCCGGTGAGTTGTTGAAGCCATCATTGACCGAGGGCAAGGGCCGCCCTCATCGGTCAAAATAGAAAAAAAAAGGAAAAAAGAAAAAGAAGACAAAAGAAAACAATTCATAAGAATATTTAAAAATTATAGAATTTATCAACGTAA